>CM060120.1:3399507-3737007 GCA_030522415.1 Channallabes apus | reverse complement strand
CTTTTTGTGCAGAATAACAGAACATGCTTATGAAGGTAAAAACTTTCTTTATTTCTCTATATAATCCCCTGCTACACTAATGTACTTACAGTATCACAGGGTTTCACTAGTGCTTGGACACCATCAAGGTATAAAGATTTCTCAGTATGCATGATCATTGCTTCACATCTGAAACTCTGGCCTCCCAGGAACTCCTTTAATAACCCAAACATGTGGAAATGGATTGGAGCGAGGTCGGGCTTGGACGACCGATGTCCAGCCAAGTTCCAGTAATGTGGAATGGTTGGTGAATGATTGTTTGTACAGCTACCACAAACACATCCCACTAGCTCAATATTCATAGGAATGACTGCAGTTGGCCTTCTTTAAAATGTTTGCACTGCTAAAATGTTTTACTGCGGCTAAGAGTCTTATCATCATACTGTGCTTGAAGTCTTCTGTAAATGTCAATCGTCCTTTTGTTGACCAGAAATTTCATCACAAGTCCCAGTTAGACTTAAACACCCCTTGTAGGATAATACAGTGGTGTGAAAAACTATTTGCCCCCCTCCTGATTTCTTATTCTTTTGCATGTTTGTCACACAAAATGTTTCTGATTATCAAACACATTTAACTATTAGTCAAAGATAACACAAGTAAACACAAAATGCAGTTTTTAAATGAGGGGTTTTATTATTTAGGGAGAAAAAAAAATCCAAGGCAAGGGGGAAGGGGGACAAATAGTTTTTCACACCACTGTACTGTATATGTACTGTAATAAATTGTCAGAAATTGCTTCATGAAAAGTCCACATAATAATTATTACTCACTGCTAATTTGTTTCTGTTTAACAATATCCTTTCACAACTTTATTTTGAAGCTTATTAAGTAAATAATGAATTAAAAAGACTAAATAAATTTTTATTCCTTTGCTTGTTTGTAAACAGGTAATGACAGAAAAAATGGCTTAAAGCCAAAATTATGCATATCTGATACAGAATGTGTTGTCTTTCCGGTGTTAATTATTTACTAGGAACTCAATAGACAAACATTATAATAATAATTAATAATAATAGCCTACTTTTCCTAAATAGTGTTTTTACAAAGCTACCAAAATGGCGGGTGAAGAAAGAAGGAATTAAGGAAGGAATGTCAACCCAAAAGTAAAAATCAATTAGCCAGATAACCAGGATATATATACCTGATATGAACTCTTTTATACTCTTTTTTTCCCGCATTTCTTGTCCTTTTAATTTATTTGATGTAGTTTGTCCCAGCTACAGTTTTGTAAACTGGAAGATTTTACATAACATGCACTATAAGTCCAAGGTTAAATAGCATGTAATAATAATGCTCAACCCTGTGATTTCTGTGAGTAAATCGTGGCATCAGGAATGAATGTAAATTCAAATGCACCTACAGTAGAGGGTTTTTAAAGTTTAGGACAAGGTTTAAATAAAAAAATTAATTAATCAATTTTAAAAAATGTGCAAAAATACTGAAGCATGTGTCTGTGATCACTAAATAACAGACCTTACGATCATACTGTACTCTGATAACACAGATTTGTAGTGGTGAGAGTGCTTCCATCGCATAATATGATTATAACCTCAAACCAAAATAAATCATAAAAAAAAAAATCTAAAATTCAATCCACTGCTTACTAAGCCTTTAAAGACCTATTCAGACTTTCAGACCCAGTTGGTTTAAGGAGATAAGTGCCTATGTTTAAGCTTACAGACCAACCGCGGTGAGCAGTGAAGGCTCGAAGCTTTGTGGCTTGACAGAACTTTGATCCGTCCTGGTCGTTTGAATCCTCGCTCGAGTTATCAGAGACTGTCGCCGGATTTTGAACATCTATCATTTCCGAATGCACACTTTGATAATAAGCCAGGTTCAAATAAAGATACTGATTCTGTCTGTTTCCAAAACACGTTTGTGAACACTCCAGTAAGTCTCAGAAGCTCTGAGGCATCAAGCGACAGGCTCCGAGGAATGAAAGGTGACAGCAGCTGCCTTGATTACATCATTTCCTGCCCTTAATTACATTCTGAATTAGAGGTGCCAAGCTTGATCCATGTCAGCCCGACTGAGTTCTGATTCCCGCCGATTGCTCAATCTGCCCTGGGATTCGCGTCTCCTAACGCTCGATTTGGGGATTGATTTTGCTTCTGTTACAGCCACTTACTTAGGCTTACTTGTTTTCAAGCTCACGTCTCTGGAACTGCTCAAAACAGGTGGTCTAAAGAGACAGAGGGAGAGAGGTAGAAAGGAAAGATAAAAAAAAGAGATTTTGAAAGAATTCATAAAGTATGATTTTATCCAGGTGTCACATTCTATGTGTTAAAAATTAAACAATCAATTATAATTACAGTGCTAAGAACGTGTAGCAAACAGAGATGGAAAGTAATGTAATAATTTTACTATAATAAAAAATAATTAGGCTAGTTTTGTATAAATGTTATTTGAGTTAATTTAAGTAGTTATTAAGTTTAAATCAGGGGCAGGCATGTCTCAGGGTACACTGTAAATTCCAATTGCTTTGCTGACTCGCATATAAATAGTAAACTTTACTCAAAAAATTCAAACTATACATCTTACAAGGTTTTGTTGAGTAACACTTACTTGCAGGGTGAGTAAAACAATTTACTTAATAGTTTTAGTGATGCTTACTTGCAACACATAAGTAGCAACAAATAAAGCAATGACGTTATTGTACCAGTGAGAGGCAGCAGCGAGCCCAAGAATAATGAAGAAGTAAAAAAAAGGGGGGGAAGAAGAAGCAAGAAGCAAGAGAGCATGCGTAGTAGAATTTGTGCGTGCTCAGCTCGTGAATGGGTGAATTGGCGCCAATTTTCTGATGTTGAAAGAAGCAGCAGGATGTTTTTAACATCTGAAGCTTCATTACGGTTTTAAGTTACATGTTAGAATAAATTGTTTAAGAATAGTGATGATTTGGGTCAGATTTCAATTGTTCCTGACAGTGGATATATATTTTCAGTGTTTTATACTGTAGGGTGGGCGGGGTCGGCGGCTGACGACCATCATGCTTTGCTAGGTTTTTGCTTTTTGCTGTTCACCCTTTTCAGGACAGTTGTTTGGGTTAATGGCTTCGGCCAAGTTGGGTGTTTTAAGATATGTATGTGTGTGATCTGTTGAATGTGCCCCGGTTCATGCTAAGGCTGAATTGGATTTGGTTCCCATGCTATACAGTGGCTGTGTGGTGAATAAGCTTCTCCCAGCCATTGCATTGAGCAGCAATTAAGCTTACTTAGTCTCTCCAAGTGGAGATGAGTGAGCTTGGTTGCTGCCCAATGCAATGGCTAGGAGTATTTTATTAGGTCTCAGCACTGTATGGCATGAGCAGCACATTCACTGAGATAGCACATACAAACACAGCTGAAGATATTAACCCAAACACCTTTCTCCAACACGGTGGACACATAGAGAACCGCCGCAAGGCATGATGGTCGTCAGCCACCGCCCCGCCCATGCCACAATGTAATAAACAATTGATGAACTTAAGTTATTCGAGTAATGTTTACTTGGCTTTTTTAAGGCAATCGGTTTCCTCACTTTTTCCTAGTAATGTGAACACTAATAGAAAGTTAACTCAAATAATGATTTTAAGTCAACAGTACTTACGTATACTTGATTAACAAGTTGTCCCTACAAATTGTGTTAAGTTATGCCAACTAAACATTAATACTCTACTTTACTTGGAAATTTTAAGGCAATCGGTTTCCTCACTTTTTCTAAGTAAAGTCAACTTATTACATTTTACAGTGTAAAATGGTCTTTCTGTGACCTAAAGAATGTTACACTGTGGGTGTATGGATTTGAGGAGATCTTTGATGAGAACAAGAAGTTCTCGATGGGTTGTCGCTTCACTAATGCCTAGAATGAGTTGCGCTCATATGGGAATGAGATGAGGTGAGGAATGCTCAATGAGAGGACAGCAACTATGAGAAGAGTTTGGCAAGCGTGTCACGGGTGAGGCATGAGGGAATGGTACTAGTGCCATATGTGCCCCACTGCCCCTGCCAATGCATTCCGTGCACTCACCAACTCTATCCTGGATTATGCATCACTTGCCAACGCTCTCCTCATTCTCCAGAACTCTCAAGTAGAAAAGTGTTCTCTCTAAACTCGTAGGACCTCTTCTCAATCTCCTTAGTCACTCCTCGATCTTGCTTGATGGTTCTGCATACATGAGATCTGCAAGAACCAGGAGATTTCAGGAGAAGAGTGAACTTATGAGTGGCAGGAGATGGATATAAAAAGAATTTAGCATTTTTTTTCTTGTGAAATGTCTACAGAAAGAATTGACACATTCAATAATTTTGTAGCTTTTTGCCAAAGTTGCAGAGATTGAAGAGAGGTTTGGGGAGTTTGAAGAGAGCGCTACAAGAGCCAAGGAGCTCCAGGAAATCTCTAGGAGTAGACCAATTTCTTGCCAAAATCACTCTGGGTGAGTCTTTGCTCAGAATACTCTATGTATGAAGTGGTTTTACTAGAATGAATTTATCAAAACATTACACCAAACATTACTAATAACATCGAGACCAAGATACTGTAGATAAATCTATAAAAGAAACTGCGGATTCTACTGAAAAAAATAAATTATGATGTTGTACAGTACGCATTAAATGTATTATGTTGATTATTTTAAGTGGAACTCTGTGATTGCTGCGTTTGAAATTTGAAATTGCTGTTGTTTAGAATCAATTTTTATAGTATCAAATATAAATTCTCTTCAGGTCATATTCATGGTTGGATCTCAAACTTCAAAAGATTTACATTTTAAATGTTCTGATATTTAAGGAGGAAATGGTCCTCAGGTAACAAACGATTGTTCCCCATTCATAGGAATAATTATCACCTGCATTTAGTTATTATTTACTGCTTTTTGTACTTAAAAAACTTTCAGTCATATACAGTACTTTCCAAAAGTCTTGAGCCACACCTCATAATATTTCCAAAGAGTCAAACTTTCTTGGATTTTTTATGTTATCTTGAGAGATTTGACAAGTTTTTGCCTCTCATTTTTAGTCTAGTCCTTGCTCCTGAGCAGTTTCAGAGGAATGTTTTTTGTTTTTAAAGTTACACAGTGATCTCTAAATCCTTCAAGCATAAAACCTGGTCTGGCGTGGAGGTGGTGGTGCAGGGGTGGGCTTAATTATTTTTTTTTGCATAGTACTGTATGACATTTCACTAAAATATGTACTAAATAAAAACATACTGTAAATAAAGCTTGGCAGTCAGTTTGATGAAACCTACAGTAGAGATAATATAACCGGTATATGACTGGGTATTATCAACTGGTGACCACAAGTAAGTTTTCTTAAGCCATTTTTGTCTTGAGTTCATTCTACACTATTTCTCACTCACTCACTTATCATCTACTGTATACTGTACCACTTACATAAAGGGAGCCCATCACTGGAAACTTAGGGCAGATAACCAGGTACATCTTGGACACACACACTCATTCACACACTATGACCAAAATTCTGTAATTCTTCAAGTCTTGTGCAATGATCCAGAAATGAAAATATAAATATGTAGTGTAAGCATGCATGAATGTGTCCATAAATGTCCATGAATGTCAAGAATGAGTGCGAAGAGTGATAAAAATTTAGCTTGGCTGGGAAACGGACTCGGACGCTGGAGGTGCAAAAACACAATACTAACCACTAAGCCACCATGCTGCCCATTATTATAGAATTTTATACCTAATTGCTACAATCAAGAAATCCTCCTAAAACGACTTTTACTTTTACTAAGGTTCATCCATGTTATATGTTTTCATGGAGTACAGTGCAACCTCGGATTACGAGCATAATTCGTTCCAGAAGCAGGCTCGTATTCCAAAACACTCGTACATCAAAGCAATATTTCCCATAAGAAATAATGGAAATTCAAATTATTCAATCTACAGGACAAAAAATAAATACATACAAATAATTAACACAAAATATAAAGTAAAAATAAAACAAATGAACTTGCACTTTACCTTAAAAAAAAGTAAAAAAATAAATCCAGACAGATAAGTTTTTCCATTCATGTGCACAGGCGCTGTGTGTGTGTGTGTTTTTCTCTCTCTTGCGCCTCGGAGTGTGTGCGTTATGTGTGTGCACGCGTAATTTGACATGCCGGGTTGTGTGTGTGAATGAAGCACCTCCTCTCTGCTTCACACACACACATATTAAAGGCGAGAGAGAGAAAGAGAGAGAGAGAGAGAGAGAGTGAACCGGCACGGTGTCAAATGACACACCTAACACACACACTCAAACACTGACACACTCTACAGACAGAGAGAGAGAGAGAGACAGTGTGTGTGTGTGTGTGTGTGTGTGTGTGTGAACCGGCGCAGTGTCAAATTCTGCGCAGGCATACATACAGTAACACACATACTCTGCAGCGCAAGAGAAAGAAAAACACACACACGGATGTTGATTATACCAGTAAGTGATGAGCACTAAGACCCAGCAGGGGAGACGATTAGCCGCAGCACAAGAGAGAGAAAGACCGTTGGCTCAGTTGTGATGACGTGATGTCAAATCGACGTCAAATCAAGAAGCGCATTGTTTTCAAAGTTGAGGAGCTAATTAATTAGTTTCTTGTTGTTGTTGTTTTACTTTACAGCAGTGATTCTGTTAGTATGCACTCATGCGAGTGTGACTAGCGATGTTCCTTGCAAATCTTTTAATGTTTTTTAAAACGGTCTCTCCGTTAATGTGTGTGCACGCACATTACACACACACATTAACGGAGAGGTGCTGTGTGTGTGTGTGTGTTTGTTTGTGTGTGTGTGTGTGTAATGAAACACTTATCTGTTGGGATTTATTTTTAAGTTTTTTTAAAGGTAAAGTTGTCACGAACTAACCGGATGATCAGAAGAGTTAGCACACTTAGCGGTTAGCCCTTTGTAGCGTGGATGGTAAACCCAAACAAGCAAGCGAGTAGGCAGGATAACCACGCGATTTGGTCTAAGGACTCTCACATAAGCGGAGCAAGGGAAAAACACAAATTTAACCCGCGTCCTATAAACACACACTCTAATCGGAAAGTAGACCCAAGAAAGTGAGTACTCACGAAATGGTAGACAGGTGATCTGAACCGACATGGGCCAAGAACTCAATGACTGAGCGCTGTACTGTGGCTTGTTTACTCCTCTTATACTTCCTGGTTGGCAACCGCATTACTTCCGGGTCCTAGTGCCGGTTGCAGATTGAGTGTGCATGACAGTACCCCCCTGTCCAGGACCGGCTCCTGACGGTCCTGGGGTGGAGGATACCCGACGACGGTAGTCTTGAATCAGCTCGGGGTCGAGAATAAACCGGGCCGGAATCCAAGATCGCTCCTCGGGGCCGTAGCCCTCCCAGTCAACCAGGTACTGAGTACCTCTGCCCCGAGGGCGCGAATCAAGGATCCGGCGTACAGTGTAGGCGAGACCACCGTCGATGACCCGGGGAGGAGGAGCAGGGGGGGGAGGGTGGAATCATGGGAGATGTGATGAAGGGCTTCAGCTGAGAGGTGTGGAACACTGGGTGGATTCGGAGCGCCGCAGGCAGCTGGAGCCGGTAGGTGACAGGATTTATCTGGTGTGTGATACGGTATGGGCCGATGAATCTAGGTGAGAGTTTCCTTGATTCGGTGTGAAGGTGAAGATTTTTTGTTGAGAGCCATACCTTGTCACCTACGTGGAACAATCGTCCCGGGGGGTGTCGACGGCGATGTTGGATAGCTTAGCGGGCGTTAGCTTGTTGGATGGCTTGGTTGGCTTGACGCCACAACCGTCGACACCGGCGGACCAACTGTTGGGCCGACGGTACATCAACCTCCGGTTCCTGGTGTTGGAACATGGAGGGTTGGAAACCGTGGCATACCTCAAATGGGCAGGTGGCAGACGAAGTGTGGAGATTGAGTGATAGTTCTGCCCAGATGAGGTAGCGGGCCCAGGAGTGCTGGCGATCGTCGACGAAGCATCTCAGGTAGCGCTCCAGTTGTTGGTTGTTCCGCTCCGTCTGACCATTAGTCTGGGGATGGTATCCAGAGGATAGACTGCAGGTTGAATCGATCAGACGGCAGAAGGCCTTCCAGAACCGGGCAGTGAACTGGGGCCCTCTGTCCGAGACGATGTCCTTCGGGAACCCATGCAGGCGGACTACGTGTTCTAATATCAGCTCGGCTGTTTGTTTTGCTGACGGGAGTCCGGCAAGAGCCACCAGGTGCACAGCTTTGGAAAACCGGTCGACGATCGTCAGGACGGTGTTCTTTCCCTCGGAGGCCGGCAGGCCCGTGATGAAGTCAACGGCTATGTGTGTCCAGGGCCGACGCGGAACAGGTAGTGGTTGGAGTTCTCCTGGCGTCGGTTGGTTGTTATCTTTAGCTCTGGCACACACAGGGCACGCCTGGACGAACTCGTTGACGTCCTTCCTCAACGATGGCCACCAGAAGGCGCCCTGAATGAACTGGATGGTACGGCGAGCGCCCTGATGTCCAGAGAGGGGAGATGAATGTCCCCACTGAAGAACCTCCACTCTCTTGGAACGTGGCATGTAGAGTCGTCCAGGTGGCACACCTGCCGGTTCGGTTTCCTCGGCCTGTGCCTGGCGGACACTTGTTTCCAAATTCCAGTGAAGTGGTGCAATGATCTTCGATGTGGGTAGAACAGGCGCGGGGTCCGCCCGGGGAATGTCCTCCTCGTGTTGTCGTGAGAGGGCGTCAGCCTTGGTGTTCTTGGACCCCGGGCGGTAAGAGAGGTGGAAATTAAAGTGTTCAAAAAACAGTGCCCATCGCGCCTGTCTGGGGTTGAGCTGTTTTATGTTCCGGATAGTGATGAGGTTCTGGTGGTCGGTCCAGACGATGAACGGCTCCCTGGCGCCCTGGAGCCAGTGACGCCATTCCTCCAAAGCCCACTTTATGGCCAGCAGTTCGCGGTCCCCTACCCCGTATCGCTGCTGAGTGGAATCAAACTTTTTGGAGAAGAAACTACATGGGTGTAGTTTCTGGTCTGGACCTCGTTGGGAGAGGATGGCCCCGGCACCCACATCCGAGGCATCCACCTCCACAACGAATGGTTGACTTGCATCTGGATGGAGGAGAATGGGTGCTGTGGTGAATCGATTGCAAAGTTCATGAAAAGCGGCGATAGCATCTGGGTTAAGGGTGAAGTGAGATGAAGGTCGGGTCAGGGCGGTTAAAGGTGCTGCAACCGTACTGTAGTCCCGGATAAAGCGACGGTAGAAGTTCGCAAACCCGAGAAATCGTTGAAGCTGCTTGAGGGTCTTGGGTAGGGGCCAAAGACGCACAGCCTCAAGTTTCTGCGGGTCCATGGCCACAGCCTGGGGCGAGATGACAAAACCCAGGAACGTGGTGGAGCGCTCGTGAAAAGCGCACTTCTCCAACTTACAATACAGCTGATGGGCGAGCAATCTCTTGAGAACCGCCCTGACATGTTGAGTGTGTTCGTCGGTTGTGCGTGAATAAATCAATATGTCATCCAGGTAGACGAACACCCACCGCCCTAACATGTCTCGGAGGACGTCGTTGATGAATTGTTGGAAGGCGGCGGGTGCATTGCAGAGGCCGAACGGGATGACTAAACTCTCATAGTGTCCTGTAGGGGTGATGAAAGCCGTCTTCCACTCATCACCCTCTCTGATGCGCACCAAGTTGTAGGCGCTCCGAAGGTCCAACTTAGTAAAAATGGTGGCACCAGAGAGGGCGTCCAGGGCTGAGTTAGTAAGAGGCAAAGGGTGTCGGTTCTTTATGGTGATGTTGTTGAGCCCCCGATAATCGACACAGGGGCGAAGGTCGCCGCCTTTTTTCTTAACGAAAAAGAACCCCGCGGCGGCGGGCGAGGAGGAGGGCCGGATGGTGCCTTGTCGAAGGGCGTTGGCTACGTAATCCTCCATCGCCTGTGTCTCTGTGGTGGATAATGAGTACAGGTGGCCGCGGGGGGGAACGGCACCCGGCTGCAGATCTATTGCCAGATCGTAGGAGCGGTGAGGAGGCAGGTGCGAGGCGCGCTTCTTACAGAAGACTTCAGCCAGGTCCCGATAGGCGGCGGGGATGGCGTTGGTGTCGACATCGGGGGCCTCGGACTCCCTAGAACACGTCCCAGCCGATGCCCGTAGGCAGAGTTCGTTGCAGGTCGTCCCCCACTGTAAGATCCGGTTCTGTGTCCAGGATATGAGAGGGTCATGCTGAAGTAACCAAGGGTGCCCGAGGATGATGGGAGGAGATGAAATGGAGGTGAGGTGAAACCGGACTTGTTCTTGGTGTTGGTTGATTATGAGAGTGATGGGTTGGGTTCGAGTGGTGATGGGACTGGAGGAGAGGGGGCGACCGTCGACAGATGTAATACGAACGGGCTGGGATAACGCCTCAATTTTTACCCCCAATTCTTTGGCATAGGTAGAGTCAATGAAGTTACCTGCGGCACCAGAATCGATGAACGCGGTACTTCGGACCCGTTTGTGGCCAAATTGGAGGATTACCTTAACCGTGAGACGAGGGATGTCATTGGCGATCGTAGTGGAGAGTTGAAAGTGGCCCGGTGAGTCTCTCCTTCTCCTCACCGGACCTGGGCGTTTCCCGGACGAATGGGACAGATCGCTCGGTGGTGCGCCGCGGACCCACAGTATGCGCACAGTCCCTCACGGAAGCGGCGTTCACGCTCGGCTACGGTTAGGGAGGCGCGTCCTATTTGCATGGGTTCCCCGGCTCCGGTGTTAACCACGGCAGGAGGTGGAGATCCGACATGCCTTTGGGTGGTGGAGGTGAAGGTGGTCGATTGGTGTGGGTTGGTGTGGGTGAAAACAGGTGTTGGTGGCAGGGTTCTCGGAGCTGGCTTCGGACGAGAGAGGAGGCGCTGGTCGATGCGGAGGGCGAGTTGGATTAGGCCCTCTAGTGTGGCGGGGAGCTCTCGCCCGGCTAGTTCGTCTTTGATCCGAGAAGCCAGCCCCTCGTAGTAGGAAGTCCGGAGCGCGGCGTCTCCCCAGGAGGTCTGAACTGCGAGGGTACGGAAGTTAGCAGTGTAGCAACTCACGGACAATCCATCCTGCCGCAGGTGATACAATTTTGAGTCGGTCTCCACCTCGCCCGCTGGATGTTCAAAGGTGAGTCGTAATTGGCGGGTGAATTCGTGGTATGAGTGGGCGGTATCAGAATCGGAATGTAGGACTGCCGTGGCCCACTCAGCTGCCTGCCCTGATAGCAACGATACGAGGAGAGCAATGCGCAATCGATCAGTGGAGTATTTGATGGCATTAAACTCAAACACAAGATCTAAAGCTGTTAGAAAAACACTGCATCTCCCGTCTGTGCCGTCCCATTTATCTGGCAGAGCAAGGAAAACATCAGAGGAGGGAGGGGGAGGGGACGGAAGTGCGACCGCTGCGACGGGAGGCCGGTTAGCCGCGCTAGCAACGGCCTCGCGAAGATCCGCATTCTCCCGCCGAAGCTCCGCCACCTCACGGCGCAAGGCCGCGACGTCTTGGACGCTCCGGCGAAGAGTAGCGAGCTCTCCGTCTAGCCGGTTGATTAGCTCAGCGTGCCGATCTACCACGTCGCATAGATGCGCATAATCCGCTGGGTTTACCGCTTGTGTCTCAGTCATTCTGTCACGAACTAACCGGATGATCAGAAGAGTTAGCACACTTAGCGGTTAGCCCTTTGTAGCGTGGATGGTAAACCCAAATGCGGAAGCAAGCGAGTAGGCAGGATAACCACGCGATTTGGTCTAAGGACTCTCACATAAGCGGAGCAAGGGAAAAACACAAATTTAACCCGCGTCCTATAAACACACACTCTAATCGGAAAGTAGACCCAAGAAAGTGAGTACTCACGAAATGGTAGACAGGTGATCTGAACCGACATGGGCCAAGAACTCAATGACTGAGCGCTGTACTGTGGCTTGTTTACTCCTCTTATACTTCCTGGTTGGCAACCACATTACTTCCGGGTCCTAGTGCCGGTTGCAGATTGAGTGTGCATGACAAAAGTGCAGGTTTTTTGTTTTATTTTCACTGTATATTTTGTGTTAATTATTTTAATGTATTTTTTTTTTTTGACTGTAGAATGAATAATTTGAGTTTCCATTATTTCCTATGGGAAAATTTTATTTGGTTTACGAGTGTTTTGGAATACGAGCCCGCTTCTGGAACGAATTATACTCGTAATCTGAGGTTCCACAGTAATTATATACATATATTCTTATAATACTTACCTGGCAGGGGTGATACCATGATCAAGAAGGTGGTTTGCCCAAGCTGAGGCTCAAGCATTGCATTCAGGCCTTGCGAATTCCCCAAATGTGGGAATCTCGACTGCATAATTTCTGATAGTGGGGGACTGCATTTGGGGCAATGGTGGCTTAGTGTGTTAAGGCTCTGAGTTACGGATTGGACGATCGGTGGTTCGAGCCCCAACTCCACCAGGTTCCCACTGTGGGGCCCTTGAGCAAGGCCCTTAATCCTGTCTGCTCCAGGGGTGCCGTAAAATGGCTGACCCTGCACTCTGACCCCTGCCTACTAACAAGAAGCTGGGATATGCAAAGAATTAAGCATTTCACATATCGTACTGTGTATGACTGTTGTATGTGACAAATAAATAATTTATTTATTTATTTAAATTATTGTAATTTTTTAATATTTTTTTTCATATTATCTACTTATTACTTTCTTTTAGATATTGCTTTCGTAATACAAAAGTCAAACCCACAATAACACCAGATGGTTTGAAGCTCCACTACAGACATTTTTCACACAGTTCATACCTTCCTTACCACTTCTTTTCATTCCCACATAGCTGCAATGCATTTGTGTCAGACAGTATTCTCTAACTGTGAGAATTGTATGCTTTATTTCAAGGGAAATGAGGAAAACATGGGTTTGTGCTGTTTTGGGGCACTATACATATTCCATATTCCATAAGGTTATAAAACACACAGTTTCCATCTATTTCTGTCTCTTGACTAATGATCTGGGCCGCTTCAGATCTCTTTGATCTATAGCTCCTACCTGAAGATATATTTCAAGATGAGTTGCTTTATTCCTTAGTGTATTCTCTCTATGCTTTCATTTGCCAGAGCAAACTGATGACTTTGTACTTAAAATTGCTTGTATTTTTTCCTGCCTGGACCAGAGAACGAACACTGATTTTTATAAACTTAATAGTATTTACAATACGGTGAAACAAAACAACAAGAAATTCAGGAAATTATGTTTGAAGTCCTTGATGTCTCTTTCATTATTTAGAATTAGACCTACTGCCAGGACAGAAAGCCCTCATTAGAGGCAAAAGAGCATGAGTAAAGAGAATCTGTGAGAGGATCTTACTCAGGCACAGGGACAAGACGCTCGTCTCTAGAGACTAATATCAAAATGGCGTGAAAAACCCGAAATAATGGAACGAGAGTCCCTGATTCAGCAGAACGCAGAAACAGTATCCATAGCTGCCATCAGAGACCAGAGTGTGTACAGGAGTAAAATGACTTGCCTACACACTCCATAAACACTCCATGCACACTCAGCATACACTCCACACACACACACACACACTTTGGACCCGAAGTCGGCATCTGACCCACACACACACTAAGCAATCTTATGTACAGAACCTTTTCAAAAACCTTAGCTGTGGTGAAAAACAGGTAGCTGTTGTCGACTTTTATTAAAATAATATTTAATAATTTATAATATTAATAATTTTAAAAAGTTTAAAATAATTAGATTGAATTGTGTAAATGCAGAATCATATAAAACCCTCTTTTTAAAAAAATCAGCAGTAAACATCACAGTCTTGCAGCAGAAGCAATCCAGGTTTGATCCTAAATTAAAAGGGGAAACTCATATTATCATAAACTGGTGAACTGCTCGCAAAATCTACTGGTAATTGACACAGTGGAACAGCAGATCCCATGGCCCTCCAAATAATCATTGACTGTGGAAACCTCATACCAACTTGGATCCTGTGCCTTGTTTTAGCTCACGTTCCTTAAGACATCTGTGTGTTGGCTCCTGATATACTGACTCCAGTCTCACTCCACTTCTTGTGAAGCTCTCCTAAGTTCTTGAATCAGCTTTGCTTGACAATCTTCTTAAGCCTCCAATCATCCCTGTTGCTTGTGCACATTTTCCTACTACACTTTTCCTTTAAGTCAACTTTCTATGAATATGCTTCAGTACAGCACCATGTGTGGCTTTTTGTCCTGATGATCATCTTCTGGAAAACCACCAAGTCAGCAGTCTTCCCCATGTAATTACTGCACTAGACTGAGAGATACACCATATTTACACTGCATGAACAGCAATTTACTTAAACTTAAAAATAGTTATTCTAATATTTTGAGATTCTGGATTTTGATTTTCATGAGCTGTAAGCTGTAATCAGTGAAATAAAAATAAAAGGTTGAAATATTTAACTTTATGTGTACTGAATTTAGAATTTGAAGTTTCACTTTTTGAAGTTTCACTTTGGCTGCTCCAATCCAAAGATCAAAACAGCATACCATTCGATCCACACAGAACTTGTGGCCCAGGTTTTAACGTCATGCCCTTTCTGATGCAACCCTCCCATATTTTATAAATCCAATGACATAAACCAAAGGGGGAAAAAATCAAGCACTTTAACATTACTTACATTAGGGATGCTATATATACTGTAAATGACATTATTACACTTTTAGAACATATAATGTAATAATAAATAACTCATTAATATACAATATGGTGTAAATATTTCAATAACTAGAGATAGATATAACCCAATAACTACAGTTATTATAATAACAATATTTAAACAAATTATTATTATTCCCAGATAGCAGAACAACATTGAATCATCGTTGAATCAACATTAAAGCATCAACCAACTTGTTATTGAATCAATGTTGAAATTTCAATGTTAAATGTTGATTTTTCATCAGGTTTGCACCTTGAAATAATGTTATTTCAATGATGAAAAATAGATCAAGATGGGCATAAAATCAATGTTTGTTCAACGTAAATTCAATCACTTATTTTACATTGAATCAACATTGAAACAATTATAGTTTAGTCTTGCTTTATGAACAGCAAGATTCTATGACAGTAAATCATGTCCGTTTTGATTTATTTCTTTAAATCAGAGACCATGTAGGGCTGAAAAGCTTTTTTTTTTTTTTTTTTTTAAACAAAAAGTCAGTAACTCAACATCCTTCAGTTTACATGTAAACATATTTATTTATTTATGCTCCATACCCATTTAAACAGGAAGTAACATCACAATTACAATAAAACAACTATATAATAAAACACACTACAACTTACATACAAATTATTATAAACTGGATGACAATATGACTTTTTAGAAGAGAACTATTAGAAGAGATTGTTAATTCTGAATTCATAAAACAGAATCTAACTGCCAAGAGAAGAGACTGGAAAACCATAATATAAAAATGGCAGCCTGCCTCAGCAAAATTCAGTCAAATGCAAATAGAAACAACCAAGTCAGAAACACAACAGATGACTGAAACATTATTCGTAAGTTGAAATGTATTTACTCAGCAAAACAGATAATAAGACACAAGTCTGAACTTATGGTTTTCCACCACGAGCAATTCCCCCCAGCCGTTCTGGGGCATAACGAAGCCATTTCTGAACTGTTGAAGCAAAGAAACTCTGTGGCCTCCTTTTCTTCAGCTTTCAGCTGTTGTTGTAGTAGTGCATCTAAAGAATGAAAAACAAACAAAAGGTTAGAACTATACAATGCTCTAAAAACTTGGAGTGGTAGTTGTTTATGAATGACTGAAGGTTGGTCCTAAATTTTTGGAAATGTGACTTTTACAAATGTACAGATATGCAACATATGTTTTGAAATGTCCTACAATCTTCCATAGATACAATGCACACATTAGATTTTTTTTAATATACAGGTCCTTCTCAAAAAATTTGCATATTGTGATAAAGTTCATTATTTTCTGTAATGTACTGATAAACATTAGACTTTCATATATTTTAGATTCATTACACACAACTGAAGTAGTTCAAGCCTTTTATTGTTTTAATGTTGATGATTGTGGCATACAGCTCATGAAAACCCAAAATCCCTATCTCAAAAAATTTGCATATTTCATCCGACCAATAAAAGAAAAGTGTTTTTAATACAAAAAAAGTCAACCTTCATATAATTATGTTCAGTTATGCACTCAATACTTGGTCGGGAATCCTTTTGCAGGTACTTGTATCTTGTGTCTCTCAACTTTCTCTTCACAATATCCCACAGATTCTCTATGGGGTTCAGGTCAGGAGAGTTGGCAGGCCAATTGAGCACAGTAATACCATGGTCAGTAAACCATTTACCAGTGGTTTTGGCACTGTGAGCAGGTGCCAGGTCGTGCTGAAAAATGAAATCTTCATCTCCATAAAGCTTTTCAGCAGATGGAAGCATGAAGTGCTCCAAAATCTCCTGATAGCTAGCTGCATTGACCCTGCCCTTGATAAAACACAGTGGACCAACACCAGCAGCTGACATGGCACCCCAGACCATCACTGACTGTGGGTACTTGACACTGGACTTCAGGCATTTTGGCATTTCCCTCTCCCAGTCTTCCTCCAGACTCTGGCACCTTGATTTCCGAATGACATGCAAAATTTACAACCTGTAGCCCATTTCCTGCACACGTCTGTACACGGTGGCTCTGGATGTTTCTACTCCAGACTCAGTCCACTGCTTCCGCAGGTCCCCCAAGGTCTGGAATCGGTCCTTCTCCACAATCTTCCTCAGGACCCGGTCACCTCTTCTCGTTGTGCAGCGTTTTCTGCCACACTTTTTCCTTCCCACTGAGGTGCCTTGATACAGCACTCTGGGAACAGCCTATTCGTTCAGAAATGTCTTTCTGTGTCTTACCCTCTTGCTTGAGGGTGTCAATGATGGCCTTCTGGACAGCAGTCAGGTCGGCAGTCTTACCCATGATTGCGGTTTTGAGTAATGAACCAGGCTGGGAGTTTTTAAAAGCCTCAGGAATCTTTTGTAGGTGTTTAGAGTTAATTAGTTGATTCAGATGATTAGGTTAATAGCTCATTTAGAGAACCTTTTCATGATATGCTAATTTTTTGAGATAGGGATTTTGGGTTTTCATGAGCTGTATGCCACAATCATCAATATTAAAACAATAAAAGGCTTGAACTACTTCAGTTGTGTGTAATGAATCTAAAATATATGAAAGTCTAATGTTTATCAGTACATTACAGAAAATAATGAACTTTATCACAATATGCTAATTTTTTGAGAAGGACCTGTATGTGTTATTTCACAATCTGCAAATGTTGTCCTACAATGTACATATTCAATGCTATGAAAACAAATATACTTAATGTAACAATGTAGTCTTTTATGTGCAAAAAAAAAAAAAAAAAAAACCTGTAGGACCAAAAAAATAAATAAATTATTTTAAAAAAAATCAATCCGTGGCGACGGTTTTGCAATTTGTCCCCCGCACTCACAAATACTTAAACTGTTCCCTCAGTTTAACAAATCGTGGCCACGGATTAACAAACTGTATGCACAAATTTCCAATCCGTACGCTCAGATACCGTACTGTTTGCATATTTATTCTTAACGTGAAGACTTATTTTGGTGATTTTATTATAAGCTTTTTACCCAGAGTTAGATGCATGCTGCACTGTTAATGTTATTATTAAATAACGCCTATTATTACATTGCATTTAGTTTGAGAGCAAAGTAATGACAACATAAACTGTACATTATTTGTTTTGCATTGCTTTTTACCTTCTCCTCAAACTCACACTGCATGATTTTCAAAGTCATCGGATCACCATTGTTTTCACACTGTACTATCTGTGGTAGCATTTAGTTGCTGCTGTGTTCACACTGCACAATGAATTGGTGACAGGAGATTACACACTGCATGACTTTACAATAGGATGAATCGCCAACAACTCTGTCTGGTGTGCAAGCTACAGTCAAACGCACACAAGAAGTGATAAGGAAACAACGCAAGATCATGCTGACATTGTGGTCTATAATTCCTCCCCGAACAAACAATAATTAAAAAAAGATGAAGTCCTTGTTTAAGATCCCATATGGTCCAAACTGAAATTTCATGGCTTTTTTCATGGTAACTGAGGTCTAGGGGCTACGTAACTACCATATAAGTTTCAAAACAGTCAATCCACAGTAGAATGCACACAGCCTGCATAAAGTAGCTCTGCCTTTTCACGAGCTGCTGTGACGTCCAATCTACTCAGTCACCACTTTCAGTCACCATCAACCACCATCCCACCCTTCTTTTGCCAAAACATCACGTCCATGCCATTGCTGAACAACAATAACATGAAAACAAGTCGAAAAAACGCTGTTCAGTCGATAGATGTCGAAACTACATCATTACACAGGCTTCCGAACAACATTAATATAAAAGACCATTGGCACGTCAGCTTCAGCATCTTTCACACAGCCATTCCATTAAACTTTAAAAATTTACATTAAAAATGTTATTTAATTAATAGAAGCTAATTGATAAAGAAAATCTATTTATGACATTATTTTTGACAGCATTATGATTATTTATTAAAACTTCAGACAACAACAATTAGTGCCACGAGGTTATTTGCAACACTATATGTTCTACAAAATAGAGGACTACACACCTTACAGCGCAATATAATGTGGCTTTAGAAGAGGAAAGGTAGGATTAAGAAGTGAGCAAGTGATGAATTAGTATTATAGGTCCCAAGCAGATACAGTAACAATAATGGGTGCTCTACCTTATGCAGTCTCCATTGATGGCTAATAAACATTGATACAAGTAGGTTATGGTTAAAGTGGTGAACTTATAAAGTCTTAAATGTTTTGTTTTCCCTTCTCAACGCATTATGCATTTACTCACCAATAATGGCTACCTTTTTAATTTGGTCAAGTCTCCAAGTCGAAGATGCCCAGCAGCAGATTCCGTACCATGGCAGTAGCAGAGGTGGCAAGGCGCGCTGCTCTCCACGCTTCTGCCTGGCAAAACACCCCAGAGCCCTTTATAACTTCAATCTGAAAAATTATTTCACATCACAATATTAATTTATTGGCAACTTTTAGAAACTTTTCATGTTTCATACTGATTCTTATGTTTAGCTTCCCAATAGTTAATAGGATTTTATGTATAAATGCAGATTAATGATAATCTGGACATTCTGGACATTTGTTTACATGCAGGGTAAAACTGCAACAGGAACAGTACAAAATAAAAACTGAAAAAAGACGGACATTCAGAGTAAAACAGTGCAAGATAAAAAAAAAAACTGTACAAAACATACATGCAGGTTAAGCATTGGTGTGAGCAATGTCCAAGCAGTGTAGAGAAATATTTCTGTACGGCTTCATTGTTTTGTGCTGTGTAGTATAGTATTGTAATAGCTGATCAGAGTGATCAACTCCCCATGTGCTGGTTGTACGCAGTCACAGGACATGGAAATGTCTTTGTAGTCCATGTACCTTGTAATTTCACCCTCATCTTCACCGCGTCTACTGTAAAGCAGAATGGATGGTAGAACAGGTAGATACTTCTCGTGTGTCCATCCACTTCACAAATACAAGAGGTCCATCTGAACGGAGCTTGCGTGTCCTGATGTGAGGGGCTGGTGAAGGCAAGGGTGATGCAGACACATTCCTAAAAACAAATAAATAAAAAAATGTTAACCTATACTGTTCAGAGTAAATGGATGTGCAATTAATATGGATGCACAATATATACAGTACAGAGATGACCAAAAATGTATCCACACTTCAACATGAAAAATATACACCTCTCTTCTGTAGGTCACATGACAGCATCAATGATGGTGATAGATAATACTACACACTGCAGCCAGAATTCAATTTGAGTTTTAAAAAACACCATCCACTGGACATTACACATATTGAACACATTCTAAACAATTACATCTTATCAGGTATTTGTAAATACACGCTAAACAAAGGGGATTATATACATTTACACCAAAGAAATATTCATAAGCATCACTTAGCTACATAAGGCAGTATTTTAGCCACCTGCAACTTGCTTGTTTGTGCTAAATAACATTACTGATAGCAGTGTTATAAGCTAACCAAAATGGAGCCAAATACACATTAGCAACTATAATCTAAAGCTATCCAAAACAAGGTGAATATAAACATCTGTAAACTCCATAAGGCATTAGCTTAGCCACCGGGAAATATCATGTTTGTGCTACATGAGGCAGCATTTAGCATGATTTACCTAAACTATATAAATGGCATTGAAAGCCAATGTGTCACACAAGCTGACAAGAGCTAGCTGTAGTGAGGAAAATATTTACTAATATTAGTTTAATATTATCAGAATAAGAGTTATATAAGACTTAATAACTTACCCAGTGTAGCATGGGTCTATTCTCTGTTCAAAATGCTCCTGTTCGTCGTCGGAGTCACACAGTCTTCTTCTGAGGTAAATGTAAACTTTCCAGAACATTCTGAAGAGTTTCCTCGGATGTGTAAGCGCGTGCCATCTTCCAAAACGTGCTGAAAACTCACTGAATCGGAGTATTTTCAAACCTGTCTCTCTGTGTCCGTTTTTTCATGCCGGTGTCCGGGGGCGTGGTCTAGTATGTAAATTACCCGGACTGATTTCCGTGTGATTGGCGTGTGGGCGTGTCCTGCCTCGGGTCATTAGCATATAAGTGTGACAGAAATTCTGTGCCTCTCCTTGGTTTCATACGGATTACATAAACTGAGAATATTTGTTTTCAATGTGACTTGCATCATTTAAAAGTAGACACTTTAAGCTTTATATAGATATATTTCTCATTTCAGTTAATTTTAGTGACGTGTTTCAAAAAGATTTTCACGGAGACTGAGGTTTCATATATGTGCATATATCCTCATATACTGTATGTGGCCAATTAGGATTAGTTTTTTGCATTTTTTTTGTTAGTTCTTAGTTATTGCCTTGATAATAGAAAATATGAGCTAGGCATCATGTATGACAGTTGCCAAAGTGAGATATGAGCTAAAATGACCAGATCCTGCCATAGGAGACATATCTTGTATGTACATATACAGTAGGGCTTATATGTGGATATAAAGAAGCAATACAGGAGACCTATATGGCCTGTATATGCACATATATGCACCTCAATGTTGCCTACATGTGGCATATATACGCATATATGCAGCATATATATTATCATATATGTGCATATATACTGCATTTTTGTTTCATATATGCGCATATATCCTCATATTTACATTTACATTTAGGCATTTGGCAGACGCTCTTATCCAGAGCGACTTACATTTTTATCTCATTATACATCTGAGCAGTTGAGGGTTAAGGGCCTTGCTCAAGGGCCCAACAGTGGCAACTTGGTGGTTGTGGGGTTTGAACCTTAGTCCAATGCCTTAGCCACTGAGCTACCCATATATACTGCATATAGGTTTCATATATGCGCATATATCCTCATATAGGTTCTTTCCATGTGGGGCACGCACACTGCTCTGGGTCAGACACAGACAACGGGAAACAGGAACTAAGGTCTCAAACAAATGCTTCCCAACAGAATACCGTAGGTCGCATCGCCAAAATTCTTTCACCGTGAGTGGCAGGAACTTCCAGACTACAACATATTGAATTCTCATGCCTGTAGTGTAAAAACACCCTCCGATGTTAAATGCGAGCCGAAAATTGAGTACTTTTGAACGGCAAACAGGAATTAAGCTGTCAAGTGAGTAAACTAGACAGCAAGGTAAATACACAAAACCTACCGTCAAATTATTTTTTTTCCTCAATATATATATATATATATATATATATATATATATATATATATATATATATATATAAATTTTTTTTTTTTTTTTTAAGCACCATGGCAAATCTCTTGTAGTCAATTTTTTAACCTGTTTTAAACACATACACACATGCATACACATTTTTATAGAAATGCACTTAGTTAATTTAATTTGCCTTACATTGTTGAATGAGGATGGGTTCCACAACCAAAAATCAACATTGATTCAATGTTTGTCTTTTCAACACTGAAAAGCATTGAATTATCAACATTGATTCAACATTATTTAGCATTGAAAAATCAACCTCAACCAAAATGATGATTCTGATGAAATTTCAACATTGAATCAATGTCACCTTGCTATCTGGGTTATTATTATTATTATTATTGTTGTTGTTGTTGTTGTTGTTGTGGTTGTGTATAATAAGGTTTCTTTCAAGTATAGTGGTTTCTCTGTAGCAATCTGATTTGAAAGAAAGAAAGAAAGAAAGAAAGAAAGAAAGAAAGAAAAGGAGAAAAAAGAAACAAAGAAGTGAGAAAGCTACTGTTTATAGCTTGCTATAAGTGGTATACATTTAAATATTATTCACACAATAGTATATATTCCACAACCACAGACACTATGATATTCACTTAAATGCTTAAATGACTGTTCGTGATCTAAAAAAAAAAGGAAAGATAAGATACAATAAGGAGGCAGAAATTAAGGTAGATTACATGGAATGTGCAGTATAAAAGTGTATAAGAGGGTAAAGATGTAAGTGATATACTGTAAGTGACAACATTAAGCATAACTATAAATATACAAAAAGTGTTACCTCAATTTTGAATTCATTAAGATATATTAAATCACTGGAAAATCTTAACAGAACAAAACACTTCAGGACACACTGTTGTGAAAAACTTATCATCTCCATCCTCCTCAGAGCAGTGACAGTATCTCTGCTCCATCACACCAGCATGCTGCTCGTTATTCTCCCATAGTGCTTTGTTCCGTTAATAAATAATGATGACCAGTGTTAGACCAGTGTTAGATAGTTGAGTTCTGTATTTTGCTAACTTTGTGGCCTGGGCAGTCTGTGGATTGTGTTCATTCCCTGTTTTAGCAGAAGTTCGATTAAAAATGCATGTGGCTGTGAAAGATGGAGCACCACATCCAGTGCTGATATTAGCACGACTGCACAGCCTGGTGTTAGTGTTACAGGTTTTCATTCCAAGGGCCTCACGCTTTCCTGTACAAAAGTTAAAAATATGTTCACACTATCCAGAGCCGAGAGTAAAAATAGGACACCTGCACTTCCTGCCACTACATGAAGTATCTGAGAGCAATATCTCTTCTCTCTCTCTGAGACTCTGGCAGTGGTACAGCATGTAGTGGAGGACATTGTTGAGAGAACACTGGAACACATTGTCAGGCATTAGTGTTGCAAAAAATAAAGGGCAATATAATGCACATACAGGAATGTACCCTGTAGAAATTCAAAAATTTTGCTTGCATTTTAAAATGGGCCACATCCTGTAGGATGAGTGTTCCTGATACTGTGTCCCTATATGCTATAGTTCATTAATAAAATAAATAAAGAAATAAAAAGTTTTATTGAAAACTGACACATTATACTTTTTTTATAGTCAACAATAATATTGTGAAATGTTCATGAAACAATGACACTGATATGATATGCCAGTGTCATTGTTTCATGGACATTTATGATATGTTATGATACAGAATATATAACTGCACAGTTGCAAATGTGTGATATTACAGTATTTGGGGTTTGGGACATCTGGGTAATTTTATTGGCTGTCAGTGCTATAGCTGAACTGGAACAAACTTCAAAACATCACTACCTTTACTTCTCATATAAAATTCCATTTTATTCCAAAGACCAGCAGAATTTAATCAATAAAAAATGGGTTTTGATCCTGTCTTTATGCTGCAGGACACAGAGCCAGAAGACACTCACCAAAAAGGAATGAAGATCTTAACCATTGTTGAAAATTATGTTGCCACTATCCATTCAAACACAACTGTAATCTGGCTGTTTGTAGTTCTAGTTGTGCTGGATAATGTGAAAGACCTTCCTACAGCAGTTGCTCTGCTATTTGGATTGATTTATGCCCTCAACATGAACTATTCTGAAGAACTAAAACACACTTTTGAAACAATTCAAAAGTTGGCCTTGAACCCCAGTGCTCAGCAAGAGTCCAGTCCTTCAAAAAGAAATGATTAAAGTTTAAGTAGCTGCAGTCTATGTGGATAATTAAAAGTGCAAGCATTGATTTGTTTTATATATATAACAAAAATATATGTTTTTTTTAATGACTAGAGTGTAGAAATTGAATAGAACTCTGTATTAATGGCAGCCTTTTGTATTGTGTCTACAGTATGGTTTGCAACCTCTGCATTTGATTTTCCTACATGAGGGCCATAGAGGAATCCGTGTGAGAAGTTTAATACTGGATTTTAAGCTATAAATTAAAAGATGAAAATTAAGTTGAGTTTACTGAACTTCAGGTCTGTGTAGTTGTGACTACTTGTTTCTTAAAATTCACTCAACCCCCTATTAAACTTTAAACTAACTCATAATGACTAGTTAGATGTACTTTTGTGTGAAGGCATAACTAATTAAAAAAAAAAGCAGTTTCATTCAACTTTGAAATGATTTTTCACAACTTCAACCACTGACATTCAGTAGACTCACAATTGCTTTGCAGCCAGTTACCTTAACTTTTTAGGTTAAGGTTAAGCTAAAAGGCAAAATTTTCATTTTTTACAGTATAGAACTTGTACATTCATATAACCCTGTGATTTTCAGCTCTACGCTCTCAGAGGTGGTTTTATAGAAAATTTATCAACAGGTTCTGACTATTCAGATTCGAAAATTCCATGTCCTATTTCCCAATGGAATCCGAGGACTTCCCAGGCTGGTTTATTACAGCTTAAGTATCATATTGTTGTTGAGCACAGGGAGGCCTGAGGGATTGAGTTAGGATCAGTATAATCTTCAGAAAAAAACTTACCCAGAAGGCATTTCTTTTTCACACAAACTAAAATAGTCATAGCTGTTTCTTAGTACAAATGCAATACATTTGATTCCCTAAGTAAAACAGTACATGCAATTTCTTCATTTACCAATTATGTGCTGCAAGGCACAAAAGAAACAGTCATGATTGTGCAATGATCCCTCCTGCAACATGCAGTAAGTGGCAGGACACAAGTGCATACTGTACATTTGTATGTAAACCTTCTGAGGAAAATTATATAAATTTTTTCCCCATAAAAAAAATTATGGTTAAAAACCAGTAAACAAAACCTTGAACTCAATCCTACAGTATGTCTTAACACTGAAAAGCATCTTTAACTACTTTATATGACTAGACATACAGTAGGCAGAACAAGATGTAAACAGGTGATGTAATGAGGCATTCACATAGAACAGGTGAAGACAAGCAGATAACAAAACAATGACAGGGAACATGACTAAAACCAATTCGAAAAGCATATGGTGTGTGACGATGCAGATAGAAAATCCTTGACATGTTCTGTATACTAGGTTGAAGTCACAAACATACAGTAGAACTGTCTTTAAAATCTTTCTAATCTAGTCATTTTGAGCATGTTTCGCTCCCCCAGACTGCCTGTTCATTGTGATGGATTGGATGGGACTTCTTCCTGCACACAGATCACTCTAGCTTGTAGCTTTTGAATAATGGCTGTAATTTTTGAGGCTGCTCTTGACATCCTACAAGGTGGCACATGGTATAGAAGTGGTATAGTGGCATTGTGGCCTCCCACCTCTAAGGTTGATGGTTCACGTCTTGCCTTCAAGTCTGTGTATAATGTAGTTTGCATGTTCTCTCTGCGCTTTCCTTATAATCTACTGTTATCTGGGTTTTTTAAATTATTTCTGTTTTTTTGGTTCACTGATTCTTGTGTAGTTTATTTCATAAATATTTTTTGTGATTGCTTTTTGGGTTGTTTTTTTGCATATAAACTTTGCTTGTCATCAGACCTGGGCAAAGTACACAGACCTTCTACATGAGTAGATATGACTTAAATTTGTAAAAGTCCAAAAGCCCATAAATGTATTTAAGTATCAGAAAGTACTAAGCTTGTATTAGCTCACTGTAAACTTTAAGTAATACAGTAGTAAAAATCTCTCTCTGTCTCTCTCTCTCTGTCTCTCTCTCTCTCTCTGCACTCAGTTTACCCACTTACAAAGAAATTAAGGGAATATATTCATTATCCTAGGTTTGTTTTAAAGGGTAGTGACAGAATATCAACCAAAAATCCAGAAAAATCACATGATACAAAAGTTATAATTTGATTTGTTTTTTAATACAAAACTTCGCCAGAGCGAACGTCACTTCCTCTGTCACTACTGCTGTGGTTATTTCACACTACGGACATTAAATATTGAATATTTATTGAAACAAAAAATTTTTACCATAAAACATACAGTACTATTGAAATGTGTATAACTTGTGAATAGATTATTGATTTATAATAATAATTGATTAAAGATGTACAGATATTATTTTACAGATTACTAGCCCATATACTACTAAAGATTTCTTGATTAAATTAAAATGTAATTTTTTGTGTCCTTTTAATATGATGTTGTCCTCGATAATAACAATAATATATCTATAAATCCTTTTCAAGCTCCATTTTTTTCACGTTCCAGTGTGACGCAATGACTTATGGCCAATGATGCAATTTTTCATTTCCTTTTCCGGTGAAGTGAAAGCTTGTTGTTTGGAATGACACATAACATCGCTGAACACCCTGTGAATACTTCAGGGTATTCCAGACCTTTTGATCCTCAAGCAAAACCATAGTACTTGGTGGATAAACCCTTGTTGACAAGCATGGACGTTTTCTTTACAGATCTTCTCTAAATCCTTAAGGTTTCTTGCCTGTCGCTTGGCAACTGTAAGTTTCAGCTCTCTCCATAAATTTTCTATAGGACTAAGGTCTGAAGACTTGCTAGGCCACTCAATGAGGCAAAGTCTGCTTGTACCTTTAGCACAGAAAAAGCCCCAAAGCATGATGTTTCCACCTCTGTGCTTGACTGTAGAGATTGTGTTCTAAGGGTCATAGTCAGTATTTTTCTCCCTCCAAACACAGCAAGTCGAGTTGATGCCAAAGAGTTCAATTTTGTTTTCGTCTCATCACAGCACTTTCACTTAGCCTTGTGCAGGTCTACAATGTTGGCTCTGAAATCCTTTGACAGCTTTGGTCTTGCCCATGGTGGCAAGGTTTAAATGGAAGATTATGTGGATATTTCTAGATTTTTGATTGATATTCTGTCTATATCCTTAAAAATTCCATACTCTTTATTTATTTGTAATTGGGCAAACTCAATTTTATTACTTCTCCCAAATGCAAATAATTTTAGTATTTTATTCAAAAGTGTTTTATTTTTACTTATTTTATGTTTCATAATCATATATTCTTGAGGCTAGTGATGGCTATTGTATATATTCCCTTTTTCTTTTCTTTCAAAAAGACGAGTGCTTGTGCTTAATGGTATTTAAAATATTATCTCATACTTTTCTGCATGTGAAAAAATCTGGCCACCACAAAGTGAAAAACCTAAGGCCGGGGTACTCAATAGACGGACTCATCCGGACCCAAATAAGGTTACATCTGGACCGACGCCAAAACAAACATGCTAATTTAATCATAATCCAAATGAGTTCTCGATGAAGTGCGCAACTGTGTTTTCTGCGCGATATATCTTTGAGTCGTCTAGTGGTGGGTTGTTCATGAACGATTCGTTCTTTTCTTTTTTTGTCACGTGACTCCCATAGCCGCTATGCAATGCAGTAGATTCAAAAGAACGAACGATTCGTGGAAGATATAAGAGGTGAGTTACTCATTCTGTTTATTATAATATGTCCTTAATATCCTAATGGTGTGCTCAAAGCTGGCCATTGATATAAGTTGATTTTGAAAACGGCGAATTTAAGAATAAGTGGACAGAAAAATATGCATTCGTGCTCCCCGTGGGAAGCAGAAAACCAATGTGCTTAATCTCGCATTCAAAAGTGGTCACCTTCTCACCTTCTGGACAAAGATGGTTACTGCAGCTGGTGTTCCTGTCCTGCAGAAAATGTCCCTTCAAATTCTCACAATGTTTTCCTCAACATACTGTTGTGAATCTGCGGTTTCAACTATGAGCACGGGGTGAAAAACACATATCGCAGCTCCATCAACAATGAACATTAACATCAGTGCCTCCACCTGGTCCTCACACCTTTTATGCCCAAATTCAAACAACTGGTGACACAAAGATGATGTCACCTTTCATACTAAAAGGACTACCATGTCATTTATGGGTATTGTTCCAAAATTTTGGGTTTGACTTTTTTTGTAGTTCTCTATTTGAAATTGGACTGTAATTTTCCTGGACCTCGGACTGAATAGAAATTTGGTAAATGGACCTTTCAAATTTATATTCGAGTACCCCTGACCTAAGGTGATTTGCATGATATAAATTACATTTAAAATTCAGCAATTAGGTTATAATATAGGGCTTCAGAATCTTGTATGTATCTGTCATCATCTGCATAAGAAGACATTTTACATTTAATTACATTTTTACAGGTTCTCGTGCTTTTCTGTAGGATCCAATTCAGCTGGCCATCCTCCCCAATCCACCGCAACCACCCCCCCCCCCCACACACACACACCGATAGGCTCTTGCAACCAAAGATGAACTCTGAAGCATGCCACAAGAGCAGTTTCTGACAGTAACTGAATATGGATGGGAATAAGTTGCCTGAGCCACACACGCTGCACTTCTCGCTCCTCTGGATTAAGCCTGAGTGTGATGGTGTGAGAAAGCCTGAGAGGTGAAGTGATTTACAATTTACATTCATTCATTCCTTCTCACAGACAGTGTGAAATATTCACCAAGAATTTAGGACCTGTAAGAATATGCAGCACATGGTGAGTCTCTCTAGAGTTCAAGAAGAAGTTTGAATGAAATGACCACAGTAAGAGATTAACACTTTATAGTGCTTTTATTAAAGCTTTTTATAAAGCTTTCATTATAATTAAATAAATGCGATAAATATAATTATTTATTATTAATTTATATAACTCTTATTAATTATATAACTCATTAATTATCATATCACACCACATACTGTACACACACATAAAAGGATTCCCAATCATACAGACAGCCTGTATTGAGCCTCTGAGAAATGCGCTTTACCTTTAACTGCTGAGATCTATGCTTTGATTTGTTTAAGCCTTACATCAAGTCACTGCAAGACTACTGATGTTCTGTACAGTACACACTGCCCACAGCACCTGCATCCTGAGAGACCCAGCTGTATACTGTAGGTGATTAGCAAACTTGCTCTTTTAATCTTTTATTATGGACAGATTAAAAAAAAACTCTCTGAGGTTAAAGAAATACACAGCTTGTGTGAATTGGCCCTTTAGTATAAACATTAAATCTAAAACCATATGCGTCGCCACTGGCCTCATGCAGTGTGTTTTTTAACATAGTAGATAAAGCCAAGGTTAGAAAAATTGAGTTGCATCAAAAAGTCCTTCCTTCATTTATTCACTTCATCTGTCCTTTCTTCCTTCTGTCCATCTTTCCCTCATTCAATCCATGTCTGTCTTCTGTCCTTACTTCCTTCAGTTTATTTGTCTAAAGGAAATACAAATAACTTCCTTTCTTCGGGTAATTTGTCCTTTATTCTTCACATCATTCCTTTCTTCCTTTCGTCCTTCCATCCTTCTTCTCTCTTTTCAGTTCCTTCCCTCCGTCCTTCCTTCCTTCCGAGCAAGTGGATTACAAGGGGAGCTAAAACTACAAGTATTGATCCCTAACTCCAATCGCTGTAACCGAGGTAATTCAGTTAGACTTGAAACCTTCATCTTACACACAGCCTTGTTGTTTTCCACATGATCAATACAAAACAATCCAACCTGATAATTACTTAATCAAGACTGTTACGGAGAAATGAGAAAAAAACAATGACACTATGCTCGAAAGAAAATGTGGAACATACAGTATTAAAAACAATGGAGTCCAAGGGCTGGGCGTGTAGGAGCCTAGATTTTGTTGTATATTGATGTGGTGCATGTCACTGCTGTCCTCCTGCCTGCTGGGTGAAAGGTAATTAATGATGACACCAGGGCAGAAGGCATGAAGGCCAGAGAAATGATTAAAAGTTAGGAAGTTAGGATGAGCGATGTCGAGTGATCGAATGGACTTACATGGTCATTGGGCTGGAGATATCAATATATATTTATTCTCCTACGTGAGCTGTTTAGCTAAGAGACTGACCTAGCTAAAGGAGGACAAGTGACTGCATTGTAGTCTGAAGCTTAAAACTAACCCCTAAAAGTTCTCAAGATTGTCAGTTATTTAGGCCCTGAATGTTTAGTACAACCTGTTATCTATGTATATCCTTCATCCATCCATTATCCATCTACTGTATCTATCCAGCCCTCTCCAACCATCCATCCATCCACATACAGTATCAAACTAACTTCTTGCTGTACCTTTGAAAAACAGTTGGAAGATGGGTATACCATTGGATGGATGGATGGATGGATGGATGGATGGATATTAAAGTTATTAAATAGGTAGATGCAAAGACACCTTATACCAGGGCATTCATATTTTATGAAATTGTTTTATTTTTTTTTTTCAGCCAGTGTAGTGCATGCAGTGTATACTAGAGTTTTAACTTAAGGACTAAAAGCACCCAGTGTGATGCACAGATCTATTTTAGTTTTAATGTACACTCAAATATACGGCAGTTTTTTAAGAGCATTTTTAATAAATTTTCTCTAAAATTGGTTTTAAAAGTTCACTACATTCATTTTAATGAATAAAAGCTTTGAGGATCAATATAATATATAATACTATTAAAAGTAAATGGTAAGTTACTGTAGTTATATTCCTCATTCATTATATTTCCAGTGAAAGTCAAAAAAACATATACTGTTTTGAAAGTGTGTCATATTGGGTTTTTTTTTTTTTTTTATGAATTGAATGTTTCCTAGGAGTAACGCACTCGTCCGATTTTATTCATTCATCTAATAAATGTATATGATGGATGCTACAAATGCTTTTTATTTAAGAGTGAATAGACGAGTGAAATGAAAGTGTTTGGATCAATCCCATCGTAATTCTCATGCTCAGCCATGCAAAACTCATTCAGCAGTCAGCGATGCCAATTATCTTACCATTCACACCTTCCTGAGTGCAGTTTATTTCAGGAGGAGATTTGAAACACACCATTCTGAAAAATGTACTTAACTGTTCTTGGTGATGTAGAAAAAAATCGAGTTGTGTAGCAGATGGTAGAAGATTCAGAGAGTTGCTTTTTCCAAGTCGGGTCTTTCCGCCTCATGTACCATCCTAATTATCAAAGTAAATGGGGAGAAATGCATGAAATTTTTTCATTAAGCTCTGCAGCTATCAGCTAAAATATACTATCAGCGCTTTGAGGCCGTCTCTAGATTTCATAGCACACAAGAGATGTTAGTGCCAGGGGTGACATGAGTTCATTTGATATTTGACATTTAGAAGCCTGAACTTCTTTTAAGCCAAGCTCTGATAAACTTTGTTTGGGTCTAATGCTTGATTTGGGTTGGTCAGACTGACAGCCATGATAGTTTGGAGGTTTAAATTCGGTGAGGAAGAAATTGCAACCACTTTTTTCTAATGTGAGAGACTGTGTTAATGTCATTTATAGGCATGAAATATTTTTTTTATTTTTGTTGGAGGCTGGAGGACATACAGTACAGTGGTGGCTGAACGTATTAAAACAAAATTGAAATTCAATGTTTTGATGATGAAGATAAATAATGACAAATAATGACAATAAGGATGATAATAATCTGTTAATTTATGCAAAAAGATTATTATACAACAATGAATATTTAGTATGAAGTTGAATAGTATGAATACCATTGTCAAATAGCAAGTTGGTGGTTAAGGTGTTGGACTACTGATTAACGGGCATCATGTTCAAACTCTGGCACCAAGAAGCTGCCACTGCTGGGCCCTTGAACAAGGCCCTCAACCTTCAACTGCTCAGATGTAAAAGGCGATAAATGTGAGCCGCTAAGGAGAAGGTGCAGAAGATCTTCAGCTATATAGAGTAGAACTAATTAGTGCTTATCTTATACAGGGTCAAAGTAAGCCTGGAGGCTATCCTAGAAAATTTCACACACAAGGCCGGTTATGCCCTGGACAGGGTGAAAGTCCATCACACAGTTTTATATAGCATGTGTTGTCTTAATACTCTTATTATTCATAAGAGTTTATTATTCATTCATTGATATTTATTCATATTGTGCTTTGCCTGTACACTATAGTATGGGTTTCAATGTTCAATAAAAACAAGCTATTTTCTAAAGCAAGATGACTGACATGGGAGCATCACAATGGCATAATTATTTCGGCCTGCTGTATCTCATCTGGTGATAGATTAAAGGTGGTACTGGATTACAAGGAGCCCATAAGTCGATTAAAAACCCTTCTTTTTTTTTTTTTTTTTAATCACTAAGGGTTTCATTCATAAACTCTGGTTCATTCCTTAAATTTTAAATTAAAATATAAAAAACTCACAGCTGTGCTCAAAAAATAAACACACAAAGAAACCATAGAAACAAGAAGAAACACAAACAGACATAAGGGCACATGTGAAACTCTGCACATACAGAATGCAGAACCCTGAAATGTTCAATGCAGCAACCTTGAAATACTTTCAGATAATTGGTTAAAAATAGAAAAAAAAGAAGTTCTCAGCTCATTCATGTCTGTAACCTGCAGAGGAAACACTGTCAAGCCCGAGGACATACATCAATGCCATCTTGTTTTATTAAAGTGACCTTTAATCTTTTATAAACACGGTTCTCTGTTCTGTGTAATGAATTAAAGCAGAGAATCTCAATTATCGGTCAGGAAAGTAATAGCCATAATGCAGACTTAAGGTTAGCTCTCTGGCAGGAGGTCATGTGTAACAGGAAGAGGTGATCAGACATGGGAAGAACAAAACAAGGGCGAAATGGTAATTCAGAGGGTAAATCATTCAACTGCAACTGTTCAGTTTGGCATTCTGATGGTGTTGATTAATCTTCTAAAATTGAAGCCATGACTACAATAATTAACCTAACAATAATTCTGCTTCATCACAGCACCATACCTTGTTTCTATAACAATACAACGTGGGGTGTTTTATGTTTTGAACTATTTTACTTTTGCAAATTCAAAGCATGGAGATCTTAAAAGAGCTACAGTGATAAAAAAAATAAATCTCAATTTCCATCAACCGGCCTGTAGGAAGAAAAAGTCTAAAATATGGTTTTGTAACATGATTATTCTAGTGAATTCAACCACAAGTTATAATCTTGCTAAGAATAATAAAATCATGCAAATTTGAGAAGCCTGGCTCAGAGTAATACCAGTAATCTACAGTACAATAACAGCAAAAAACAAAGCGACATTTTAAAACAGTGAGGAACAGAGGTCAACAATCAGCTTGAAGGTAAGAGCAAAGGCTAATCTATCTATAATATACTGTACAGCCAGATAGATGTAAACTCAGAGAGAAGAAGTGGCGATAGAGTGTTTTTGCACCAAATGCTTCTGGGTGTGATGAATCATTATCAGGCAGGAGAGGGAATCTTCAATAAGAAAAAACTGGGGAAATAATTTCACAAACACTACCAGTGTGTGGCCACAAGTTTGAATTTATTTTCTACATTCTAGACTGAGACTGGAGATTTCAAAACTATGAAACAACACAAATGGCATTAGGTAATTAATTAAAACAGACAGTCAGGTGTTAATTTAAGACATGAAGTTCAGCTGTTCTGAAACAGCTTTTCAGTATTGTCAAGTGCATTTGCAAAATGTATCAAGCACCATGATGAAACTGGTTCTCATTAAGACCATTCCAGGAAGGCAAGACCAAAACGTACCTCTGCTGCAGAGAAGAACTTCATTTAGTTACCAGCTGTAAAAATAATCAAATCATTAATTTAGAGCACATCAGATTAGATACAGAAGTTGAGTACACTCATAGAGTCATCACACACGAATACTCTTTATTTTATTTTTAAGAAATGTAATTATTTTCATGAATAGGTGTCTTTCAAAATTCACTTATTCATTTTTAGACATTCATATGGGCTGGGATTCCTGTATGCATGTTTAAAACTAAAATGTAAAAAATTAACCAATTAATTGTAAAAAAAAATTTTTAAATAAAAAATAAAATAATAAATCGTCCTTTTTTAAATACATCCCTTTCCCCATTTTTTGTTTTGGCCAGGGTTTAAACAAACGAATTATTTTTGTCCCCCAATGGAACATAAGAAGAGCTTGTTGTTTGAAGAGACATGCTTCAGCATTCAGTAGCTCATTTACATAGACACTGAAATGACACATTTGGAAAAGGAGTGAAATAAAATAGGCTTGTTCAGACTGCAGGCAATATTGAATTGTTTCACAAAATCTGTCAATAGTACACTTTGAAATTGATCAGATCAGATTTGGCTCTGTTCTGATTGGCAGCCCAAATCTGACACTTTGTCGACCTCTCTACATTGGCTGCTGTAGTAATGAAACCAGAGGCACAAATGAGGCACGTTATTTCCTAATGTATAACCCTGTTTCAGTACTTTCCCTCTAGCTTTGCCTCTACTGATGCATTAATCCCAATGTGCTATCATATCATCTGATATAAAAATAATTGTTGCTCTGGATAGGGGCATCTGACAAATGCCAAAATAAAAAAATGAAATGATTGGTCACTATAAATGATCACATTCTCCTTCCTTTTAACACTTGCTTGGCAGCTGAATTATCAGCAAGGTGGAGGATAACTGCTTTCATAAGGCTTGCATGTTTTATTCATTAACATCTTCTAAAAAGTCCCATTCATACAGTATATTGTTTATAGCAATCAATTCAGTTTATGTGCACACATTAATGCTATGTGCATTGTCCCAGTTAACAGGGAAGATAAAGTGAACGATGCAAGCAAAATTTTACCTTCAGTAAAACCAACTTCACAATGGTACTGTCCATCAGTGCTACTACTGTAGCTACTGTAGTAGCAGCTCAGAAACCCATAGACACTTTCTACCGTAAACTGAACTGTGTGCACATACAGTACACACCGACATTTTATACAGAAAACTTCACAGTTCTGTTAGTCTTACTTAAAATATTTATGACACAAGTGAAGATAAAAATGGATTTCATCATGTTCAAGTATTTTATTCTCTGAAAAATAGAGTAAGATCCCAAAACAGAGCCCAAAACTAAGACAACCATCATCATTTTTTTCCCATCTCCTAGTTCTAAGCTCTCACCTCTAAACCTACTCAAACCCATCACTGACCATCTTGCGTAAAAATCAAACATGTTCCCGAAGACCACTGATCAATCTGAAGTGAGATTAGCAGGCTTACAATATTGACTGTTTGTTTTTCCTCCTCTCATGTTTCCAGACGTCTTCGATCAAGATTCTGACCTCAAACTTTTCTCCTCTTACACACACAGACAAACACACAGACACACACACAAAAAAAAAATTGAGTGAGAAAGTAGCACACATCCATCTGAAGAAAACGTGAACCCTTGCACTTGCTCTCTGTTTAGTTTTAGATAGCTGACAGAGAGGGATTGTGAAATGAAGGATGTTGTGGATGTTGGGTTGAGCAGCTGAATGATACGGCTCAGTGAAGGTTGACCAAGATGGTCAGCGACGTGCCAAAACTTTGATTAAACCACATAAGTGTTTCTTTATTCTTAAAATCATCATCATCATAATCGCTTTATTTTTTTGTTTAATGTAAGCAATGTTTAAGGTCAAGCTCTTCATACTAATTTCTATCTGTTTCTTATTATGCAATGTTTTGTAAAACAAGCACTCGAGTCAGTACTTTTTTATTTATCTAACAACAGGGATCAAAACAGCTGCTCGATCCCGGTTTACACCCTCTCTCAGACAACAGCAGCGTAAACATTTTCTCGCATTATCACGTTCTCACTTTCTTCGAGTTGTGCTTTTCACAGTACGTTCCCTGAACTCAGCTTCAGCTCGTCTCTTAATAACGATAAACAAAATGAATCAACAAAGCAAAGAACAGAACCAAAGCAAGATGGTCTTTTATTTTTCATAAGAGCATTGTGGATGTTTTAAATAAAAAATTTATATGCTTGAAACCCAGGATTAATTTAGACACTTTAAACAGTTAATTTATTTTCACTTTTGTATATATTTGTATGATTTAGCTTTTATATGTAATAATGTCACATGTCACATTATTTTATATTGTCCTGGGGAACAGTTCTCAACTTCACAAAGGACAATTTATTTTCTATTCAGTCACTGTACTGGGCAGTTTCAGATGAATGTGTTTGGTTTGTTAAGCAAGGCCGTAATCTATGAATCACATACGAAAGCAACTAACTTAAGGCATGAACCAGTGGTGCAGATGATCAGGCCGATGATAGATGATGATGAACCCTGAGTGGTTGGAACAGATGAGAGGTGAAATGAGGCTGCTGCTGTGGTTCTTACACAAACAATATGTCCAGTTGTTTTTATTGTGATGGCGGACAAGCTGAGCTCACCTATCTCCAACAGTGTGGAGTATCTTCTAAGTAAGCTCACACACATGGATGATCTGGAATACTTTTTACAAACATTTGTCAGAGCAGGAAGGATGGAAGAAACAGGAGTGGAGCATGATACTCATTCCCCTGCTCATCAGAGAGGCACAGCAATCTTATTATGCCATAACCAGCGAAGAACCAGATCATGACCAGCTAAAGAGGATCAAAAGTCAGTGGTTTAATCCAGAGCTACTCTCAGCTCGTAAAGTCACCTTAAAAGTAACCATTGACTATGCCTTGCACACCCTCCTGAAAGAAGAAAGGTAGGTCATGGGTCACTGACTCCAGTGCCTGCAGAACATGGTAGATATACTGGAGTGTGCATTCTCCATCCTCTCTCTTTGACAGGAGAAGAGAAGGCATACAGAGAAAAGTCCTCCATGCTAAATATCACTTCTAAGGAGAGAAGCCATAAGGCATATGCACAGCCCAAAATCTCCACAAGATTAACTCATACCTACCAATACCAAACCAGCTAAACCTGTGCCAGCACAAGGGCTCTTGGTCACCCACAACAGTAAAGATAACACCCCAGCACCCAGCACATGGTCCACATCCGTGGAGCTCTATTTCTCACTCTCATTGACCCAGGAAGTGGTATTATTTTAGCTTCCTTTTTAATAATTCTGGCAGACCCATGGCCATGCAAACCTCTGTGTCACCAGTGTTCATGGACATCACTGGGAGGTTCCTGCTGTCTGCATAACAGTAAAGGAAAAAAGAGACCTCTTCTTGCTGCCACCAGCAACAAAGCAAATCTACTCATCCAGTGTAGATGGTCCAGAATCAAGATGATAGCCCAGATGCAAAGGCTGAATGTAATCACGTTCCTCCTTCCAATCTCTCTCACCCAGTTGAATTGTCATAGTGCCCAAGACCAACGGTCCAACCTGGCTCTGCAATGACTTCAGAAGCATAAACCAAATTTCTGAGTCCAACGTGTACTCATTGCCCTGAGTGGACATCATCACGTCACTGGGGAAAGCCATGGAATCTGACCAAGCAGTACTGGCAGGTGACCCTCACACCAGGGGCCAAACAGCCTTCAGCGCAGAACAGGTCCATGGGCAGTACAGGGCCCCCCTTCTCTCTACATGATGTCCAAGCCATTTTTCAGTATCTTATGAACATATGATCAATTGTGATCACTGGCCATAAGCCAAAGCCTACTGACATGATCATTGACTAGTATAGCTGGGAAGACCACCTTCACCAGCTCTAAGAGGAACTTAAAGTAATCAGAAAGCCTGGGCTAATGGTGAATCCAAAAAAAATCCACCTGGGGCGAACCTGGGGTATTATTATTATTATTTTACCCACCATTCTGGTGTCAGAAGTTCCCTGTAAAAGGATTGCCAAACATCCGTCCAGTGACAAGTATGCTCTGGGTGCATGACTCATGGATCTCTTTCTGTGTTTCTAGCCCTATAGGCTCTGAGCACCCAGGACAATGCCTCAAGAAGGGACCCTTGCCAAAGTCCGTCCCACTCCTCAGCTTCACTGCCTTCAGCCTCAGCCAGCCCGGCTCGTCAACCTTTATTCATTTCTTTATGTGACTCATTTATTTTCACACATTATTTTTTTTTCCACATTTCATTAATTTTTATATGCAGTTTTATCTTTCACATATTGCCCAATTGACATCAGAAATGTCTACTGAACTTCAGATATGTTACTTTTGGGCATAACGGAATGTCCTTACAGTACAGTGCACCTTTTTACACAAAACTATCACCTGCAAGTGAATATATATAATCCAGCAAAATGTTTTTTTTTTCATAAAAGTTGATACAAATGAAGCAGACATTAAAAAGCAGTGAAGATGAAAGGTCACTTGGAAGTACAGTAAGTGATAAATAAAACACCAGCAAGGATGAAGTGCACATCCATGCTAGACTCCAGCTCCAGCATGGAAGCACAATTCCCACACTTCCCATAATGCTCTCTGTCTTCCTTGGTCCTCAATAGCTTCACACAGTTCGGATCGTGCAGGATGCTGCTTCATTACTAAATGTTGAATGAACTTCAAGCTGTTTCCCTCCTTTGAGCTCCTCAGTGTGCACTATTATAAAAACCTCAGGGCTCGCAACCTCATCGTGAACAAACAAGCCGTGCTTTACACACACTTCACTCTGTTGATCATAAGGCATGCAAAGAAGTCACAGTACAAATTTATCTGTGTGCCTTAGGAAATATGTGTGTGTGTGGGTGTGTGTGAATGAGTGAGTGTGTGTGTGTCTGTGTGCATGCCTGTGTTTCTATTTAGTATGCCCTGTGGCTTATGTGCTGTTTATTAATACTTATTACTGCATAGTTCCTCTAAATAATGCACACACACAATATGACGATAAGCCAATAGCCTCAGGTCACACGATTGATAGCTTTAAGCAGCAGGTCGAACCCCCACGCAGGGAAAAGTGCGGCTGTGATTTAATGTTTGAGTTTTATGAGAGAATTAATTTCACACACACACACACACACACATAGAGGAAGCAAGGTTACACACTGTTCTGTAGGCACTTTGGGTTTTGGTGTGGAGCAGGGTGACTGTGTAGTGGTGTGTTCTGTGCTGTAGTGATGGAAAAAGCACTGATGCTCGAGTGAAAGCAGACAGGAAAGTGAAAGTGACTCTCCAGACAGTCCAGGCAGACAGAAAACACATTAATGAAATCCCTGGTCAGGAGCCCGAGCAGAGTTCAGGACAGTTTGCATGGCAAAAAAGCATAACACGGAGAAAACAGAACAAATTTACAGAGATGGTTTATTTGGATTGATGAAATATTTATGGCAATAATTCAAAACCACACGCTGCAGTTTTACATCCGGCAAATCCATAACCACTATTAAAACTTATGAACTAGGAGGGAAAAAAGTTTATAACTTAAAAAACACAAGAAACTGGAGATTAGGTGTGAGGGGACTGAGTTTATAAGATTTAGACAGCCAACACAGCTGGAGACACAAAAATAAGCAATGGTCACATGATGCTATACTATTAAAGGAAACCTCATGCTGTTAGTGTTATTTCAGTTCAGTATAAGCGATAGTTCCTACACTATACACCCAAAAGCATGTCCAATGCTATCAGACCTGTAAGCTATTGTATTTAGAATTCTCAAGCAAGTAGAGACAACTTCTTGTGTTGATTGATTGAAGTAAACAAAATGCTGTCTTTGGACTATGAGATTTCAATTTAAAGCCTTTTGGGAGCTAACAGATTTACACACCTTATATACAAGAGACATGCAAGTCAAACCAGGACTTGTGATGAAATTTCTGGTGACGGAAGGTGTAAAACGTTTAGAGAAGACTTCAGGTACAGTACAGTGGCACTGCTTTCCATTATAGTGGAATAGCTACAGGACATCACTTCTTTCCCCTTAAAGACATTCTGAAGGAAACACTGACAACTCCAGGTCGGAAGCCTGATGGACAATCCTTCATACTACTGTATTTAAGCTTAAAAAACTCTTAACTCTAGGCCTCTTATCCACACTTTCGAATAATGCAAAGGTTTTATTCAAGTCCACACACCCGTGTATGACAATCCTGGACGAGGTAGCTCAGATCCTATTGCAGTCTTTCTGGTGAACATCAGCAAGGGGAACATTTACATTTAGGCATTTGGCAGACGCTCTTATCCAGAGCGACTTACATTTTTATCTCATTACACATCTGAGCAATTGAGGGTTAAGGGCCTTGCTCAAGGGCCCAACAGTGGCAACTTGGTGGTTGTGGGGTTTGAACCTGGGATCTTCCGAAACATAGTCCAATGCCTTAACCACTGAGCTACACCTGGAACAACACCTGATCCTTGAAAATCAACTCATACCTGTAACTTGTCAACAACTGGTGGAAGAGACACATCTGTCTATGGGAACTGTATCCTTCACCAACACCACTTGCACATTACAGGAACACGGCTTGAAAATTCCTGGTTTGAGTTGAACACCAATAATACAACAGATAGAGACTTGGTCTAGGTATAGGCACAAAAACCATTTTCATAAACGTGACATTAAAATGTGGTAATCAGACTTTCATCATCGCTGAACTGTCTAAAAAGTCTGTGCTAAGTTTTTTTTTTTCAATTTAAAGCTTACATTTAAAATAATAAACAAACCAATAATACATTTATATTCTCTAATAAGTGACTGAAGGGTGAGAATGGAGACGGTCTAGTGGAGCTGAGAACGGAGATGGCATTCTCATTTTTTTTTGGAAGATGATACTTCTGCGTATAAACAGAATGCTGGTGTTGGAGGATCCCAAGTAGGATATCACTGCATGTGTGTGTGTTTCTGTCTGTACATTGAGGGGTGGCTGGCAGAAGATCCCTTGAGCAGCTGTTAGCAGGATAATCACTTCCCACCCCCCACCCTTCTTTTACTAATTAACACTTTAATTAACGCCAACCTCCTCCTGTATTCTGGGAGTGAAGAACATGTGAAGTCAAAAGATGAAATCACACCAAGACATTGGATGACAACCAATACTTATATTAAATGTTACAGTACACTGATTGTTTGAAGTCACATTAATTTTATAGTAGGCTTGTATGCAATAGTATGTACTGTACACACAAAAACACCTGTTTATCCAAAGCCCTGGATTTTGATTAGGAAATGTTTAAACAGCATCCAGAACTAATTCCTCAGAAATAAAATATGCGACAGCTCAGCTAAAATGAGATCAATGTCATCTATCTGCTGCAATGAACTGTCACAGATGCATTAATAATGGGCATGCGCCCAAATCTTTTTCTCAATCCTCACTCACTCTAAAGAGTTTACTTAGGCGCTTCCCTTTCAGCAGGTATTGTTCTTCGAGAAATATGGCACAGCTGGTGGCAAATAGTCGTCAATGGACATTGGGCTTGCTCCGCTCATGAAAAGGAGGTGTGGAGCTTAGCTCATGGTTTTGAAGTCTGGATAAAGCGTGTAGCATGTTAACATGGATAGTGGTATGTGATACCATGCTCCCCAGGGACTTTAAATGCAGGTGGACTGTACACCACTGTTTGATGCCTGGGCAAGAGACAGGCACTGAAGAATTTCAAGAGACAGTCACTGAAGGACTGCATGAGCTGCTCCATGCATTTCATCCGTCGCAACACAGCAAGCAAAAAATCCTTTAAAGGCCGTTTTCCCAGTCACGATAGCGGCCCAGATGTTAGATCATCACGTTTGACTCATTCCTGTGACCGTGCTAAAAAAGGACTGGGCAGGGCCAGCTGGCCATGACTACACCAGCCCCATTGAGGAGCCTGCAAGAATCGCTACTATGCAAGTCCACGTTGCCACTTTGCTGCCATCCTCGCTTGCCAGCAGCAAGAAGAGTGGCAAATGAAAGGGGACATGCCATGTGCCCCAGTGTACAACACTGTTTAAACACCTGCCAAGGCACACACGTTGGATGACAGATCATGCTAGCTAGCATTTAAAAGATTATCAATAAATGTGTTGTTAATTTGCTTAGTTAATGTTTTATAAATGTATAGATGCAGTGATAGTTTCGCTTTCATACATGAAATACATTTGATAATGTATACTTTTTCATTGAAGTTGAGAAATTATTTTTTAGAATTGGCTATTCTTTGCTTTCATCTTTAGCTGATTTGTCATTTTTAGACTTCCATGTTTCCTTCTAGACATGCCCTTTCTCACCAGCGTTCAAAAACGTTTTTTTTACAACATCTGGCTCCAGCATCTCCAGATGGCTGGCAAACTAAAAAGAATCCAATTTGATGATAAAGTAATGCCTGGTGGACAGGATAGTTAGATGTGAGTGGCTTGGCAATTTGCCCATTTTGGGGTATTAATATAGCAAGGAAGCAAGAATCATGATGTTGGGGTTTGAGACTTGCAATGAATTTAAAAGCTAGCAAATAGCACTCTTGGGATCGCACAGACATAATCTGCCTCAGCTATTTTTATTGAGATTGAGAAGACCATTTAAATACCACACAGGCCTTTTAAATCGATCCATAGTGCTGGGACAGTAGTAAGTAGCCCAACAATCATATTTCATCATATCACGCTAAATGTTATGACCAGCTCAGTACTACAGGCTGTTTTTTTTTTCACCTTGTCATTTATTTGCTATTTCCTTCACCACCTTTCCTATCAATATATCAGGCATATATCAGTACAATAGATTATGGAGTATTTGTTTGTGTTGTTGTTGTTGTTAATCTTTTGACTGTTCCCATCGAGGGGTCATCAGAATGGACCATTCAATGAGCACGAAAACAACTTGGCACAGGTTTACTGGATGCTCTCCCTGACAAAACCCTCTTATTTTAGCCAGGCTTGGGAGCAGCACACTGCATCCAGTACCTGGGGTTTGGACATTGGCTGGGAATCAAAACCTGGGACTCCCGCATGACAGGAGAAAAAGCTACCACTGAGCAATCAATGCCTGGTGTTTTTTTTTGTGTGTGCATTTAAAAAAATGCATAATAATTTTTATAATTTATTACAGTACCATGCAATGTGCAGCAGAGATATGCTTTCTTTCAGACTGAGCTTTATGTTTCGATTTTTGTAAAAAGGGAGTACCACCCTGATGTGGCAGTGTTGAAGCATTGAATGAGATAATCAAATTGTTTTGGATGACACGTGTACTGGACTTCAACAATGACCCATGACTGACACTTAATTTTATTAAATATTATGACAAACTATTTCCATCGTTTTATGTGTCATAAGTTATGCTACCTCCTCATGGGAGTGCCACTAATGGTGTGTTTCAAACAATATTATAAACACAGGGTTTAAAATATCCAAATGAACATCTATTAAAGGTTGCACTTTATGTAAACCTGTTACTCTTTCAAAAAAAATTTTTTACAATGAGAGCAGATTTAAATAAAACCCTTTTTAGTAAGACCCCTTAATTACTCAATAAAACATTTTGGAGTCTCTTGGCCTTATTGAAAAATGTGCTGAAATTAACCTGATTGAGCCTGCAGTTGCTGAATAAAGAAAAAAAGAGTTTCCAATGTCTAAAAATATTTGTGAACCACCAGACAAAAAGAAATTCATGTGACATTTAAAAAGTTTTTAAAACATTTTAATGCTTTTACCATGAAGCAATATTAGCAGGGCTTAGCAGGCAAAGAGTTCACGGTTGTTGAACCATCCTCCAAACAACTGAGACCCCAATCGTATCGAGCATCAATGGAATGCACTGTACAAACAGGTCCAACCAACCAAGAATAAACACTGCAACATACAGTACAGCATCCAAAGGATCCACTGCTAACTTCCTGGTATCAAACACCACATGGATCACAAGGAACCATTTCCCGAGAGGCCAAAGCTACCCTGGCGCCACAAGTGGAATCTAAAACCTAGGAGGTTTTAATATTAATGGTTTGAAACTTATGGCTGGTCGGTAGCCTTGTAGAGGTCTCAATATTAAGACTTCACACCTTGGTGATTTTTGCTTTGTAAAGGTATAAAGTAATCTTTTAAAGTTTCTACTGTACATAAATCCTTACAGTACTGTAGCTATGGTTTCCTCTAGAAACCTTCCTCTAGTGCAGTGGTTCTCAAACTTTTTCTGTCATTCCCCACTTAAAGGGGTGAGCGAATTTTCAAGCCCCACTTGTCAACAAAATAATAATGAAATCGGCCAAGTTTACTGTTTATTGAAATATCAATTTCGAAACCAATAAGATCAAACAACACCAAGGTAAGCTTTTTTTTTTTACTTTGGCCATATGCGTTTGGATGCTTGGATTTCAGATGATAGAAAAGGTTTGACGTGTTTCCACCACTTGTTAAAACAGTGCACTTGTGTACCTTCCAAATCACGTTCATCTCATTCGTATCACTTTTCTTATATCCAAACCAATTCCACAACACAGACGATGCACCTTTTCTCTTTACAATCTCCTCATTCTTGGTTTCGTCACATGCATGAGTAAACTCACTGCTGCTGCACCGTCTTCTTCCATTGTCGAAGTGTATGTGAAGCCAAGCACATCAAAAGTGGGACGAAACCGTGGCACCCGATTGAACCGAATATCTGCGCAAATACAGCGCAGCGCGACTATCTGGATAGTGCAGTGATGATCTGGTTTATTTGCGCAGCTCGGTGGATCGTGCAGCGCCGCTCGAATCACAAACCTGCGCGACCCACTGTGTTTTTATTTAAAAACCATTTAAAATATCAGGACTGTTTAATATTGTTTCCGCCTTGTCATGCCTGGTTTGTACGCGCGCATCCCAGCGGGGTAAAATGTATTTTGATGGTCGGCGCGGTCTATTTCGGTCCGACGTTAAACCATTATTGTTGCACTATGGTTCCACTTTTTCTCCCGGCACCCAACTGATGTTATTTTAAATTTACTTGTATTAATGATCCATTTATTTGTGTGTGATTGTTTAGTTTTTTCCTATTATTTTCCACTAATTTCCTCTCGTTCATTGCGCCCCACCTGTCATGTCTGTACTCCCCAATAGTGGGGCGCGCCCCACACTTTGAGAACCACTGCTCTAGTGACATTTTTCTAAAGGCTAAAATTATATTGTGTGCTACATATTCCCAATAGCCCTCACTTAACCATGACATGTACAATTATTCACTTTTTTGTCAATGTTAAATAATCTTTATTATCTTCACCAGGGTTTTGTTGAATCTGGAGCCTGTCGCTGGAACACTGGACTTTGACTTGTATTTCCAACTATTTATAATGTGGCTAATCCATAGTTAATCCAGGTAGTGGCCTTTTTTTGGTTGAAGTGGGAGGAAACAAGAGAACCCATAAGACACACACAGACACAGTTAGAACATGTGACACCTCACACAAACCACAGCCTCATTTGAGTGTTAAACGCAGAAGGAGAATTAACATCCAAACCATGAGATAATATGCAAATAAACAACAGATGGAGGAAATAATGTAGTGTACAGTAAGCTAATACCAAAAGTGATCGTTTGGGTGAGAAGATGTAACTGTAGTTAGCAGAACAGCTGTGTTTTTAAACAGCTGGCTGAGCTCCAAACGCTGATCTAGGGCTGGCATACCTGATGTGGCAACATCTTATTAAAATCCAGTGTATTTGTCCTCACAACGCCCCTCATCGCTCCAACCCCTTCCTTACTGCCTCTATTTTTCCCTCCCTGGCAGCTCAGGCCTGGAGTTGTTCCACCGAGCTGAGCATAAATCTAGCAAAGTGCCCAGGGCAAGGTCTTCATCAGCGGCCTATTCTTCACCACTTTACATGAAGTCAGCAGGGCATGCGGATAATTACTGAGTCTCATGAATAAAGTTCCCCATGTGACCCGTACTGCAGGATGCAGCACTTGCACTAACAGGTGGGTTACATCAGTTGCATTCCCTGATTTATAATTGGGATTCATTTGCTTTTAATGAACTTTGCTTTGTTGTCTTGTGCATCCTGTTATAGCCAAATGACTCCTGGAGCACTGGGCCATTGGAGCACATCTCTGTGTTGGAATTTCTTTCTTTTTTTTTTTTTTTTTACAACTAGTAATTATCACTTAACTTTAGAAAACCTTAGAACAAAGGTCTGAACCTAAAACAAATTCTAGTATACAGTGGTTCCTACAAAAAATATGTTAAACGATTTAAACAAAAAAAAAAATAGTTGAGCACTAGATGGACAAAATTGGACTACAATATTTGTGATTTATGTTTTCTATTCACCAATGTGGCCATGTGATATTTCCCACTAATACTTCTCCAGTTTACTTCTAAATCACCTCTTGATAGAGTGACTCAAAATGCTATTAAGGATCTGTGTTAGGTTTTTTTTTACTCCTGAGAAATTAAATTCTGCAGTAATTTCTAAATCACCCTCTGTGTTACAAGAACATTTGGAGCATTTAGAAAGCAGTGAAGTGAGGTGTTTTGGAAAGCTTTATACCAAACACTGAAAAAACCCAGCATGTGTTTCATTTGAGGTAAACCTTAAACAAGATAAGCCATAATTTTACAAGAGGAAAAAATTCAAGAGTTAAAAGTAGAGTGTTGTGCAACTGTAACTGCGACGGTATAGGGAAACCAGGCTTGAACGTACAGTAAAGTAGACTTGCATTGTAAGATTTGCATAGTATTACCTTGCAATTTCATAATCAACCTTGTGACATGGTCTGCTAATACAAAGAAATTAAGCTCTGAATCTGTGTTAAAAACAAGTTAGTATAGCAGCAGAAGAAATACAAGTCTATATGTTTTAAATTAGCAAAAGTCAGTGAAATGGCCAGCACAGTGTGTAGATGTTAGCACTGTTGCCTTGCACCTCCAGGGATAAGGGTTCAAGCCCTACCTCAGGTTTGTGTGCATGTAGTTTGGCATGCTTTGTGCGTTCTCCTCTTTCCTCCCAGAGACCAAAGACATGCAGTGTAGGCTAGGTTTGAATAGAGTGGCACCCGATCCAGGGTATACAATGCCTTATGCGCCAAGTTCCCCACGATAGACCCCAGGCTCCCTGTGACCCAATCCAACAATTGGACGGCAGTACAGAGCAGATAGCTGATACCAGTCTTCCTTATGTCCTGAGGAATTGTCAAGTCAAACTGGTGCTAAAGGCTCAGAGGGATCATGATGCATGATGAATAGTGGGTTCATTAAATACCTTTACATAGTTTTGGACTTTCAGGTAGGTGTCCATATTTTTAAATATGAAGTGGGCAACTTGGAAGCCAGTGTAGAGAATGTAAGGAATTGTGGAAGATCGCTTGAAAAAAAAAGTTGTAAAATCCTTGATCTTTCAAAGTGGTTGAATGGTCTACAACAATCAATTTGGGGATAAAGAACTGAACTATATCCTGTGCGAACTCAGAACAAGTGTTCTACATCTTTTTTTGTGTGTGAAAACAACATTTCACTTTGAACTATAAAAAATTATTTCCTTCCATTAACAGCCAAATAAATTCATGCTGAGTAAACTTTACTCTGTGAATTTGTACATTTTGTGTGTGTAAGAGTAAAAAAAACAAACTCTGGTGAGATCCAACAAAATAAAGGGAACTGCTACTGTATTTCAGCAAAATATTCCTTCAGTTTTAAAAAGCAGTAGATTGGCTTAGTGATTAGCCCCTTAACCCTGTCTATCCTGGCTCACCATGCTCTCTAACCCTAGGGTTAGGATCTCCTTTGTAGGGCAGTGGTGGCTCAGCCGGTTAAGACTGTGGGTTACTGGGTTACTGATCGGAAGGTCGGGGGTTCGAGCCCCAGCATCACAAAGTTGCCACTGTTGATCCCTTGAGCAAGGCCATTAACCCTATGTGGTGCAGTAAGCTGGCTGACCCTGCGCTCTGACCCCAGTTTCCTAATTGGGATATGCAAAAAATTATTTCACTGTGCTGTAAAGTACATGTGACAAATAATTGAATATTCTATTCTATTCCTAACCAGGACATGTGAAAAAAAAATAAAAATAACATTCACTCTGCTGTAAGGTAAATTACCTGTGTACTTCCCCCTCCTGGCCTGGAGTGTGGTGCAGAAGACTAGAAGATAAAAATAAAGTCCATAAAATAAAGATTCTAGTTTTGCATAAGACAGGATGTAAATACTTAAGATTTAACTACTTTTAGTAGTTGTGAGAAATAAATAATGATAATACTTGCAAGCAATACTGTATACCTTTTTGAAATAAATCAGACAGTAAATTTTATTGTGAACATCTATGGCTGAGCAATATCATGTTGAATGAGTGGATAAAAAAAATGTAAAAAAAAAAAAAAGTGAAATCATGAAAAAAAGGTATGAACTTACACCTTGCCCTTAACATGAAACGATACATTTATTACTCATTATTTATTTCTCATTCAGTAACCTGAATTGCTAAATTATAAACACATTGTATGTATTTGTGGTTTCCCTGGTAAACGTTTTAGTACAGAGAATGTAATACAGCATTTTACCACAGCCATATGTAAAATATTAGAAGTTATAATATTTAGCATTGGGTGTATGTTTGTGTGCTCTGCGATGGCTTGGCACCCTGTCCAGGGTGTACCCCGCCTAGTGCCCGAAGTCTCCTGGGATAGGCTCCAGGTCTCCCGCGACCCTGAACACAGGATTAAGTGGTATAGAAAATTAATGAATGAATGAATAATATTTAGCCATACAGTACGTTTTGCAAAAATCCACCAAGTTACAGATCATGAATGCATACAGTAGGCGCAAGTGTTGCTTCCAGCTCATATCAATAGATGTAAATAATTTAAAAAGTAGAGATTGTAGTCCTTCATGTGACTTCTACTATAAGTAATAAAAATCAGAAATGCAATCATTTATATTTCTTATAAATTCTTTATGAGACACTGCAGACATGTACAGCAGCATATGGAGTTCATTATAGTGTTTCTCCACTATGTTTTAGACTGGCAAGGTTCTTCCTCATTACGACCATTACATGAAATATTGTCCCAATTCTATATGATTTTTACTAGGAAGTAGACCGGAGGTGGAGGACGGAACCAGCCATAAGGGAAATGAAATGCTCGGAGCGATTTTTCTGATGATACAGCATCCTCACCCTCGTTGCTTGCTGCTTAATTACATAATTAATTATCCCAGTCATTAGTTAATCTTCTTTTACAAAGCTCAGACACAAAGGTCAATGGCAAAAATCTTTCCAAACACACTCACACACACACACATACAAATACAAAGGCATCGGGTACGAGCAACTACAGTACCGCGAACACAATAACTCATTTTTAACAGCTCTCCAATTCTACTGTAGTCACTCGGCAACTTTTAAGACCTCTACATTAGAGACTCGCTCCAAGTGCAGTAAAAATAAACAACCAAAAAACTGCTAGGTTCAAGATTTATTACTTTACAGAATCTTTGTTTTTTGTTCAACAGGTGATTAGTTTCCTGAAGACCTCTTGGTTTTCCTTCCACACCACACAGAGTCCTGCTGAAGCTTTGCTTTAGTGTTACTATAGTACTACAGTAAGGAATACGTATACTGTTCTGACGATTTGAAGGTATGATGTTGTAAGAAAATAATTAAGATGTTTCTCATGTTTCGACAGCGTTGACTGAAATCAAGACTTCTTCCATAAATTCCACAGATATTGAATGAACCTGTGACTTAAAGCTGAATCTAATGTCCACAATTACCCAATGCCTTCTAACCAGTCATATTTAAGGATCTAACAGTGTTCGGGGACATTGTGCTTTTCAGTCTTTTTTCACAATCACAATCCATTTCCTTGTACAAGTTCTTCATGTCATTTCCAGCTATGTCATTTTGAATGGCTTCAGTCAAATAAAAAAACCTAGTGCTCTCTCAGAGCCTTGTCCTACACTCTTTAGAACACATACGTCTCTTGAATCCTGCATATTCAGCATTATATCAGTGCATATTGATTCCCATTAGAAATGAAGCCAAATTTGTGTGCCCCCAACCATCACACCCCACCTCAAGCCTTGTCAAGCAAAATGAAAATCCAATTCTGTCAACACATCTTCATTTAGTACTGTTGACAAAGGGTACACAAAAAAAGAATGGCAGTTAATGGAGATTTATTTTGACCTACGCACAATCGACCTGAAGCCATTTATCCTGCAAATACATCATTTACTCAGTAATATAACCTGCTTTCTGTGTGGTAAAGTAAGCATTAACAACGAGGAGCACATGCTGGAATACTAAATAAAATGCCAGCAAGTCATTTTTTTTCCCTACATTTGGTAGTCAAGGTGATCATACCATATACTTTATATCTCTACATGTTCACAAGGAACAGAATCAATGCCTCTGTTTAAGCAATCAGTGAAATTACACATTGATTTTAATATAGTACTACTGACCTATAACGCACTAAATAGTATAAGGCCATAGTCCATGATTGAACAACTAGTGTTATTTGATCAGTAAAGCCTACTTCAGGAAAAAGGTGGAGGCTGCTTGTTGGTACCTCGCATTATAATAACTACAGCACAGTGTGGAGCTTTTTCTTACAAATCTCGAAAGCCTTCCAATTCCAACAGTCATAGTGTTTAAGCCTATGCTGAAAAACCAATTATTTAGTCAAGGCTTCTGTGAATAGGAGATCTGGGGGGGCTCAGTGATGTACAGTATTATGGTGAAATGGTTTATTTTGATGCTGTCTTTATCCACCCTCATTTATCACTCAGGTTTGTTGACAGTGGAGTGACTGGTTCTTCTACTTCCCATGGCGCCCTCATGTCTGTGTTACCTTCAGGCTCTAACGTTTAGTTCTGCTGTCATAGTTAGTCCTGCTGGAGTCCCTGCTTGCACTCTGCACTAAATATACATTCACCTTATACATTATGTGACTCTTATTCATTCATTCATTCATTTTCTGTACCGCTTAATCCTGTGTTCAGGGTCGCGGGAGACCTGGAGCCTATCCCAGGAGACTTCGGGCACTAGGCGGGGTACACCCTGGACAGGGTGCCAATCCATCGCAGGGCACACACACATACACACTCACACACCCACACACTACGGGCAATTTAGGAATGCCAATTAGCCTAACCTGCATATCTTTGGACTGTGGGAGGAAACCGGAGTACCCGGAGGAAACCCACCAAGCACGGGGAGAACATGCAAACTCCATGCACACAGAGACGGGAATCGAGCCTGGCCGGGGAATCGAACCCAGACCCTGGAGGTGCAAGGCGACAGTGCTAACCACTACACCACCGCGCCGCCTATGTGACTCTTATAGAATAGATATTTTATAGAATAGCTAAACTGTTTTAACAGCGGAAATAATCCCAGACATGGCTGATGGAAACAGTTTTTATCTGATGTCTTGTGACTACAATTGCTCAATAGTTTCCTACCTAACCATTCAACAAGGAAATTAAACTTCATATTGACTTAAACATCTATCACATTAAACTAACTATTAGCCTAGTGTGTGTGTGTTTGTGTGTGTGTGCGTGTGCATGTGTGCATGTGTGTGTGTGTGTGTGTGTGAAGGGGCACGGTGCCCAACGACGCATGCAGACAGGCTGATACAGAGAGGGAGGGAGAAACTGGATCTTTAACTTCTCTAATGACATTTTCTTTTGCTTTACACATGCACACACACACACACACACACACACGCACACATGTGTTACAGTAAACAGTACTTGCGTGCACGGATGTTGATTATACCAGTAAGAGACGAGCACTAAGACTCAGCAGGGGAGATGATTACCCACAATTCCGCAGCACAAAAGAGAGAAAATCCATTGGCTTAGTTGTGATCACGTGACGCTCGGCGTCAAAACAAGAAGTGCGTGCGTGATACATGATACTCGGTACTCGTAAACCAACACTTGTTTGTTTTCCAAGTCAAAATTTATTAAAAATCTTTCCAGTGTATGTAACATCGGTACCACCGCGGCCCGGGGAAATAAGATCTGGGTCTCCGGATTATTAAGCCGACACTTTGTCCCCACCTAGTGTGTCAACGTTGGTATGTCTCCCTAATCACAAGAACACCTACACCTGTGTTCTATCCTGTTGTGTCCTTATTTAAGCCGGTCGAGCCCGTAGCGTCTCGTCCGTTCACAGTTGTGTGTATGTGTGTTTGTCACGGTCTGTGTCCCTCTCCCCGCTAAAAGTGCTATCATCTCTCCCTCACAGCGCTAAGACAGCCCGATCACCGGACTAAAGGAAGCGCACCTGTTGTGCCCAGCTAAGTGCGCTTGGAAACTGCCCCAGGCAGTTTTGGACCTGACGCGCGGCCGAGGGACGAGTGGGACTTCTGGGGCTACCAACACGGGGAGTGTGTGGTAGGCTGGGGTTTTGTTTTACGTTCGTTTGGTTTTGTTTATTTAAGCAAGAATTACAAAAAAGAGAACTTCTTCGGTACAGAGGAAGAAAGAGAGACTTTGAGTTTAACGAGGAATTAATAAGACTGCTGAGTTAATAAAAGACGAGTTTTGAACATTCTCCTGCGTCTGCGTCCGCCTTTCTGCACACAGAGGGAAAACATGACAGATGAACGGACCTACCAGGACGCAGCAGTACCCCTGCCTGATGACACGCGGTTTCACCGGTACCTGCGCGAACAGCAGCAGGAGATCGGAGCCCTAGCCCGGGCTGTTCATGACCTCGTCTGCAGCGTTTCTCAGCTGGCTACCGCTCGATCACCACCTGCATCTCCACCACGACCGCAAGCGCCAGCAGCCCCTCGCCCAACACCTCCCGAACGATACGGAGGAGATCCCGAAGGTTGCAAAAGATTTCTACTGGCATGCGAGGTTTATCTAACAGATTACCCAAACATGACGGATCAGCAGAAAGTAAGCTTCCTCACTCAGCATCTAACCGGGCAAGCCCTGGAGTGGGCCACGGCAGTGTGGAGTGCAGGTGGACCTACCGTCACGCGGTATCACCGGTTCGTCGAGCCGCTCCACGCCGTTTTCGACCACCCGGACCAGGGCCGATCAGGTGAGCAGCAGCTGCTGAACATCCGACAAGGGCAGGGACCCGTGTCCGACTACGCCGTCCGGTTTCAGGTCCTCGCGGCGGAAAGCGGGTGGTGCGAAAAGAGCCTGCTGGCTCGATTCCGAGATGGGCTCAACTCTGAAATCCAAATGGAGCTGGCGTGCCGGGATGTTGAGCTTAGTCTCGAGGACACCATCTCCCTCGCCATCAAGCTCAACCAGCACCTGCGCCAGCAACAGCGGCGTCCACCACCCCGCCCTTTGAGGCGATCTGAAACTCTCGGTAGGGGGCCTGCCCTCCAGCCGCTGCCACCTGGTCGGGAGGAGCCCCCGGCGAGTGACATGGAGATCGGGGCATTACATCTCACCGCTGCGGAGAGGGCCAGAAGACTGAAGGCGGGGCTATGTCTGTACTGTGGGAGAGACGGGCACAAGTCTGTAACAATAAAATACAAGCACCCAGTGCCACTGGTTCCGGCTGCTATCGACCAGCTCCGCGGCGCCTCCATCTTCACAAAACTCGATCTCCGCAGCGCATATAATCTCGTTCGTGTGCGTAAGGGCGACGAGTGGAAGACCGCGTTTAGCACCTCATCTGGCCATTATCAGTATAATGTTATGTCATATGGGCTGGTAAACGCGCCTGCGGTGTTTCAGGGGTTCATGAACGACGTGTTTCGGGATATGTTGAACCGATATGTGATAGTATATCTGGATGATATACTAGTGTACTCGAGGTCATATTCAGAGCACGTCGCTCAGGTGACCGCCGTCCTTCGCCGGCTGCGCGCGCACGGGCTCTATGCGAAGGCGGAGAAGTGCGAGTTCCATAAAAAGGAGATCGCATTTCTCGGCTACCGCATAGGGCCACTGGGGGTCGAGATGGAGATCGCTAAGGTAAAGGCGGTAACACAATGGCCGGTGCCTCGGTCAGTAAAGGCGCTACAGAGCTTTCTCGGGTTTGCCAATTTCTATAGGTGCTTTATTCGTAACTTTAGCTCCATAGCCACGCCCCTCACCACCATGCTGAAGGGGAAGCCCAAGAAGTTGAAGGCGCTCTCCGCGGAAGCGGAGAACGCTTTCAACACCTTAAAACGGGCCTTTACCACTGCACCCGTTTTACGGCTTCCGGATCCCGAGAAGCCATTCATCGTCGAGGTAGACGCCTCCGAGGTGGGATTAGGGGCGGTATTTTCTCAGCGCTATGGGAAACCGGAGAAACTTCACCGCTGTGCTTTTTTTTTCGAGAAAACTGACGTCAGCGGAGCAAAATTAAGATATCGGCAATAGAGAACTGCTCGCAGTGAAGGCGGCGTTAGAGGAATGGCGACATTGGCTAGATGGAGCCAAATACCCATTCGTTGTGTACACCGATCACCGTAACCTCGAATACATCCAACAAGCTAAAAGGCTAAACCCACGACAAGCCCGATGGTCATTGTTCTTCACACGGTTTCACTTTCATATCACCTACCGGCCCGGGTCAAAAAATAAAAAAGCTGATGCATTATCTCGCTGTTACCCAGCGGCCCCTTCATCAATAAAACCTGAGCCGATTCTCCCCGCGCCGCTCGTGATCGCCCCGGTGATGTGGGAATGGGACGCGGAGATCGCCCGGCAGGTGCAGGCAGACCCTGCGCCCCCCGGGTGCCCTCCGAGCAGGGTCTATGTCCCCGAGGCGCTGCGAGAGGGTGTCGTGGGCACGGCTCACACGAGTGTGGCATCCGGACATCCCGGGATAGCGCGCACCTTTCAAAACATTGCACGTAAATACTGGTGGCCGGGAATGAGGGAAACCGTGCGGAGAGTGTTTTCGTCACGTGCGGTATGCGCTACAACTAAAACCTCTCGTAGCCTACCCGTTGGTAATCTAATGCCCCTACCGACACCAAACCGGCCGTGGTCGCACATTGCGGTCGACTTCGTCACGGACCTGCCGGTGTCCCAAGGGTACACTACTGTATTGGTGGTTGTAGACAGGTTCTCTAAGGGGTGTCGGTTCGTTCCATTTGGCTCCCTCCCTACTGCTACCTAGGTGACAGAGGCCCTTTTTTCAACAGTGTTTCGCCACTACGGCATGCCCGAAGATATTGTTTCAGATCGTGGTCCCCAATTCATCGCCAAAGTCTGGAAAGCTTTTTTCCAGAAATTGGGGACCACAGTTAGTCTAACGTCAGGCTATCACCCCGAGTCTAATGGGCAGGCAGAGTGGACTGTTCAGGAACTAGAGAGATATCTGCGGGCATACTGTAGCAATCGACAACACTAATGGGCCAGCTGGCTGCTGTGGGCAGAATACGCTCAGAACTCGTTGGTCCATTCCGCTACCGGTCTAACGCCCTTTCAATGCGTGCTAGGCTACCAACCCCCGCTCTGTCCCTGGGACACCACACCCACCGAAGTACCCATGGTGGATACGTGGTTCAAGAAAGCGGAAAAAGTTTGGGAAGATGCGCATGCGCACATCGCCCGGGCAATCATTCGGTTTAAAGCATATGCCAATAGACAAAGGAAGGAAGGACCTCCAGGTAGGCGATCGAGTGTGGCTCTCGACACGGGACCTCAACCTTCACCTCCCATGCCGTAAACTCACACCCCGTTAAATAGGTCCCTTTGTCATTTTATCACAAATCAACCCTGTTTCCTATAAGCTAAAATTACCCTCTCATATGCGAATCAACCCTGTCTTTCATGTCTCCCTTCTAAGGCCGGTGATCCGGGGTCCCCTGGACGAGGGCAGGGCTGAGCCCTCGCTCCCTGGGGCCGTAGAGATCGAGGGCACCCCGGCCTTCAAGGTAACCAGGCTCTTGGACTCGCGGAGGAGGAAAGGGGCTCTCCAGTATCTCGTGGACTGGGAGGGGTACGGTCCGGAGGAGAGAAGCTGGGTCCCGGCCAAAGACATCCTAACCCGTGAGTTAATCACCACATTTCACCAAGAACTGCCGGATCGCCCAGCTCCTCGACCTCCGGGACGCCCTCCGGGTCAGTCGGCTCCGGCCACACAGGAGCCCCGACCTCCTCAAGGAAGACGTCGGGGTCGCCCTCGCCTCCCCCGAGAGGCCGGTTCTGGGGGGGGGGGGGGGTGCTGTAACATCGGTACCACTGCGGCCCGGGGAAATAAGATCTGGGTCTCCAGATTATTAAGCCGACACTTTGTCCCCACCTAGTGTGTCAACGTTGGTATGTCTCCCTAATCACAAGAACACCTACACCTGTGTCCTATCCTGTTGTGTCCTTATTTAAGCCGGTCGAGCCCGTAGCGTCTCGTCCGTTCACAGTTGTGTGTATGTGTGTTTGTCACGGTCTGTGTCCCTCTCCCCGCTGAAAGTGCTATCATCTCTCCCTCACAGCGCTAAGACAGCCCGATCACCGGACTAAAGGAAGCGCACCTGTCGTGCCCAGCTAAGTGCGCTTGGAAACCGCCCCAGGCAGTTTTGGACCTGACGCGCGGCCGAGGGACGAGTGGGACTTCTGGGGCTACCCACACGGGGAGTGTGTGGTAGGCTGGGGTTTCATTTTACGTTCGTTTGGTTTTGTTTATTTAAGCAAGAATTACAAAAAAGAGAACTTCTTCGGTACAGAGGAAGAAAGAGAGACTTTGAGTTTAACGAGGAATTAATAAGACTGCTGAGTTAATAAAAGACGAGTTTTGAACATTCTCCTGCGTCTGCGTCCGCCTTTCTGCACACAGAGGGAAAACATGACAGTGTATACCTATTTATATCTAAGCATACTGTATCTTCATTATTTCTTTAATTCTGCAAAGCTGTTTTATGACAATGACCATTGTTGTTAAAAGCTCAAAACAAATAAAACAGAATTGAATTGAATTGAATCATTTAATCTAGTGATTAGGTAATTTGTTGGTAATGTGATATTGGTTTATACAATAGGCTTATAAAACACGAAATTTATAAGGGCTGATCAAATCAAACTAGGACTTGTGAATGAAGCCATAAATTTACAGGGAATTTACAGAAGACATCAAGCGGAGAAGACTAATTGACTACAGTAAAATATTTGTATTTGTATATGTGTAATCGTTTTAAAGACGTCTGTACCTCCCTAAAGCCTGTACTTGGGCAGTGGTGGCTCAGTGTATTAAGGCTCTGAGTTACGGATCGGAAGATCGGCTGTTCGAGGCCCAGCTCCGCCAGGTTGCCGCGGTTGGGCCCTTGAGCAAGGCCCCCTTAACCCTGTCTGCTCCAGGGGCATCGTAAAATGGCTGACCCTGTGCTCTGACCCCTGCCTACTAACAAGAAGCTGGGATATGAGAAGAATAAAGTATTTCACTATGCAGTAATGTATGTGTAACAAATAAAGGCTGAACTGAACTATAAAGGCTGAACTGAACTGAATGACGATCCTGGCCGAGATGGCTCGGAGCACACTGCAGTGATTCTTGTGAAGATTCAGTAAGTGGATGCCCTGATTGTTGAAAAAACACTTAGCGCCAATTTACGGAAGAGATGCATCTGTCTGTGTGAACACAATCATTCACCAACAGCACATTTCAGAAATTCGGCTGGGAGTTATTGCCTCATCCTCATCATACAGTTGTAATCTTGCTTCAAGCCATTTCCACAAGTTTGGGTCACTAAAGGAGTTCCTGGGAGGCCAGGGCTTCAGACGTAAAGCAGGGAGTCTGATCATGCCTCCAGCGTACTGAGAAAACTTTTTACTATGATAGTGTCCAAGCATTAGTGAAACACTGGGATAAGTGTATTAGTGTAGCAGGGGATTATATCGAGACATAAAGGGAGTTTATTTCAAAACTGTGTTGTGTCTTTCTGTGAAATCAAAAGTCACACTTTGATTTGAACACTCCTATTAAATTGCTGTTAAAGGGTCTTGTGTTTACTTCGGATGATGGATTAAGTCTTATATACTGTAACTCTTTTGTTATGTGAAAAAAACAGAGAAAGTTAGACACTGTGTTTTTGTGTTTGTGTGTGTACAGTATGTGTGTGTGTATGTGTTTTCTTTCTCTCCCAGTCAGCAAGCATGTCGAAGCACAGCAGACAGAACAAGCAGTTAATTTATCAAATTGTAACCTGACCAGAAAAAAAGCAGAAAAAAACCCCGAAAGAAATATTTCTTTAATTTGTCACATCACTGCCAAAAGATAAGTTTGAGGGTAAGTTAGTGGATAACTTCAACTTTCGGTTCCAAAAACAGAGGTAACTTTCTGGGTATGTATGTAACCATAGCAACTTACTTTCTGAAGATAACATGCTTGGTAACAGGTTACTGTATGTTCCAGGGTAAGTTTGTTTCAGAAGGTTATTCAGCATGCCGCGCCCTTTTGATGATGATCCCGTGAACGTGGAGGCAAAATTATACAAGGTTTTTTTTCGCCGGGAGAGAATTATAAGGCCGCGTAATGATGTTTTTTCATTTCCTAATGATTATTTGAAAGAGCGTTATTGGTTTTCAATGCAATCGTTAATTTATTTACAGTAACACATCTCTTGAAACTGCATATTGCAAATGTCACAAAGCGCTTAGAAAATATTCGGTACTGTACATAGCACTTCGTTTTTTTGCGTCAGGGCATTTTTTTGTACAACGTGGGTGATGCAGAGCATGTGGGAAAGGCAACTGTATTTCAGGCCCTTAAACACTTCTTACACACATGTGTACAGTTCCCTGGACATAAACCTCTGTGTGGTATTAAAGAGGAATTCCACAGAGTGCCAGGTTTGTCCTTTGTAGTAAAATCGATGACGCATATTTAATATGTAGTCATACTATTTATATCTACTGTATACATGTATTCATCCTGCACACACACACACTTAATCCTTCCATTTATGACTTTCTATTTCAGGGTTTCCAAATGTAATTGGGTGCATTGATGGCACCCACATTCCTATTAAAGCTCCTTCAATAAATGAGGGAGACGACTTTAATAGGAAATCTATCCATAGTATCAATGTACAGGTAACAACTTAATTTTGTGTGCTTAATTTTTTTGCCTTGTTAAAATCATTAAAATCATTACTTTTTTAATATGTGAGGCAACTCGCATCATTACTAATGATGATGCAAAATGGCCAGGATCTGTGCATGATTTTGCCAGAATTTTCCACAAGTCATCATTATGCCAGACATTTCAGCAGGTGTCACGTCTGTGCTGTCGGTGAGTGTGTTTGCGTGGCATGAATGCAGGAGGCGAGCTGACGGTTCAATAAAGAATTTTACCTTGAAATATAAACAAACGTAAACAGGCTCTTTCTGAGCACTTACGAGTCGTTACTTTATTACTAAAACAAAACCAACAACACAAACATAATACCTGAAACAAAAGCGAGATCCTGACTGAACCTCAGTCAGGCTATTTATAATAAATTAACTTAATTGTCTTTCCTCGGTTCAGGTGAACGCATACGTCACCTGACCGAGGTGTAACCTGGGAACTGAAGTTTAAACTAACAAACAAACAGAACTGAACGCAAACTAATACCAAAACTAAATGGGTGTTTGGCGCCCTTTAGAGGTTAACCCTCACAGTACCCCCCCTTAAAAAACGCTCCTCCGGAGCGTAACCGGACTCCGGTCCCGGTCTCCCACTCCAATGTTCCCACTTTTTTCTCCCGATCCCGAGGCTCGGTGGCTGCAGAGCTGGAGCCAGATTCGACGTCTGCAGAGCTAGCACGGAGTTTAGTGCCGGCTGCAGAGCTGGGGAGGTGCTCGGCGGCTGCAGAGCTGGAGAGGTGCTCGGCGGCTGCAGAGCTGGAGAAGTGCTCGGCGGCTGCAGAGCTGGAGAGGTGCTCGGCGGCTGCAGAGCTGGAGAGGTGCTCGGCGGCTGCAGAGCTGGAGCGGTGCTCGGCGGCTGCAGAGCTGGAGCGGTACTCGGCGGCTGCAGCGTCGATGCGAGGTTCGGTGGCGGCGGCAGAGCGGATGCGAGGCTCTGCGGCTACTGATGAGCTGGCGCGCTGTCCTCGAAGCCTGGAGGAGGCGGAAGGATGACGCTCTCCAGGTCGCACGGCGGCTGCATAACGGAAGCGACGTCCTCGTCGCCGCGCAGCAGCGGCGTGTAGTCCTCCACGCTGAGCAGAGGTGGCGGAGGTGGAGGCAACACGTCCTCATCGCCAGGCAGCAGCGGCGCGTAGTCCTCCACACTGAGCAGAGGTGGCGGAGGTGGAGGAAACGCGTCATCGTCACCGCGCAGCAGCGGCGCGTAGTCATCCACGCTGAGCAGAGGTGGCGGAGGTGGAGGCAACGCGTCCTCGTCGCCAGGCAGCAGCGGCGCGTAGTCCGCCACGCTGAGCAGAGGCGGTGGCGGGATGGGGAGCGCATCGTCCAGGTCCGAGAGCGGAGGAACATCCGGAACTACATTCTGGCTCTCCCGAACCTGGACGAGCAGCTGTTGAAGCTGCATTACCTGCTCCTGCAGGTCACGAATGTGCTCCTCATTGTGCTCCGTCCAGTGCCTGTAGATCCTTCCTGTTCCTCCCTCACCCCTGTCACGCCAGACCTCCTCGGTCCGCAACTCCTCGGGGCTTGGGATCCTGTCTCCCCTAGCTGCCACACCTCTAAACGGCGTGCGCCGGATGGCGAGCCTACAGCCTTCCCAGTTTTGCCGCGCCACTCTCTCTCGGTGCTCAACGCTGTCCTCCTGCAAGTTCGCCGTATCGGCGAGCCTGCAGTCTTCTCAGCACTGCCAAACCTCTCTCTCCCCGTGCTCCTCGCTGTCCTCCAGCAGTTCCGCCAGCTCCGGCGAGATGGTAATGTCGCCCCCCCCAAAAAAAAATCGTCTAGGAGGGGGGCCTCCGCCATGCCACTTAAACGATCTCGCTTTCTGTCACGTCTGTGCTGTCGGTGAGTGTGTTTGCATGGCATGAATGCAGGAGGCGAGCTGACGGTTCAATAAAGACTTTATTTTACCTTGAAATATAAACAAACGTAAACAGGCTCTTTCTGAGCACTTACGAGTCTTTACTTTATTACTAAAACAAAACCAACAACACAAACATAATAACTGCAACAAAAGCGAGATCCTGACTGAACCTCAGTCAGGCTATTTATAATAAATTAACTTAATTGTCTTTCCTCGGTTCAGGTGAACGCCTACGTCACCTGACCGAGGTGTAACCTGGGAACTGAAGTTTAAACTAACAAACAAACAGAACAGAACGCAAACTAATACCAAAACTAAATGGGCGTTTGGCGCCCTCTAGGGGTTAACCCTCACAGGAGGGTATGTTTTGCTCTATACAATGTTTTTTTTTTTTGTATTGTACACTTGAATCATTACAGGACAGTACAATGGTTACTTGCTGGGGGACAGAGGATATCCTTGTCTGCCCTATTTAATGACACCCTACCCTGAACCTGATCCTGGACCATAGACAGGCTATGACCTGGCTCACAGCCGAACATGGGCCAAGGTGGAGATGACAATAGGGATCCTCAAGTCTAGGTCTGAGTGGGCTCCGGGTCAGTCCAGAGAGGGCATGGAACATCATGGTGGCTTGTGTTGTGCTTCACAACATTGCCACTATAAGAGGAGAGAGACACCTTCCTTGTATTGAAGAAGATGGCCCAGAGGAACCTCTACAGATTTTTGCACACAACAGAGATGGAAGACAGGATTTGTCAAAATGACTTTTATTAAATTGTTTGCACTGGTCTGCTGTGCAGTTCATTTCTTTATTTCCTGAAAAACAATGAATGACATTGCTTTATATACACAACACGTTTAACATGCAACAGATTAATATACGCACAAGTTCTCACCTTAAGGCGATGCTCCAGTAATTCAATTTCTAGTGTTGCTTTTTTAATGGATAGCCTTTTCTCTTCCATTTAAGGTCCATCTCCATGTTACTTTTTCTTAATTGTTTTTGAAGATGGACCTTATACAGCTCCTTTGCTTGCAAGTAGGAAGGAAACTAGGATTATTATTAAAAAATAATTAAATAAATAAGATTCTGTCAGACAATAAAATTAAAATATGGACAACTGCACACACATTCTTACATTGATTAGATTGTGCACTGAGGTTGAAGGACCTTCATTCGTGGAGAAATCCCCAGGTATGTACTGTGAAAGAATAATGACAGTTTGTTACTCTAATGTAAAAAGGGGGCATGCATTATAATAGTATGCATCCTACCTTTGGTGGATCTACCAGCATTGTCCACTTCTGTCACAGCAGATGTGGTCTCTTCATCTTCATCCTTCCGTGAAAATATGCAAGTACGTTATCTGGCAAAAAATAAATAAAATAAAATAAAAGCAACTAAAGGTACCTGACAACAAAACACTTACAACTGTGACAGACTTTTCTTTCTGTAGCGTCCAATAATACAATCCCTCTATTAGTATCTATAAGAAAATACAGCCTATAGAATTCTCAATATTAGCAAAGAAAACACCAATAATGCAGGAAAAAACATGTCAAAGTAATACAACTAAGATCACAGTAGCCTATACGTAATATTCAGTTAAATAAAGTAAGCCTGCATAAAAACATAAAGCATGTTCAAAAGCCTTTAAGTGTCAGAGATAGTATTTTATTAAGTTGTATAATGAAAATAAATCATAGTGGTAAACTTGCATTTCACCATGTTGGTGTCACTGGTGGCCCTTTATTAAGGGACCGAGCCGCTCCTCAGATGGGGTGAGGGGAGGTGGTGGTGGGCCCCGGCCAGTTAGATGGGCTTCAACCTTCTTTCTATTATTTACATGACAGAAAGAATATACTAAATCATGTTCAAAAAATAGTTCAGTAATCGTGTAATCAAATATTACCTTTTTGCAGAACGTTTTTGTGTTTCATTTTCACTTGGCTTCTAGCTCCAGAAGGATTACACCTTATTAAATAAGAAACCATAAATTCCTAGTCAGTATACACTGGTATTTTGACCTAAATAAATGAATGGCAGGAAAAGTAAATGCTTTCATTTAACAGCCAAAAGGATGCGGAAGGGGTGTTTAATTATTTTGCATTATAATAAAAGGAGAGGCGATGTCAAATTTGCAATTTAATACACTCACACATTTACTCTGTTCGTTATTTTTTGCCAAAACTCTCGTTCTTTAGCCGGTGCAGCCGTATTGCTTTTTTTCATTATTATTGGATTGAATTCGACCTATGCGTGCATTAAAATCTCTGTGAAGTATGCCGCTCTCTTTTTTTCACTTTGATTTTCCATTTTGAAATCATCGATCCATTGAAAATGTCTTTATGTATGCACCGTGCACACGCACTAACTCTGGGTAACCAGTAGATTAAACTGTAGAGTTGATTAAACTTACTCTTATCAGGTGTTTTGGGTTTGCGGGTTTGGGGTTAATCAACCCAGAGGTTAAGATTAACCAAATGGTAAGTTAACCAAGATTTTGTGGAATACCCCCCTGTTTTTGTGTTGTTTTTTTTGTTTGTAAACATTTGTAAAGTAAATTGTAAGAGATAGAGAAAGGCATTGTTTCTTCTGACTGAAGACACTCAGACTACAAATCCCAGAATCCATCTAAGCATACAAACATGGCTGACCTAAATTAAGAGTCACAGCACTCACACACACATTGCTCAGAACAATGGCATCAGACTTCTAATCACTCACACCTCGACTCAATGATCGGTTCATAGATCAGAAATAAAAACAGAATTCATGTACAGTACTATATGGGAGACTAAGGTGGGAGGGAGAGAGAGAGAGAGTGTGTGTGTGTGTGTGTGTCCTTTTCAAAGGCTACAATCGATGCTGCATGAAAATGCTATGGGAACATCTTGTCATGTTGCCGGTTGTGTAGCATGTGTGTATCAAACACGCCAAATTTTGGCTTATATAACCTCGGCTGGGTGACGTCATCTGATGAGACGCACCTGAGGTTATAAATAGGAGTGAACTGGAAACATTCCTCAGATTCTTTGTCTTCACTGATCTTGTTGTGTTGAGCGTGTCTGTGTTTAAACCAGCAAAATAAGAAAATGTTTAACTCACCGATATGGCAGACTTTTAAACTATGGAATAAAATCACTGTCAAAAATATTCGTGCATAAAAAAAAGATTTGTGTGTAATTCTGTCTTTTGTCTGAGTTGAATCCCAAAATCTACGGCCACGACAGCTTACAGATACGAGAGTTTGTGTGTTTGTTACAATACAACTCTGAAATATACGACTCTGACCGTTTACAGATACAAATCTCGTTTTTACAACTCCTCTGTTTCACGGACGAATTGCGAAATTATGGCTACGAATGCTGTGCATGAAAACACTGTGAAAAATGCGTCATCAAGGCCACATGCACAGGCATTACTATCCGAGGGAAGATGAATCGATTCGGTGCATGCGCCCCCGCCTCCGTTTTAAACCAGCAGTCGAGCGCTCTCTCATCGTCTCAGCTAAGTTTTTTTCCACAGATTCGGACATGTTTAAGAGAAGTAAAATTACAGAGATGTTTTAACTATAGTATGTAAGATTTTAGGAGTTTAAAACGCAGGCGGGACGCATGCGCCGAATCGATTCATCTTCCCTGGGTGGTGGTGGGGTTTGAACCTGGGATCTTCCAAACCGTAGTCCAGTGCCTTAACCACTGAGCTACCCCCGGCCTTGGGTGATTCCAATGAGGTGGGATCTTCTGTCTCAGGCGCAGGGGACGATATTTCATCCCCGGCCTGAGATTTGAAACCTTCAAGTCAAGCTGGTCGTCCAGCCAGCGTAATTAAGACTATTCTAAGTGCTAGGGCTCCCTCCCCTAGAAGAGATTATGCCCTCAAATGGAATGTATTTGAAAGCATGACAAAGCACCCTATTGTTTTCTGAGGCCTTCTGTCCTCCGCCTTTTACAGCTTTGGAGCAGGAGAAACATCATTTACTGTGTCCAGTACGTGCTCTTCAGATTTACGTCCACCGCATCAGCCAGTTGTAACGCTTGGATTTAGAAAACCGCTTGGTTACAAAAAAACGGATTCGGGAATCTAAACAGGGGCTTGAAAACACTACTTCCGGTATTGCGCAACTGCAGCTGGACAAAACACGACGCGACACAAAACAATTATAATAAATTAAACCAAGTGTATTATACAGACGGAATAAAGAAATAAACAAACACGGTGCACCACAAACCAATATATACAAATATAATACAAATATAACGAGTGTGTGTGTGATGTATGCGGGTGTGTGAGTGTGTGTATGCAAGTCCAGTGTCTGAAATATGGCAAAAGTTATGAAGATGGTGAGTTGGAGAGATGGATCGATCTCACCAAATGACGATGGTAGGTCTGGGAGATCGATAAACGGAATGAGCTGGGTACTGAATGAAATTAACAAATAGTAATCCTCAAACAGGCTCTCAGTCTCAAAAACCATGCAGCGCGCTGTCTTCATCTCTCCGTGCCGGCCTCAATGCCGGTTCCGGCTTTATGCCGGATCATGTGACCCACGTCACTTCCGGGTTCCCATGCGTTGCGATGGCGCATGCGCGCGAACTTGCCCGGTGACCAAACCACTGTCCATGGGGAACCAGAAACCGCTAGGGCACGCCTTCGGCCACAGGTGAGCAGCATTAGCTCCACAACCAATTCCCTGTGTATGAAAACGCCCCTGTTGTGTGGCTGTGCTACACAGTGGCGTAGGTCAGAGCAGCTTTTACATGTTTTGGGGCCGCAACCGGGGGGGCGGCCGCCTCTACACTGGGTGAGAGATGCTATTGCCCTCTCCTATGAGGTGCGTGGGCTCACTTCGCCTCTAGGAATCTGGGCTCATTCAACCAAGACACTTGCAGTGCGGCGGAGTTGGTACTCTAGTTCCCATAGCGTTGTCATGCAGCATCGAGTGTAGCCTTTGAAAGGGAACGTCTCGGGTTACTTTGCTGTACTGTAACCCTCAAATTAAAATTTCAAATTAAAATTTTATTTGTCACATACACAGTCATACACAGTATAATATGCAGTGAAATGCTTATACGACGGCCAGTGACCTTAAAAAGAAAATAAAAGCTTGTACGTAAAATAAATAATCAACAAAAAGGAAATACTAAAGAAATAATTTTAACTAGTAAAATTAACTGTACAATAAGGGCATAATAAAATATTGCAAAATATAGAAATATAGGGTAGATAGAGTATATATGTATCTAGAATTAAAGTGTCAGTGGTTGTGCAAATATGCATGAAAGGTGACATGTGCAATTGTCCAGATGTATAAATATTTAGTGCAAGTGTGTATGAATGTGTCCATGATTGTCCAGTCAGTGTTGTGAGCTTAAAAGATGTTATTAGTCCTGTGTGGAGGTGTGATTGAGAGACCTTATCGTCTGCGGGAAGAAGCTCCTCCTCAGCCTCTCTGTGTTGGCCTTTAGGGAGCGGAATCGCTTCCCAGACCGCAACAAAGAGAACAGTCCATTACTGGGGTGACTGAGGTCCTTCATGATCTTCCTGGCCTTAGTCCAGCACCGCTTGCTGTAGATTGAGTGCAGGTCAGGGAGCTCAGTGCGGATGATGCGCTCGGCTGATCTCACCACTCTCTGTAGAGCTCGTCTGTCCTGCATGGTGCTGTTCCCGAACCAGGTCGTGATGTTTCCCGTCAGGATGCTCTCTATGGTGCAGGAGTAGAAGTTCCTGAGCACCTTGGAGGGCAGTCTAAAGTCTCTCAAGCGTCTGAGGTGGTAGAGACGCTGCCGGGCTTTTTTCACCACGGTGTTGATGTGACAGGACCATGACAGGTCCTGCGTGATGTGAACACCGAGGTATCTGAAGCTGTCCACTCTCTCCACTGGGCTCCTGTTCCCTGAAAAGGTAGGAACGAGATGCTGCGTCCCAATTCCGCACTGCCTACATGACCGGACATCCGTTCAGACATAATCAATCTGAGGAATGTTTCCTGTTCACTCCTATTTATAACCTGTAGGTGCGTCTCATCAGATGACGACACCCAACCGAGGTTATATAAGCCAAAATTTGGCGTGTTTGATACACACATGCTTCACCACCGGCAACATGACAAAATGTTCCCATAGCGTTTTCACGCAGCATCTCGTTCCCGCCTTTTCAGGGGACAGGGTTACAGCAAAGTGACCCGACACGTGTTGCTCAGTTGTGGTTGCTTGACAGGCTATAGATCTATACACTGAACACTGGAGCTCGAGTGTGTGTGTGTGTGTGTGTGTGTGTGTGTGTGCACATGCATGCATGCACATTGCAACATCATCATTGTGTGTAGTTCGCTCTCTTGGAAAGCATTTGCTCCTGACTAAATAACTCGAGTCCCGAGTGTGAGGCTGAAACCGAATTCAGAAGTTTTCTCAGAAGGAGGTGAGCTGGGCGTCAGGTAATCCGGCACTAAACATTCCCACTGAGACCCCGCCCACCATGTCTGTTACTCTGTCCCTCCGGGTAATGAGACGCCGCAGTGGATAAATGAACGCGTATGCATATGGATGAAAGCAGACAAAGTTAAAGATCATCAATTTCAGGAGGTCAGGCGCTGAATAATTCAAGCGAGTACAAAGAGAGAGACGCGAAGAGCTTCAGGCAGTAAACAAAACAACACACTAAGAAATGAGCACAATGTTCGAGAGACGAGCCACGTCCTCGTGGGCTTCGTCTGTTTGTTCTGATAAAGCAGCAATTTAAAATGTTTAACACACACACACACACACACACACAGAGAGATGCAAAAACGCAGGAGTCGAGTATTAAATTAAATGACCTTTTAAAGAGTTTTGCTTCGCTCGCTACCCAGACTCAGACTCACCTCTTAATCCTCCACCTGACTTCATCTGCGTCTCACACGCTTTTTTATTTTCATTTATTTATTAATTTATTTTTGGACTGACTCAGCTTGTGTGTGAGATTTATTCATGCAGGTCTACAGAATGCTGTTAGCAAAACAACATAACCTTTAGCAGCAGAACAATCTTTTACAGGAAGCAGCACGGCTCACGACTCCTCGTTATTCACTCACAGGCAACACACGAAGAGCTGAGAGAGAGAGAGAGAGAGAGAGAGAGAAAAAACAATTCTGTAGTTGGTAAAATATTAAAAGAAAGAAATCAAAAAGAAAAGGAAAAAAAGCCAAAAAAATTTTTATAAGGAAAGGAAGAAATAAACAAAGAAAGAAGCAGTCAAAAAGACTGAATATGATCATTGTTTAAAAAAAGGTATAAAACAAATTTTCTTGATTCACAAACAATGAAAGAAAATGGGGTGACAGATTGTTTAAAAAAAATTTTTTAAAGTGTAATTGTAAAGTGTGAAAGAAGTAAATACTGTAGCCTGAGAAACGTGACAGAAAAAAATAACTTCAAAATGAAAATATACTGTACAGCTTGCAAGGAAAAAGAAACCAGGAAAGAGATTACTGTACCAATTTATAGAATGAAAAAATAAAGTACAATCTGTAACTGTTATAATGCAGAAAGAAAGAGACTGTATCATTTTAATATAGAACATAAGCATGCATATTTTTTTAATGCATATTTAAAAAAACAAATAATAAAAACAAATAATTTTTAATTGAACTAATGACATTTTTTATTTCAACACTGAGATATGAAATTAAAGAAACTGATAAAAGAAAAAACTGTGATTGTTAGAAGGAAAGAAAAAGAGAGAGACTGTACTAATTAAAATTATTTAAACAAACCTACATACCATCCACAATTCACAAGACATGTGTGAACTTGTGGTTTTTACATGGATAAAACCATGTAAAAATTTGAGAAATATAAAATATTGTATTCTCTCTCTCTCTCTCTCTCTCTCTCTCTCTCTATATATATACACTCAGCAAAAAAAGAAACGCCCCTTTTTCAGGACTGTGTATTTCAACAATAATGTTGTAAAAATCCAAATAACTTTACAGATCTTCATTGTAAAGGGTTTAAACAATGTTTTCCATGCATGTTCAATTAACCATAATCAATTAATTAACATGCACCTGTGGAATGGTCGTTAAGACCTTAACAGCTTACAGAAGGTCACAGTTGTAAAAACGCAGGACACTAAAGAGACTTGTCTACCGACTGTGAAAAACAGCCAAAGAAAGATGCCCAGGGTCGCTGCTCATCTGCGTGAACGTGCATTAGGCATGCTGCAGGGAGGCATGAGGACTGCTGATGTGGCTATAGGGCAATAAATCGCCATGTCCGCCTAAGACGGCGCTACAGGGAGACAGGAAGGACAGCTGATCATCCTCACAGTGGAAGACCGAATATTACACCTGCGTGACAGGTACAGGATGGCCACAACAACTGCCCGAGTCACACCAGGAACACACAATCCCTCCATCTCACAGCAAGAACTGACAAATCTGGTCCAGTCCATGAGGAGGAGATGCACTGCAGTACTTCAAGCAGCTGGTGGCCACCAGATACTGACTGGTACTGACTGATTTTGAGCCTCGCTTCATTCAGGGACACATTGGGACACATTTTTAGTTTATGTCTTATGGTGTCGACTCTTTTAGTGTTCATACAAATATTTACACATTAAGTTTACTGAAAGTAAAAACAGTTGAAAGTCAGAGGACGTTTCTTTTTTTGCTGAGTATATATATATATATATATATATACTGTATATATATATATATATATATATATATATATATATATATATTTATATATATAATTTTTTTTTTTTTTATTAAATATCAAAAACGAAAAAACATTTTTGGAAACAAAAAGTGTAAGAGCCATATCACATTTGTTATGAATTTGTTGTTGTTTGCAATATGACCGCAAGTGCAAAAAGAAAGGGACTATAGTAGAAGTAGAACAATTTACAAAAACAGGTTACAAACCTGTAACTGTCAAAAGGTAAAAAAAAAAAGAAAGAAAGAGAAGTAATTTCATCATATTAATTATTTAAAAGTATTTTAAAGAGTTTCAATTATCTGCCAAGGTGCACTGCAAGCTCACCCACTGAGACGCTTTAATAAAACTCAGCCCATGTGGTAGCTGGAGGCACCTGCAGATCTTTTACTCCACATGATGACTAATCTTATTGATGATTTTTGTAACACCAAAGTTATGTGTGTTTGTGAAGTTTGTGAAGCTCTTTACAGAAATTTAGTTTGTACTTCACAGCCTGACATAAAGAAACTAAACTTCATGTTTCGGCTCAAACTTCTCAGCTCATCTGGCTCTATCACATCACATCACATCATATAAAACCCTGTGAAATTCTCTCCCACATCAGATTTTACAGAGAGGCGTTTAGGAACAGCGAACACGCTTCAGCATCACGACTTTAACACACGATGATGTGCGTCGCCAGCATTCAACGTGTCATAACACTGCATGCACAGCCTACTTATAATGTTTGTGTGGTCGTGTTCCTACATATTAAACATCAAACGTGTTAATGACACGCAAACCCAACTGTCATTACCGTTAAGACTCACTTTATAGATCTGATTCATTTTTCATTAGTTCAGCTTCAGGAAGAGGTATCCCGGGAATACTGGCACTGAGGCGGGAATCGAGTCGGATGAGGTGGGAGAAGAGAAGGGAACCTGGTAACACAGGGGCACTCCAAAATGTCCAACACAATGAATCCAGAAAAGTCTGGGCCTGCAGAGTGTACACTATAAGTCTGTATATGATTTATTGATTTTATTGATTAATTTATTTAAGTGATTAAACCTTTTTTGCTAATTGATTCACTTCAATACTTTAAGAGAGTCGATTGGAAATTATTCATTTATGCATTACATATAACTAATACACAGAGTGTGTGTGTGTGTGTGTGTGTGTACACATGAAGTTTTGTATTGATTCATCAACTGCCCTCCACTGACTCAAGAAATCCAATCAATGGCCATTGTGAGTCGGGCTCATTCATCCTCTGCTTTTTCTGAGCCTGGTGCCTGGGAAGATTCAATTTAGATGAATTTTGACCCCTGAGACACGCATTATTCAGTGTTGCTCCCAGTAATCTCATTTGGCATGTTTTCAGGATAAAGACATGCGTTCACATCCTCTCCATCTCTGCTAAACTCTGCCAAATCTTTATGCTAAGTTACATTTAAAAAAAAAAAATTAAACAAACAAAAGAACTTGTGCACATAAGGCCATGTCCACACGTAGCCGGGTATTTTTAAAACTGGAGATTATTTTCCTCTGTGATTTTGGCCTTTCATCCACATGCAAACGCAGTTTTGGTCGTTGAAAACTCAGCTTTTGAAAAACTTCCAAAATAAAGATTTTCAAAAAATCTGTCCACACAACACCACCGGAAACGGAGATTTTGGCTTGTTGTAGCGTCACCCTGTGTGCCGATGATGACATTGTCTGTGTGCTAATCTTTAGATAGGTTTAAAATAGAAGATATTTTATGCAATAATGGACTTACGTACAGTAAACTAGTGACTGTGTTAACGCTGCTTACTGGATATTTTATATGCGTTTTACATACACGCGCAGGCACTCACACATTACATTAATGAACAGAGGTGTCTGAATGTGCTACGAAGCTCACTGCTGCTACATATAAAACTCTGACGACACGGACCTCGCAGATAGCGACGGACAAAGATATGTTTAAAAAATAGATTGTGGACAGAATTATGTAAAAAAAAACAAAAAAAAAATAATTTAAATTGATTTACTATTAGTTTGTTACTTTTTTTTATTAATAATATTAAGTATTACATAAGTATTACAGAATTTTATTATTTCTACAAGTAATTTATCACTCAGGTCTATAATCAGGATACATGTTTCATGATACATTCATTGCTTATGTAAAAAGTTAAAGTTATTTTTAAATAAAGTTTTATGACAAAGCCCCTGACAATAATAATAATAATAATAATAATAATAATAATGTGGTCTATAGGGCAGCACAGTTGCATAGTGGTTAGGACTGTAGCCTCGCACCTCCATGGTTGAGGGTTTGATTTGGCCCTGGTGTGTGTGTGTGTGTGTGTGTGTGTGTGTAGTTTGCATGCTCTTCCAGTGCTTGGTGGGTTTCCTTAGGGTACTCTGTTTTCTTCCTACTGTCCAGAAACATGCAGATTAGATCAATTGGCATCCCCAAATTGCATCAGAATCAGTGTGTGTGTGTGTATGCGCACGCATGCCCTGCGACAGATTGGCACCCTGTCCAGGATCTTCTTCTTTGATCTTCCAGGATGTACCGCGCCTTATGCTTAAAGTCTCCTGGGATATTATATTCTATTTAAAATAGATGCAATATTAACCATGCTGCCCATCAAACTTGCTTAAGTTTATCTCTTCCTTCCAGAGAGTGAATTTTTATGGCTTAATTTTTTATGGCTTCTGCCTTACAGAGCACTTACAGAAGCAAAATAATTCATATCTGCAATAGTCGTGTTTATTCTTTCTCATTCATCATAACAATACACTGGGATGCATTTGGTCTAAAAGGGTCACTGTTGCAAATCTATCAACAGTGATCCACTGTACTGGGGGGGAAAAATCTGTTTGCTATCGGGCTAAAAGGCTTAAAAACCAACGTTGGCTTTAGGCCGTACTGAATCATTTTGAATTTGCTGAGAAATTCTCCATAGTTCATCTCAATAAATCCAGGGAAAATAACAGAGGGGCATTTTATACAGTTCATTCCATTATTGTAATTACTTCAGATGTCTAAGTGAGGCCAAATGCTAGGCTGCGGTTAATGAACAAGCTGGAACATAGGAGGAATTCCATTTTAGCAACTTTTCTCTCTCTCTCTCTCTCTCTCTCTCTCTCTCTGCCTTAATGTATCTGTCCCAAAGACAACTCGGCTCAAAGGTATTGAGGCAACAAACTGGATGTGACAGTTTTGCACTAAGGATTAAGACAAATTAATTATTTGCTCTCATCTGAAGAAAGATTCCAGCACCTCCATCAGCCTGAAAGTCTTCTCAATAACTGCAGCTGATGTGGTTGATGTGCAAATGTCTTTACCAGCCCTTGTTTCTTTATATTAAATGAAAGTAAATGATGTGGATAAAATGAAAGAAATGGGAACAAATGTTCTGCTGCAACAGGTTGCAAAGTCTCTTAATATACAGCATGTACAGTAACAACTACTTTATTTTGGTTGCAGGAGGGGGAGCTGGGTAGGGATACTAGGTAGGTGGACATCATGTTAATACTGATCAGTGTATAGGATGATGGATATTTTTATTAAATGCACACACTGCACCAGAGAACATGGTAAGCATTACCACCAGTTAATCATTTGCATGTTTGCCCTGAATTCTATAGGCACTAGTGTGTTCGAGTCTGTTGCGCTTATAATATGTTGCATTTAACCGCTGTTGTTACTTAAACAGTTTGTAACGTAAAAAAACAATAAAAACGTGAGCACACGTGAATTATTTTTAACTGTTTATTCTCCACCATTCACCAAAACTGAATGTAACACTCGCGTAGTGCGCATGCGCCTTGCCCTTCTACGGCAAGCCCCAAGGGAAAAAATGCATCACACATACATATGCACATCACGAGCGCCCGTGCATTTAACATTATGCACAATATAACAAATTAGGTCTGTTACATTAAAATATGACACTTACCACTGACCACCATGCTAGCGAAACATTTTCTTGCCGATGTGCCCCTTCAACCATTTCATCGTCAGACTCCGGGTTGAATTGATACAGTTGTAGCACAGAGCCACATAAGGGTTTTTTTTTTTAATATATAAAATAAGGGCATTAATACACATGCTGAATAATGCAAAACAGCATTGCCTTTATAAAAAAGCAGCCATTCGGTTACCTGACCCAAAGACTGTGTTTTGGTGCCTCACTTCCCCCCCCCCCTCGTAGAACTACACTTCCTGGTCACAGGAGGTCAGAGGTCGCAAATGGTCACCTGTCCTGCCTTCAAAGGGACAGCCGGAAAAGAGCGGGGGGAGGAGTAGTAACGGAGGACCAGCGCCGGCGTTATTTGTTTGGACGAGAGAAGGAGAGATTGCTGTGGATGATTTTCTTTCGAAGATTTTTCAACTGGATTATCTTTGACTGGATATATTCCCCGGACTTCTCGCCCTCCGTCATCGGCCTCCAGGACTTCATTAACCTCTGTGAGACCGAACCCCTCTAACACACATACAATAAACACGGACTTCGGACAGTTTCCACTCACTCACGTTCACGCACACATACACATACCGTTTATTATATGTAAATATTGTTTATATCTTTGTTTGGTTGTGGTGCACCTTTTTCATCAGAATCAGAATCAGAATCAGAATCAGAAAGAGTTTTATTGCCAAGTACGCTTGCACGTACAAGGAATTTGTTTTAGTGACGGAGCTTCCAGAACAAAAAATACAAATGACAAGACAAAAACAGCATGACGCAAAAAAAAAAAAAAAAAAAAAAAATTTTTAAATGGTTGACATCAAATGGAGTACGATGTGAGATACTTTTAAATAAGTTACATCAATATCTGAAGTCTGTGGTATTATACAGTATATTGCACAGTGGTGTTGTACACAATATTGCACATATATTTATTGACCGTTTGAATGATGTTTATCTGTTAAGGAGGTAGATTGCCTGGGGGAAAAAACTGTTCTTATGCCTGACTGTCCTGGTGTTCGGTGCTCTGTAGCGTCGACCCGATGGCAAAAGTTCAAAAAGAAGGTGGCTTGGGTGTGAGGGGTCCAAAGTGATATTCCGTGCCCTTTTCTTCACTCTGGATATATACAGTTCTTGCAGCGTGGGCAGGGGAGTGCCAATAATTCTTTCAGCAGTCCGAACCGTCCTTTGTAGTCTTCTGATGTCTGCTTTCGTAGCTGAGCCAAACCAGACAGTTATTGAAGTGCACAGGACGGATTCAATGACGGCTGAGTAGAACTGTGTGAGCAGCTCCTGTGGCAGGTTGAATTTCTTCAGCTGGCGAAGGAAATACAACCTCTGGTGGGCCTTTTTAACAATGGAGTCAATGTGAATGTCCCACTTCAGGTCCTGAGAGATGGTCGTGCCCAGGAACCGGAATGACTCAACTGCCGTCACAGTGCTGTTCATGATGGTGAGTGGGGGAAGTGCAGGTGGGTTTCTCCTGAAGTCCACGATCATCTCCACTGTTTTGAGCGTGTTTAGCTCCAGGTTGTTGTGACTGCACCAGACAGCCAACTGCTTGACCTCCCTTCTGTATGCAGACTCGTCACCGTCCTGGATGAGGCCGATGATTGTAGTGTCATCTGCAAATTTCAGGAGCTTGACAGTGGGGTCTGTGGAGGTGCAGTCGTTGGTGTAGATGGAGAAGAGCAGTGGGGAGAGAACGCATCCCTGAGGGGCTCCAGTATTGGTGGTGTGACTGTTGGATATGAATTTTCCCAGTTTCACTAGCTGCTGCCTGTCTGTCAGAAAGCTGGTGATCCAGTGACAGATAGAGCTAGGAACAGAGAGCTGGTTTAATTTGGTCTGAAGCAGTGCTGGGATGATCGTATTAAAAGCTGATGAAAAGTCTATGAACAAGACCCTTGCATAAGCCCCTGGTTTATCCAGATGTTGAAGGATGAAGTGCAGTCCCATATTAACTGCATCATCAACAGACCTGTTTGCTCTATAAGCAAACTGCAGGGGGTCCAGTAAGGGTCCTGTGATGTCCCTCAGATAGGCCAACACCAGTCTTTCAAATGACTTCATGACCACAGATGTTAGGGCGACTGGTCTGTAGTCATTAAGTCCTGTGATTTTAGTTTTTTTGGAATGGGGATGATTGTGGAACGTTTAAAGCACAAAGGCACTTCACATTGTTCCAGTGATCTGTTGAAGATCTGTGTGAAAATGGGCGCCAGCTGGTCAGCACAGGATTTCAGACAGGCTGGTGTCACGCCGTCTGGGCCTGGAGCTTTCCTTCTCTTTTGTTTCAGAAAGATCTGGCGAACATCCTTTTCACAGACCTGGAGTGCAGGGGGGGAAGAGAGGGTGGTTGTCAGAGGTGATAATGGTGGTGTAGAAAGAGGGTTAGGACAGGAGTGTGGTGTGAGACTGGGAGTTTCAAATCTACAATAGAACTCATTCAGGTCATCAACCAGTTGTTGATTCCCTACAGAGTTGGGGGATGGCGTCTTGTAGTTAGTGATGGTTTTCAGGCCTTTCCACACTGAAGCAGGGTCGTTTGCCGAAAACTGGTTTTCCAGTTTTTTAGAGTAGCTCCTCTTAGCTGCTCTGATCGCCCTTGTTAGTGTGTTCCTGGCCTGGTTGTACAAGATCCTGTCCCCACTCCTGTGGGCATCCTCTTTGGCCTGACGAAGCTGTCTGAGCTTTGCTGTAAACCATGGTTTGTCATTGTTATATGTTAAAAGTGTCCTGGTAGGGATGCACATGTCCTCACAGAAACTGATGTAGGATGTTACAGAATCTGTGAGCTCGTCCAGATTGGTGGCAGCAGCTTCAAAAACACTCCAATCAGTGCAGTCAAAACAGGCCTGTAATTCCTGTTCTGCTTCACTGGTCCATCTCTTTACTGTCCTTACTACAGGCTTAGCAGATTTAAGTTTTTGCCTATAGGTTGGGAGAAGATGAACCAGGCAGTGGTCAGAAAGTCCTAAAGCTGCTCTGGGAACGGAGCGATATGCATCCTTTATTGTGGTGTAGCAGTGATCCAAAGTATTTTTGTCTCTGGTGGGGCATGTGATGTGCTGTTTGTATTTAGGCAGTTCACGTTTGAGGTTTGCTTTGTTAAAATCCCCAAGTATAATTATAAGAGAGTCCGGGTGTTGTTGCTCCGTGTCTGTGATCTGAGCAGCCAGCTGTTGCAATGCTGCGTTCACACACGCTTGTGGAGGGATGTACACACTCACAAGAATGAACGAGGTGAACTCGCGCGGCGAATAGAAAGGCTTGCAGTTGATGAAATATGCCTCTAGATCAGGACAGCACATCTTCTTCAATGGTGTCACATTTGTACACCAACTTTCGTTGATGTAAAAGCATGTCCCGCCGCCTCGCGATTTCCCCGTTGATTCTGTGTCGCGATCCGCTCTGAACAGCTGGAAGCCCGGCAGGTGTAGCGCGTTGTCCGGGATGGCTTCATTCAGCCAGGTTTCCGTGAAACACAGCGCGGCAGAGTTTGAAAAGTCCTTATTTTTCCTGGAGAGCAGGAAAAGTTCGTCCATTTTGTTGGGTAGAGAGCGGAGATTCGCCAGATGTATACTCGGCAGCGCAGTTCTAAAGCCGCGCTGTCGGAGCTTGACGAGCGCGCCGGCTCTCTTCCCCCGCCTGCGCTTCTTAAAGCATTTAAACAGCGCAGCTGCTCCGCCGGTTACAATGTTCAGTAAAACGTTTGAAAAATCAAAAAGTGGTTGAAAATTGTGTGATGTGTCCTGCTGAACGTTCAGCAGTTCATCCCTGGTATAAGTTATTACGTTTGAGAAACAAAAAACAGGACAAACTAACAAAAACAGTAAGACTAATGGAGAGCTCCACACTGAGGCAGCCATCCGCGGCGCCATCCTGAGAGAAAGTCTCAGGATTTATTTCATTTACTTTATTTAGTTTTGTATAATAGATGGTTGCTTTATCTACTTGTTTGTGTTTGTCCTTTTTGCTCACCGGTCTTTTAACACAACACCAACACAAAGATAAAAGACCTCTCAATTTTTGTTACCACAGTTAATATAAAATTAGCTGGTCGTTACACGGTAAAACCGACGCCATCTTTTCTATGTATTGACGGGTCTCCAGAGCTGTCGTTCTCTTATGGTAATGGGTATTTCGTTTTCCGACACACGCTTTAGCGGTAGACCAATCATAAAGGACCGTGCCATCTGACCAATCACAGCAGTGAGGGCTCACGGAAAAGAGGGGTTTAGACAGACTGAATCTTTGAACTGCTTCACACGAGTCGTTTACGAATCATTTAGAAAAGGGGTAAAATTAAGCCTTTTTTTGGAGAAAACTAAAGTGTTTTTTGACCTTGCATACATGTAAACATATTTTAAGAGACTCATTAAGCAATATTAGCAACCTTTAAAATGGCATAATAGGACCTCTTTAAACAGAGAAAATGAGAGGAAAAGATGAAAATGTGAAAGTATTTCTGTGGTGGCTGAGGCAAGTGAACTAGATAGATCTACCTTTAAACCCAGTGTAAATAAGCACCAACCTGACATGCCACCACTCCTGAGACAGACAGTGTGTCCTTTCCGTCCAAACTCATGCCTCATGTGTAGCATCCCAGCAAGTGACTCTGGTTTCCAGACTGCTTTAGCTTCTGACTCTGGCAAGCAGATCTTTGTGCCCTCACCACATCTTCCTGCTTGACCTCGAATGTTGTTGTGTCCTTTATTGTCAAAGAACATCACTGGCAGTAATGTCACCTGGCATACCAAAAAAAGTGACTGTGCCCCCTGCCTGGCTTAGGACATTACCCTGCCTCTCCGTTTTGCATCTCTTACTTTTTCTGCTGCTCTGCGTCTTTTACATATCTGCATCGGCATCTGCCTGGATAGCTAAATCCTGGCAATCTGATGATGTATTTAATGATTTAAATGGTACATTTGATGATGCATATGATGATGTGTATATAATTATTAGATGATGATGCTCACGCACTCAGATGCCGTGCAGGCGGCAATCATCACATGTGTCCTAGAGCTGCAAATTATATTAGATTGGATGCCTGATGGGGGTTTGATGGGGAATATTGGTGGAGATTTTCCTTTCCGTGCAACACAGATGCTCTGATTAGTGAGTTCACAGTAAACAAGTCATTCAGTGCACTGCATGCCCGCCTTGTTGTTGTTATAGGCTCCACTCTTCTGATAACGCTGTCTAGTAAATTTCGGACCATAGATTGGAGGAATTGTGTTCATTTAGCAATAAGAATATTATCGAGGCCAGGCACTGGGGTTGGGATGTTGATGAGGTTCCAGTTCTTCCCAAAAGAGTTAAATATGGTTAAGTTCAGTCAGAGTTCTGTGCAGAACACTCAATTCCTTTAACACAAAATATCTTCATAGAGCTCACTTTGTACACTAAATTACAGTTAGTGTAATTAACGGTTTTTATTTATTACACCTGAGATAGAGAGTGACACATAAACATCCCAGTGCTGTTATTATCTATTTTTACAACTCGTGGAATCTCTCTCTCTCTCTCTCTCTCTCTCTCTCTCTCTCTCTCTCTCTCTCTTCCTAATCAGATTGCTCAGTTACAATCAACCATTGTATAATGTGTAATAAAATGATGTTCATTAAGATACCAGATGGATTTAAAGTCTGCAATTATTATAGTGTCCAAGAAAATGAAAAGATCCTCGAACACCACAATGCATTTTTCTGCCAATGAGGGATATTGGAGACTATTTTACTCCTGTGTTAAAGTCTGCATGTCTGTGTGTGAGTAATCGGAGATCTCATCATCTCATGAGAATCCCGGACAAAGAATAATGGCCATGTCTGCCATTATTAGTCATTACATCAAATCTCTGTGATTATTACCACTCACTCATGTCCTGAACTCAGGTTTAATACTGAAATGGAAAAAGTTAACTGTCAGGAGTATAGTGGGAGACGGAGAGTCCTCTAACTGCCTCCAGGGATGCATTTTCCCTTTCATTTTTCTGTGCGATAGACAAATGACACATTTCTCATTCACTCTTGACAAAGACAGAAATATACTAATGAACGAAAGATTGCCTCATGATACCTGATAATAGATGTAGCAGGAGCTAATTAAAAATAATAATAATTGTTTATACGACTCATGAAATGAGAGAAAATAAATTTGGTATTTGAAAATAAATGTTTCCATGAAGGATGTAACTGAATATGAATATGTTACTCGGGTTGTGTAGCTGATTTCCTGTACATGAATGCAAATACTCATATGCATAATACTCTAGGCATACAGGTTTTTTAATGCAATAATCTGACTCCAAAATGAGTACATATTTCCTCGGTCATCTTTTCATCTTTTGTCTTTGTTTTGCATTATTATTATTATTAGTAGTAGTAGTAGTAGTAATTCATTATTAATATTCATTATATTTGTAAATACATTTTGCATTCTCCAGTGTTTGGAATTGGTGTTTATATTTAAACAGCTTCAGGCCAGGCATACTTCCTGTTCCCGATTTTATATCTACTATAATCTCCTGATGCAATCTGGTCCATAAGACAACCATCACTAACCACTGAACAGGACACACCCGCTGGTCTCACACAAAACCAGAGGAGTTTCTCCAGCATTATCACACCATTCAGCTCGAGACATGTTTCACAAGAACCCGACAAGGGCCATGTAATGCAACAGAGCGCTTAAAACACTAAGTGAAGTTTGCAACTAAAATCACTCTGTTTATGAACTAACACTGAGCATCATGCTAACATCACTCCCACTATACAGGTGTTCCTTTTTCACGTCCACTTCTGATCATTACACCATTCCGCTCTGACTACATTTTAGTGCCAAATCATCTCTCTCAAACACACACACACACACACACACACACACACACACACACACACACACACACACACACAGAGAGAGAGAGAGAGAGAGAGAGATCACCCTGTATTACATCTCTGACATTTATACTGATCACTAAATGGTGAGGGGTGATTAAGAGATGATTGTGTGAAAACGCTGAGAATGATGGCAGGCATTTCCTGTTTAATAAGATCCGAGAGGAACTACATGTGCGGACGGTGTCATTTACAAAAGCCTAACAATCTTTCATATTCTAAAAGATTGTTAGGCTCTGTCCTGCTCTCTCTTTCTCACACACACACACACACACACACACACACACACACACACACACACACACACACACACACACACACACACAGATGCTAAACACATTTGCTTTTTAAGGTTTAAGAAGCTTACCAATGGGTGGAATAAATACCACCATTACGCCACCCGAAATGTACTAAAGAAACACACTTGTTCTGCTTAAAAAGAACACTGTTGTAGTTATTCTTTGAGGAATTTGGGGAATTTCTATGATTTTCAAATATGAAAATGAAAATTTTCTTCTTAGTATTACAAACCAGATTCCAAAAAAGTTGGGACACTAAACAAATTGTGAATAAAAACTGAATGCAATGATGTGGAGATGGCAAATGCCAATATTTTATTCAGAATAGAACATAAATTACGTAACAAAAGTTTAAACTGAGAAAATGTATCATTTTAAGGGAAAAATATGGTGAATCAAAATGTCATGGTGTCAACAAATCCCAAAAAAGTTGGGACGAGGCCATTTTCACCACTGTGTGGCATCTCCCCTTCTTCTTACAACACTCAACAGACGTCTGGGGACCGAGGAGACCAGTTTCTCAAGTTTAGAAATAGGAATGCTCCAGGGCCTGTGGGAGGAAACCAGAGGAAACCCATAAAACAATTTGCTACAAAAGAATATCTGTGCATCAATTTCTAAATTCAGTGTCATTTGTCTTTAAAGATTTGTTATTAAATGTAGAGACGTTAATCCATAATGCATAAATGTTTTATTCCTAGAGTGTATTTATTTAAAAGCATAAAATTACAATTTTTACATGACCAGTTTAAATGAAGCAGTCCATATATAGTCATCTTAACACACCAACATGCTGTGACTCAAATACAGTCTAAAAAAAATAAGCTCGTCATTGATGCACTTATTTATTTACCCACAAAAAAAGAAGAAAAAAAATCCCCAGCCTTTCTGAAGGCCACAATATGCTTTTCACACTGTAGTCTCTTGCTGCGGTAATAATCCAATTATTGAAAACGCTGCACTTGTCGTCCTCGTGTTTACGATGCTTCACAAAAATAGACTCGAGCGATTGGAGCTTTTACAACCGCTCCTACTGCTATCTTCCATCAAGTGTGAATTTGTTTTGGATCATGTTTAAATCCATCTGCTTCCATTTTTTCAGCCTTTCAGAGACACTCGGGTGTTGGTGTTTCTTCCCCCCCCCCTTTTTTCCTTTTTATCATTTCTTTCTTTTTTTTTTACTGCAAAGAAATTCTTAGGCCATTCTTACTCACTTGCATGTACAGTAGAACAAAGCAATTATTTAGTTTTGTTACTTAATACGATTCATTGTCATTAAACACTGTCATTGTCATTTTTTTTTTACAAATAATATTTAGTGCTCGCCCTATCATCTGGAGATTGCGAGGTGATGGTCATAGTAGCCTTAATGTGGGAGCCCCCTAGTGACGGGGAGGAATTGAAAACTAAAAAAAAAACAAAACAAAAATATATATATATATATATATATTCATTCATTCATTTTCTATACCGCTTAATCCTGTGTTCAGGGTCGCGGGGGACCTGGAGCCTATCCCAGGAGACTTCGGGCACTAGGCGGGGTACACCCTGGACAGGGTGCCAATCCATCGCAGGGCACACACACATACACACTCACACACCCACACACTACGGGCAATTTAGGAATGCCAATTAGCCTAACCTGCATATCTTTGGACTGTGGGAGGAAACCGGAGTACCCGGAGGAAACCCACCAAGCACGGGGAGAACATGCAAACTCCATGCACACAGAGACTGGAATCGAGCCTGGCCGGGGAATCGAATCCAGACCCTGGAGGTGCAAGGCGACAGTGCTAAATACTACACCACCGTGCCGCATATATATATATATATAAAAAGAAACGCCCCTTTTTCAGGACTGTGTATTTCAACAATAATGCTGTAAAAATCCAAATAACTTTACAGATCTTCATTGTAAAGGGTTTAAACAATGTTTTCCATGCATGTTCAATTAACCATAATCAATTAATTAACATGCACCTGTGGAATGGTCGTTAAGACCTTAACAGCTTACAGAAAGTAAGCATTTAAGGTCACAGTTCTAAAAACTCAGGACACTAAAGAGACTCGTCTACCGACTGTGAAAAACACCCAAAGAAAGACACCCAGGGTCGCTGCTCATCTGCGTGAACGTGCATTAGGCATGCTGCAGGGAGGCATGAGGACTGCTGATGTGGCTATAGGGCAATAAATTGGCATGTCCACACTGTGAGACGCCTAAGACGGCGCTACAGGGAGACAGGAAGGACAGCTGATCATCCTCGCAGTGGAAGACCACGTGTAACAACACCTGCACAGGATGGGTACATCCGAATATCACACCTGCGTGACAGGTACAGGATGGCCACAACAACTGCCCGAGTCACACCAGGAACACACAATCCCTCCATCTCACAGCAAGAACTGACAAATCTGGTCCAGTCCATGAGGAGGAGATGCACTGCAGTACTTCAAGCAGCTGGTGGCCACCAGATACTGACTGGTACTGACTGATTTTGAGCTTCTCTTCATTCAGGGACACATTGGGAAACATTTTTAGTTTATGTCTTATGGTGTCGACTCTTTTAGTGTTCATACAAATATTTACGTACACATTAAGTTTACTGAAAGTAAAAACAGTTGAAAGTCAGAGGACGTTTCTTTTTTTGCTGAGTATATATGATAATAACAAAATATGAAAAAAAAAATAAGAAACTTAGCTGTACAAAATATAAAAGATTTAAATATGCATATAATATTTATAATACTGCAAAATAATATTGATAATATTGTGCAAGTTGAGCAGTAGCTTGGCGTGTATTGTTTGTGCTTGTTATCTGTCCTGCAGGTGGTACATCTGTTGTATTCTCACATGCTTTGATTTAAAGAAATAATAACTTTCTGAATCCTGAACTAGTCTGAAAAAGTGCTCTAAAGAGTTGTAAAATGTAAAATGTAAACTCAGTTTTTTAAAGATGAGCGTGACAGAGTGGCTGCTGCTGTTGATACTGAACTCTGACAGAGCTGCTCTGGTATTTAACTGCATCAGCTTTAATTCTGCTCGGTTGTTCGTTGTACCCCAGAGGCCCAACTGCTGTGGTTTGGATCCTAAAATAGGTGCGCACCCACTGGGGAACAGTAAGCGAACATGCACCACGGCTCTTCGTGTTTCAGCGTGATATTGTTTGTCCTTGATGAGATCTATTGTATTCCTTAATTGCCATTTTAACAAATTAAACTCCAGGGGAAGCTTCATGCTCTACAAAAGCAGTGATGCAGAGAGAGTGCACACACAAAATACAACACTTAATAATGTTTCTCACTATAAGAAATAATTATTTTTTTTATTATTTTTTTTAATTGTCTTATTTTAGGTTGTTTTATGGTTCAACCTCCTGCAAGTTGAACCCTCTGGCTCCAAGGGTACTTGCAACGTGAAGAAATAGAAAATATTTAAAAATAAAATCTAGCAGTGTTTGAGAGATTTATTGTTGAGGGATTTCTTTTTTGTTTTTGTTTTATATATTTTTTTGTTCCAATTTTGAGCTGAATAAAAGATGGTATTCATACAATAATAGTGTAAAGATGAAAGTCATTAATTGTTTTAAACCAAACAACCAAATATACTATATAATATCCATAAATTAATTAGTTTGGAAATTTAAACATTAAAAAAATTTTATTCCTCAGTAACAGTTAGTTCTTTGAATGAGACTTTTAATCAATAGTTGATTGAATGAGCATTTCACTTTGCGATATAGAGCATAATGGCAAAGAGAAGGTTAACTATACAGTATCCATCTAACAATCACTGCACGCCACAGACATTCTAACAATTGTTAATGACACTAACTGTCAGTCGCAGCATCGATGAAAGTAGGACTGTACATTCCAGAATCAGAATCAGAATCAGAAAGAGTTTTATTGCCAAGTACGCTTGCACGTACAAGGAATTTGTTTTAGTGACGGAGCTTCCAGAACAAAAAATACAAATGACAAGACAAAAACAGCATGACGCAAAAAAAAAAAAAAAAAAAAAAAAAAGAATTTTTTTTAAATGGTTGACACCAAATGGAGTACGATGTGAGATACTTTTAAATAAGTTACATCAATATCTGAAGTCTGTGGTATTATACAGTATATTGCACAGTGGTGTTGTACACAATATTGCACATATATTTATTGACCGTTTGAATGATGTTTATCTGTTAAGGAGGTAGATTGCCTGGGGGAAAAAACTGTTCTTATGCCTGACTGTCCTGATGTTCGGTGCTCTGTAGCGTCGACCCGATGGCAAAAGTTCAAAAAGAAGGTGGCTTGGGTGTGAGGGGTCCAAAGTGATATTCCGTGCCCTTTTCTTCACTCTGGATATATACAGTTCTTGCAGCGTGGGCAGGGGAGTGCCAATAATTCTTTCAGCAGTCCGAACCGTCCTTTGTAGTCTTCTGATGTCTGCTTTCGTAGCTGAGCCAAACCAGACAGTTATTGAAGTGCACAGGACGGATTCAATGACGGCTGAGTAGAACTGTGTGAGCAGCTCCTGTGGCAGGTTGAATTTCTTCAGCTGGCGAAGGAAATACAACCTCTGGTGGGCCTTTTTAACAATGGAGTCAATGTGAATGTCCCACTTCAGGTCCTGAGAGATGGTCGTGCCCAGGAACCGGAATGACTCCACTGCCGTCACAGTGCTGTTCATGATGGTGAGTGGGGGAAGTGCAGGTGGGTTTCTCCTGAAGTCCACGATCATCTCCACTGTTTTGAGCGTGTTTAGCTCCAGGTTGTTGTGACTGCACCAGACAGCCAACTGCTTGACCTCCCTTCTGTATGCAGACTCGTCACCGTCCTGGATGAGGCCGATGATTGTAGTGTCATCTGCAAATTTCAGGAGCTTGACAGTGGGGTCTGTGGAGGTGCAGTCGTTGGTGTAGATGGAGAAGAGCAGTGGGGAGAGAACGCATCCCTGAGGGGCTCCAGTATTGGTGGTGTGACTGTTGGATATGAATTTTCCCAGTTTCACTAGCTGCTGCCTGTCTGTCAGAAAGCTGGTGATCCAGTGAAAGATAGAGCTAGGAACAGAGAGCTGGTTTAATTTGGTCTGAAGCAGTGCTGGGATGATCGTATTAAAAGCTGATGAAAAGTCTATGAACAAGACCCTTGCATAAGCCCCTGGTTTGTCCAGATGTTGAAGGATGAAGTGCAGTCCCATATTAACTGCATCATCAACAGACCTGTTTGCTCTATAAGCAAACTGCAGGGGGTCCAGTAAGGGTCCTGTGATGTCCCTCAGATAGGCCAACACCAGTCTTTCAAATGACTTCATGACCACAGATGTTAGGGCAACTGGTCTGTAGTCATTAAGTCCTGTGATTTTAGTTTTTTTTGGAATGGGGATGATTGTGGAACGTTTAAAGCACAAAGGCACTTCACATTGTTCCAGTGATCTGTTGAAGATCTGTGTGAAAATGGGCGCCAGCTGGTCAGCACAGGATTTCAGACAGGCTGGTGTCACGCCGTCTGGGCCTGGAGCTTTCCTTCTCTTTTCCTCCGCAGGATTGAGAAGAGAGCAGCTGCCTGCCAAAACCCACATCCAAATCCAGTCGCAAAAACAAAAAACACAATTGATATATCTACATACTGTAGTAATTGCTTCTACTGTAAGTTGTTCTTACATTTAGCAGAATGTAAATGTACATTCTCACAGTAAGCACTTTTTCCCCCTCCATTAGGGGTTGTTGTCTGAAGTCTGTCCCTGGAACACAAAGTGGGAATACACTCAGGATATCGTGGGAATACAGAGCGAGCCCTTTTGAGTTGGTTCAGAAACTTTACCTTGAAGATGCCCACTGGATGGGGATATATATATATATATATATATATATATATATATATATATATATATATATATATATATATATATATATATATATATACAGTGGATATACAGTATATCCCCCTGCACGACAACCCCGGGACAGCCCCAGGATCTCTTGCACAGATGATAATATTCCACAGTTGGATTATAAGAATCTGGAGATCCTGCAGGAGAAGCTGGAAGCCTCATCTTGGACTTTTTGTGCAGCTTTTAATTTTTTTAATTCTGTCTTTTGTTTTAATGGCTGAGGGCAGCAAACAGGAACATTTGTGCTATGTTATTGTGTGAACAGCGTGTTTTCTAATCTGGAAAGTGAATAATATCTTGGTCCTGCACTAATGAGACTCATCTGGTTGTAGGATAGAGGACGGCTGTGGGAAGAGATAGAGCACTCATCTCCTCCTCCGAGAGCTCCATTAGACTCAGAATATATCTCAATGAGTCCTACATTTCAGTTCATTCGCCCCGAGAGGTGTGTGTGTGTGTGTGTTTGTGTATATTGCATCCAACAGACGGATGGCTGCATCCAGACACTACATTAAGTCGCAATAACTATAAACTCATGCAGGGTTACTTTTTCAATCATTTCCTGCTTTTTATGTACTTCTTGGAGACATTTTTGCTGCATTCTGCCATTAAAAAAATCTTTTCGGCTTCATTACATCTGAAGCATGCACTATAATTTTTCCGAGACCAAAGTGACCTTAACACAGTTCAGCACAGATTTTTTTTTTTATGCCAAATTGTTTTAGCTCAAAAATACATACGATATAGTGAGCCTGAAGTCTTGGGTAATGAATTTTTTTTTATTATTATTCATACAATAGGCATGTTTCTGCCCTTCTCTAATAAGTCTTAATCTTTAATTATCAATTTCAGATATTAGCATTTGCACAGATTAATTAACACAGCTGTGTGTTTTGCCTTAGAGCTATGGGTTTTATTTTATAAAGTATGCACAATTCACTTTATATGGAAAAAGCATGGACGAGTAGGTGCTGGAACAGGGGAATCTTATGGTGTAAAAAATATTCCTGTTTCTTTAAATTTCCATCCTCATTGCTTTATGCTAATGTTGCTGTAGCACTGGCACTTTTCAAGAACACTGGATGGCACAAAGTTGCCCAATTTACCTGAATTTTACTTTTTTTCAATGAATATTTTTGTATATGTTCTTGACTGATTTTCTTCTACTTGGCAACACTTCTAATGCCTAATGACCTGTTCTAAGGTGAACAGAAAGCAAGAACTGGATGAAGTCTGGATGTCAGTCAGTTAACTGATGTTTACTTGGCCAATTTATAAACATCATTATTGTTTAATGGGTTGAAAATATAATTAACACTCCAGACCACTTGGTGATGCAAACCTCCCACTGCCCTGTATCAAGGTCAAGGCCATTAGCGGAAGAAAATGAGAATAAGGATGAGTTTACTGCTGTGGTCTTGATCTACAAAGGTATTAAAAAAAAAAATCTGGGTTCAAAGACAACAAGTTTTGAATCATTGTATAGAGTTTTACAATATCGTAATGCTGTTGAATTCTCAGGTTTTAAAGCTCAGAAGGTGTTGATCAATTTCTTTTAACAGTAACTCTGATGATTGCAGCTACAAATCACAGGTTTAAATTAATTACTTAGAAATTGATTTAAATCTGTTAGATTTTTTTGTATTGTGATTGTAAAAAGAGTCTCTAGTGTCACCACTTTTGTAACATTCACTCTGCATGTGTAAACATCTTCAAGGCAGAGTAATTTCTATAAGATAAAAAAATACCTTTTGGTCTGTGATTGGAAAACAATCAATTTCTGGGGTTCCATTCTATCAAAGTAGACTATAATATTAATTATTTTCCTATAACAGCACAACCCTTGAGTTTCATTCATCTAATACATATACACTGTTTGACTTTTTTTCTTCAGATCATAAAAAAAGCAAAAGCTTTGTTGTGAATTAATAAGCTCATTGATTTAAGAAATTTCTAAAGTAGTTGGCTTTATACATTATTAATCAGCATTTATAAAAGAAAATAACTGGAAATGATCAGATGCTAAAACAAGCATCACTACAGCTAAACACTGTTTCAGTTTATCTGCTCAGTGGGGCGCTTTTATTTATGCATGTGTTTATTGGAAAGCGGATAAACAATTAACATTGAACTTACCATAATGTATTCATCAGATTGCACCAAATGGCATCTGCAACACAGCTGGTTTTTACTGAATGAGAAAGTAATTAGCTAAATGAGTAGATGATTGCACTGTTGAGCAGAGAGATTCAGGTGTAAATAAAGGCATTGGATATTTTTGCTTTATTTGGACACAAAAATGAAATGATTCAAATCATACAAATATTTTTAAAAAAAACCTACACTTTACCAATATTTTAGTGGCTTGTCTTTTACATTCAAGGAAGCTATGTTCACAATGACATTGTTTCATAACACCAGGGCTTAAACTGAAAAAACTAAAATTTTATAAAAAAAATAAATAAATAAAAAAAAAGTCGGTTTCACATTCAGTACATTCAGACTATTTTTTCATTATATTTATATTTTTTTGTACAAGACATACAGTACTAACAAAAAAGTCAGTCAATCAAAGTGCTAGTAAAAAGTAAAAAGTGTAAGATTTTCTTTAATGATTGTGAATTCAAATTTCAACATTCACAGAAATCACTATTTGACAAAAACATCATGAATCTTTACTGCTTAAATCTAAGCTTGATTTGGATTTCATCTCACTTGTAAAACACAAAATAATCTGTCAAATTAACACGATATATAGTAGATATAAAGATACCAGATATTTGCCTGGGTTTAACCATTTATCCAAAAGAATGCAGATAAACATTATAAAACTTTATTTTTTTAACATAATGATTGACATGGAAAATAAACCAAAATAAACCTACAAATGGAATCACTCAGTTTTTAACATATAAGGGTTCAGATAGAAGTGGAGATTTTATTTAAATGAAGCAGACAAATTCAACCCCAAATCAGGGAGACAAGGACATGGGAAAGTGTAAAGTCATCAGTAGGCAGACATAATTAGGCAGAGCTCAATAAACAAAACAAGCAGTATCAACACCACACTCAAAAAAAAAACTCTTTGAATGAACTTAATTGAATCATAGAAATAATTTCCTTGTGATTTAATCACTTTCTTTCAGCATTAAGCAATTTTGTTGGCCCAACTTCATGTTCTCATGGTTCAGTCAACTTAATTTATTAGGTTTCATGTATAACTTATTTACTACAGCTGCATCTAACATAATTTAGTAATGTTTAACCAACATATTTTAAGGTTGATCCAACATAAATTAATAGAGTTGGTACAACAAATTTTACAGTTGTAAATGAAGTTGCCACAATAGTATCGCTTAATGTTGAAAGAAAGACATTTAATCACATGGAAATTCATTCCATGATTTAATTAAGTTAATTCAAAGAGTAACTACAATGAAAAAAAATATGGAACTCTATTCGAATTTACAGATCTATCTAATTTATGTGAAACTATCGGCAGCAGGGATCTTCAAAATCCAGACAGGCCAGCTGATTCAACTTACTACCAGCTACATTGGGTGTATTAAGGTGTTGGGAATTAAAGACTTTGTTGGACACTGGCCAGACTGGAGTTGAAGAGCACTGATCAACAGAATTCATGTGAATGAAGGAAGGATAAGACAAACAGGATAAAACTGAGACTATATTTCCCTATAAAACACTGTTTTACATCAGCAGCAGCTTACAAATCAAATGAGGTCTCCATTTGTGAAAATGTACAAAACATAAAACACCATAAATAAGTATTAAACATACAAAATATAAATTAAAATTATAAATAAATAAACATTATTTATATAAATAAATACTAAAAAGATGGTTTAACACTTCAACAAAGTCTACAGTCTGCTTGGAAATATAATGCAAGACAGGTTACCGTAAATTACTGAAGTTTCTTAAAATAGGCAATGATATATGCGTTTAACAATATTTTACACTGCAAGTTGTTTGCAAACACACAAATAAAGAAACAGTTTGTGCCACTTTTAGAATCAACTCAAAAAAATAAAATAAAAAAAGATGCTGGTGGGAAACAGAACCCTGGTTTTTGTATTCATATTCCCCATAACATTTGCACATGTAGTTCAGTGTGCTGATGAACACACAAAAACACAAACGTTAACAAAAACAAAAACCTTGTCCTCACATTGACATTTTTTTCTAGTAAGTCTTGTCATGATTCCCTAGTGCAGATGCAGGACACAAGAGGTAGGGTGCAATTCTAAGTAAAACTTAAGTAAAAAGCTTGGGTTGATACTTCAACTTCTAAAGAAGTATTTTTGAACCCTAGTATCTATACTTCTACTCAAGTAATGAATGTGAATACTTTTGACACCACTGGTCGTTTGTCTGCAAATTTTTTGAAGCGAACTACCGCTTGTGAAATTTTCATGTGTGCATCCCCCCAGACTTTTTCCGCTCGTTTCAACCACTCATCCACCATGGGTACATCGGTGGGAGTGGCATCCCATGGACAGAGCGATGGCTGATGCCCAAGCACACACTGAAATGGTGTTAGGCCGGTAGCGGAGTGATATAACGAATTTTGCGCGTATTCTGCCCAGATTAACATGGTACCTCCCAAGTTCTTGGACAGCCTGCTCTGCCTGTCCATTCGACTCAGGGTGATAGCCCGACGTTAGGGTAACTGTGGTCCCCAATTTCTGGAAGAAAGCTTTCCAGACCTTGGCGATAATTTGGGGACCCCGATCGGAAACAATGTCCTCCGGGATGCCATAGCAGCGAAACACTGTCTCGAATAGGATTTCTGCCACCTGGAGCGCTGACGGGAGGGAGCCAAACGGGATGAAACGAGAGCCTTTAGAAAACTGATCGATCACCACTAATATAGTTGTGTACCCTTTTGACACCGGCAGGTCCGTCACAAAGTCTACAGCGATGTGTGACCACGGTCTACTCTGTGTAGGTAGGGGCATTAATTTCCCAACTGGCAACCCACGAGGATGTTTCGTGGTTGCACAGACCGTACATGATAAAACGACTGTTCTCACGGTTTCCTTCATCTTTGGCCACCAGTATTTCTGATCTATGAGCTTTAAGGTGCAAGCAATACCTGGATGCCCTGAGGCCAGGCTAGTGTGGGCCTCTATGGCAATGCGTTCACGCAGTGTGGCTGGGACAAACGTTCGAGTGGGAGGGCAGCCGGCCGGCACGGAACGATTATCCTGCGCCCACCGCCCGATCTCCTCATCGATATCCCACTGCATGGGCGCGACTACAATAGAGGCGGGCAAAATGGTTTCCGGGTCCAAGTTAGACGGTGGTGTGGGATAGTAACGTGATAAGGCGTCTGCCTTCTTATTCTTGGACCCGGGCCGATAGGTGATTTGGAAGCGAAAGCGCATGAAAAACAGTGACCACCGGGCTTGACGAGTGTTTAATCTTTTAGCCTGTTGGATGTATTCTAAATTTCGATGATCGGTTAGTACAACGAAAGGGTGTCTGTCACTCTAGCCAGTGACGCCACTCCTCTAACGCCACTTTCACTGCGAGTAGTTCTCTATTCCCAATGTCATAGTTTCGCTCGGCAGGTGTCAGTTTGCGAGAAAAAAATGCACAGGGGTGGAGTCTCTCGGGTTGGCCTTGGCATTGGGACAGCACCGCGCCTATTCCTACCTCCGAGGCGTCGACTTCAACGACATAAGGTCTCTCAGGATCAGGTAGGCGTAGGACTGGGGCTGTAGTGAAAGCGCTCTTAAGTTTTTGGAAGGCTCTTTTAGCTTCAGCTGGAAACACGCCTAATCGCTGTGGCTTATCCTTTAGTAGAGTAGTGAGCGGTGCTGCAATAGTACTGAAATTTTTAATAAAACGGCGGTAAAAATTGGCGAACCCGAGAAAACTCCGTAGCGCCTTTACTGCTTTGGGTTCGGGCCATTGTGTTACCGCCTCCACCTTGCACGTCTCCATCTCGACCCCTAGTGGCCCTATGCGATAGCCGAGAAATGCAACCTCCTTCTTGTGGAATGCGCATTTCTCAGCCTTCGTGTAGAGCCTGTGCTCGCGCAGACAACGCAGGACGGCTGTTACATCGTGGACGTGTTCGGAATATGACCGCGAGTATATTCGGATATCATCTAAATACACTACCACAAAACGGTTGAACATTTACCAGTCCGGGTTTACCAGTCCATAAGCCATCACATTATACTGATAATAGCCTGATGTAGTGCTAAACGCAGTCTTCCACTCATCGCCCTTATGCACACGAATGAGGTTATACAGTAAGCGCTGTGGAGGTCGAGTTTAGTAAAGATGGATGCGCCTCGGAGTTGGTCAATAGCGGCTGGTACCAGCGGCAGTGGGTGCTTATACTTTACTGTTACTGCATTTAAACCTCTATAATCAATGCAGGGTCTGAGGCCCCCGCCCTTTTTTTCTATAAAAAAGAAACCTGCCGAAGCGGGTGAAGTGGACCTGCTGATGAGACCCTGCCGAAGACCACATATTCCTCCATCGCCCCGGTCTCCTCCAAAGATAATGGGTAAATACGCGAGCAAGTCATTGTTTTCCCTGGCAGGAGCTCAATCGCGCAGTCCCACGGACGACGAGGGGGAAGTCGCGCTGCTGACCTAACACTAAACACAATACATAGTTGACACTGGGGCACGCGGGCTTTCAATACTGGTGGTTTGGACCGTCAATGATAACGGTTTACAAAATTTGGAGCATCTAGGGGACCAAGATGTGATGCGAGGATTTGTCCAATCAATATTAGGGCTGTGAAAACTGAGCCATGGAAGTCCCAGTACGACGGACTGATCAGATCGAGGAAGCACATAGAATTTTATTTCCTCGGTGTGACCGGGGAAAGTTAACCGCAGGGGCGCAGAAATTAATGTAACTGGCGATTGCTTTAGGTGTTGGCCATCTAGAGCTTTAATAGATATCGGGTATGGAAGCTTCGACACAGGAGCTCGCAGCGAGGAAAGTAGAGTGGATGAAATGAAGTTCCCAGCCGACCCGAAATCTATTAGGGGAAAAACAGACAGGGTAGAATTATTATGCGATAATGTAGCTTGTAAACAAAAAGGTAGATGAGTGCGTGATGGAATGTAGCGGGTTATTTTAAGTAACGGACAGGATCGCACTTGATGCTGTTCCCCCCCACAATACAGGCAGAGTCCTGCGGACATGCGTCGTGACTTTTCTGTGGCTGATAGACGAGAGGAGCCGATGTCCATCGCCTCCGATGAAGAGTCTTTGCGCTGATTCAAGGGCAGTGGGTTGTAGACGTCCTTTCGGCGAGGTTCTGGTCGCTTGAGGGATGGTCGGGGTGCTGAGCGTCGCTGTTGTGCCCGCAGGTGCTGGTCCAGCTTTATCGCCAGGGCGATGCACCCTTCCAATGACATTTCGGCATCCCGGCACGCAAGCTCAAGCTGAATGTCCGGGCTGAGTCCATCCCGAAAGCATGCGAGCAGGCTCCAATCGCACCATCCACTTTCTGCGGCCAGAACCTGAAACCGGACCGCATACTCCGCCACTGGATTGTTGCCCTGCCTGATTTGCGTCAGTTGCTGTTCTCCGGACCGTCCCTGATCCGGGTGGTCAAATACAGCGCGAAGAGCCTCTATGAAGCGGTGGTATCGTGACGTCGTAACCCCTCCCGCGTTCCATACCGCGGTGGCCCAATCTAGGGCTCTTCCCGAGAGCTGCTGGGTGATGAAACTGACCTTTTGGAGATCCGTCATGTTCGGAAACTCCGCCAGGTACAGTTCACAGACTAGTAGGAAGCGTTTGCATCCCTCGGGATCTCCTGTGTACATTTCCGGTGGCGCGGGGTGGGGCGGTGAGGGTGCCGCGGCTGGGTGTGTGGGTCGTGCAGTGGCCAGCTGGCCGACACTACATGCGAGGTCATGCACGGCCCGTGCCAAACAGTCTATCTCCCGTTGCTGGTCCCGGAGAAAGGCGTGCATGCTGGCACGGTCGTCTGGCAGCGGGACCCCTGTTGCATCCATGAAGGTCCATTCATCTGTCATGATTCCCTAGTGCAGATGCAGGACACAAGAGGCAGGGTGCAATTCTAGTCTCGCCTTTATTGGTCAAAGAAAATGAGAACAAAAACTCAGTGCTGGTTAGCAGGTGGAACCTCTTAACTAAAGTAACTCTCCCTCTCTCCCCGAGCCGAGTCTGCAGGCGGGATGTCGGAGGTGCACTCTTAATAGGCAAAATGCAACACAAAACAATAAACAAGAAAGCCACCTGCCCAGGTGAACGCGTGACCCACTATCTGCGGTCGGATATCCCCCGGATTATCCCTTCGCCTGGAACATGAAAAGGACTGTCCCTTAGCGCACGCTGGCCTGGTCCCTGCAGACACCGCTTAGTCCTAGGAGGCAAAGAGCGAGGGTATAAATGAGCACCTAGTAACACATCAAGCATGCACACATCCAAAAAGTAACACAACAGTGAACGGACAGGGACCTACGCGTTCGACTGGTTTAAATAGTGACACACAGGGGAACGACAGGTGCAACTCATTTGACATCACAGGGAAACATACCAATGTAGACACACTAGGGGGAGACAAGGTGGCGGCTCAGTAGTCCGGAGAACCAGATCTTATTCCCTGGGACCGTGGTGGCACAGATGTGACAATTCTTGTACTTTTGCAAATAATTTATTTCCATCTAGCTCCATAATAATCTTCTGCAGAGCTTCAAAGGTGTATTTTAGCTCACATGCGTAGCTCAGATTTAAAGCATACACAAGAGCAAACAAGACTGCTATCACAAAGGTTACATTTCCTAAGTCATCCAGCACTTCCACCCCCTCCAGAATGATTCCAACATTCTTTGTGTCATCACTGGGCTCAGCACCTTTGTGCCGAAGGACAAAGATTCCAAAGACTGTATCTGCCATTGCCACGCTTCTGCTTTCGTCATCACTCTGTGACGTCAAATAGGAAATGGCAATGATTTTTCACTGACAGTGCTTTTTTCCTGAATGTCTGATACTGAGAGCAGGTTTGTGAATTCATTCCAAAACTCAGCACCATGAATTAAAGTCTGAAGTCCCCTTCTACTCCACATTGCTTCTTTATTTGCTTTGCAAGTTTAGTGACAGACCCTGTCTGATTATACGTTATAAGCTTACAGTATGTGTCTTTTTAATGTCACCAGAGATCAAACAAAGTAGTCTGCCAAAGTATACTCACCAGCTAGTTCACCAATCTAAACCAAAGCAGTTTCTCTAGTTGGACATGCATTTAGCTCAAAAGCTCTGAAATGTTCTCTGTACCACCCAGAAAGACACAATTGGTGTGTTGCACAACCTCTTTAAAAAAAACTCTGCTTGGACTCAAAACGCATTGTCCAGAGTCCCACAAGTGGACCAAACATCCTTATCAGTTGAGGATATTGCTCTAAATAATGATGTTTTGGGAGCAGTTGCACATCAGGGACCAGTTCTTGAAACTTTTGTCTGTGCTCTGGTTTTGCTCTCAAGGCAATGGACTCATCTGTGTGTCAAAGCAACCACAAGCTCTACAATGTTTTTTAAGTCCAAAAGGATTTGCCATGCCATTTCTTCAGGTACCAGATGCCCAATTATGAATGGGAGTAGTCTTAACAGGGCCCAAATTTAATTAGCATTCCCACCTCCAAATCTCCAAACACCAAGCTCTACTGGTACTATGCCCTCAAAAAGGTCATGCATAATATCTGGAGGATATCCTGTCAGAACATTGAAGTGAGACAGATTTTTTGTTATAATGCAATGGCTCTTGACTCCAAAACAGCTTGCACAATTCTCCTGAGCTAATTTTACATGAGTGTCATAGAGCTGTTTTGTCCTAGGACTGAACGCACCTGACTTTACCTCTTTTGTATGGATGTCTGTTCATGTTCTTGTGCAAAATCTGCAGACATATCCGTTAGAAAAACTTTCACTAAAGCCAGCTATACTATGAGCTCCCTGGTTATCTGCAACAACTACCTGAATTGTGCCTTTGAGACATCTGCCAAGCAATGGAATGAAAACTCCCACTTGCTCAAGAGTTTTCATAACTTGAAGAAGAGGATGCAAGATATGGTCTTAACCATACTCAATTACATCAATAGGGTTACACTAGACTGCCAAGTAAATTGAGGATAATGATAAATGTGAACCTCGTGGCAAATTACTAGTAGTCTAGTAGATTCCACAAAGCTTGTGTTTCCTGTGAGAAGTACCCAAAGGATTGCAAATCTCATAATCATCTATCTATAAACTTAAGAAAATCCTTAACTCTGTTTTTCTGGAAGTGAATACCTCTGAAATGACAGACTCATCAGTTGTGAGACAATCTTTCAAAAATACACCTTCAAGAATGTTACTGGAGAAGGACAGCTTTGCTGTACCAAACAAGTAGTGCAGCTCCTCTAAGAACTCATCGATTTTTGCACCTGGCACATGTGCCAAATGCTCTAATTTGAGGAAAGCTGCTCAAATTACAGTTTCGTTACTTTTTAAATGATTGCGAATGTGTATCAAACAATCCATGCACAAATCACAACTGAATGAAAAAAATTCCAGAGGCTGCTGTGAGGTTTGTTTAGGATGAACTCTACTTAAATGAATGTGCAAAGCATTCCATGTCTTAAAAGTGCATGGATATTTTGTGTGTGGGCATGGGTAGCATTGGCTATGATGGTGCTGTAATCTAAAATGTTTTAATAGCGCATATCTACTGTAACAAGTTCGACCCTTTTTTCACGGGCGGCACCATAAACCATGGACACAAGTCGAAGTCTTGCAGAGAAAAAGAATAATTTATTTAAGATAAATAGGGAAGGAAAGAGTTAAAGGAGGGATAATGGAAAGATAGGGAAGGAAGGGAGGAATGAATGTGCACGTGCAAGTCTGGTGGGCAGTGCCTTGCTGGCATGCGGGCACATGCTGGTGAGCTTGGACAGCTCCTGCCCTTGTCCGCTTGCAGTGACCCTGCTCTCAGCGGATGGCCAGACCAGCCCCTACCAGCTCACTCTGTGGGCGCGGCCTCAGACTGGAGTCCTCTCCGACGCCCGGCGACTGGGCGGCTTTCCCCGGCTGGGAACAAGGAAGGACGTGACGTGAATTGGCAGTGAGCTTGCGGCTGTCCTCATTGCAGTGATCAAAGGCGTACTCGCCTCTTTGAAGTCCCTGGGGTGCATTCCATTGCCCCGCTTGCATGCCGTTTTTTTTTTGCCCCGCTTGCGTGCCGCTACTCTGATTAGCAGAAACCGTGAATAGCACCATCCCTATCTCCTGGAGAGACCATCCTCAAGAGAGTTTATCTCTCTTAAACAGCTATCTGAGGATGCCTATGGCAATGGTGGAATTCTTTAGATGATGCATGTGAAGAAACGGTTTTTGTGATCAGTTTATTTCCAAAGAAGATAATGCTATCAGATCAATAACAAGTTTCAGGAATGTATAATACATAAATAACGTCTGCTATGCAGTAGCTACATGAATCATCAATTTGGTCATTAGTTGTAGAGAATGGTAAATAGTAGGAGATTACCAAGAAAAGTCTTGTGAAACTCAAGGCTGTTCATGACAGCTTTGAGACTGACATGTGACCTCCAGCTCTCAATATGAATTTGTAAAATCATTATCATTCAATTTATAAAATCGGCTTACCAGTTCTATTGTCTCTTTTGTACAGCTGCTTGGACTGTAGTGGTGCTTCCTGCATTTTAACAGTCTTGGTCTGGGTGCATCAATCATTGCTTAAGAAAACAGGCCATGCAGTCCACTGTGAATGAATCTAGTTAAAACTCTAAATCTGATCTATCTATTCCCCAGGACCAGGCTAAAAGAAATAAAGGATAAAACAACAAGTTTATTTGAAAAACTACTCTCAAACACACAGGACATCTATAGCCCATTCTGGTAGTTTTGACCTTGAGTTGAGTTGAGACACAGAAGGACATGAATAAGGGCAATGTTAATTTTGCAAAGAAATGCAAAGATAACATTTTTCTTTCCAAAAGGCAGGAGACCTTGAACTGAGCATGAAGGCAGAAGTTCACTAAAATGGTCACTATCAGCTGTGTTTCCTGGCTCTATGATTGCAAATAGTTTGCAGGGGACCAAAAGAAGGAACTTGCTGATCAAATGAAGGGATATCCATTCTCTTTAACAATAGATGGTAACACGGTCCAGAAAGAGAAGCGGTATCTGGTTGTCAACTGTAACCTGGTGACTGCTGTGCATCAAACAACTGTACTGCTCTAATCGAATATTTATTTCTATTATCCTGATGCAGTGGTTGCAGACAGTGGGAGTTTTCTGTAGTACCTGGCAAGACATCACCAGTGGATCTTTTGTGTTGCAGGGTGTAAACTCTTTGGACTGGGTTTGTTTGTCCAGCAATTCCATGAGTGCTTGATAGGATTGAGATCTGGAGGGTTTGGAGGGATAAACTGGGTGTTCTGATGTCTTTCTATCATGGCCAGCAGGGACTTTTTTTTTAGCAAGTGCTTTTATGTCAGCTACTGTAAGTTGCCCGTGATCATGTCATGAGTATTCTGAGATATAATCAGTTTTATTCAGTTCACCTGGCAGTTATACTAGTGTTATGGCTAATCAGCGTAAGTAATTGTTAACAAACATGTTAACATATATATTTATTTGATTACAGCAATCAAAACAATAAACATTTTAACATGTTTCTTACAATAATATTCAATAAAACGCAATATAATTTATTTGGCTAGCAGCATAGTTGGAGTCAGCAGTAAGCAATATCATTTGTCAATGTCTCTAATACAATAGTTATAGCAATAATGCCTTAAATACATACTGTAATACTTTGTCATGCAGGTACTGTAAATGTGTATAAAGACTTGTTGGACAATGACGAAACTGATAAACATTATCAGCTTCTCTTTGACACAGTTTACTTCACTTTCTTTTTCCATCATTAACTTCTTATTGAGGATTTTGTGAAACCCTTGGATCAGCACCAACCATCATAACAGGGTAATAGATGGAAACTTGTAGTGTTGCTTTACTGGTTCATCATAATACAAAAAAAAAAAAAAAACAGCTTCTTGCTTTTGTTTAGTTTTGATGACATTCTTGTGAGAAGCTACCATTGCCTTGAGAAATTCAGCAATAGATTAGATGCTCTTGGCAATTTTCAGAAACACTATGATGTGGAGTATCATAAAATACTAAGGCTTGTTGTAAAGTACCAGGTGGCTAAGTGTTGATAGATGCCTGGATAGGGTAAATTAGCATTTGACGTCGCTCCACAGATTATTCAAAGAGACATGCCAAGAAATAGCAATAGCAACAATTGGAAAGTTTGCTTCTGGGAAATTGTTCACATCTGGGACAGTGTTATGGAAAAACTTTACAATTCTACAGAAATTACCTTAACTGCCTGGTTCTGCAGAACACTTTGCCAATATTTGAAAGTTTTAATGTGTACATGCAGGCAAAGACTCTTTATTGTTATAAAGATCTCTTCATAAGTTGATAAAGGATCTTCACTTGGTAGCTATACCATGGGTGCCTTAATGAAAGTGAGCCCATTCCCAGGGGATGTTTATCCTTATGAGATTATTCCTGGAAAGATGATAATTAAATAAATAAACTCCCACAGGTTTAAGTTATTACTGCCTTTGTTATTCTATAACTTCTAAACATCTTGATTTAGGCTGCTCGGGTGCATGGGTATTCAAATTTTAGAGAGCAAGACCCCTACTTTATAATAATAATAATAATAATAATAATAATAATAATAATAATTATTATTATTATTATATTGGTGGGTTTCCTCCGGGTACTCCGGTTTCCTCCCACAGTCCAAAGATATGCAGGTTAGGCTAATTGGCGTTCCCAAATTGCCCGTAGTGTGTCATTGGGTGTGTGAGTGTGTGTATGTGTGTGTGCCCTGCGATGAATTGGCACCCTGTCCAGGGTGTACCCCGCCTAGTGCCCGAAGTCTCCTGGGATAGGCTCCAGGTCCCCCGCGACCCTGAACACAGGATTAAGTGGTATAGAAGATGAATGATTATTATTGTTGTTGTTGTTAAAACTATCTATAAAGTTTGTATAAAGAGTTAAAAGATTAAGTTCTTAAAACACATCCAATGAAATAAAATTCACTCATGCCACTTCAGCACTGTTATTTTATCCATGAAAATATGAACTTTTCCCAGTAAAAATATTCAGATTTAGCTTTTCTAATTAATATATATATTGGTGCAGGTGTTTGTTTGCATAACAATTTTTTTATAAGTAGCTTATTTTAAAGTAGATTATTAAATTCAATAATCTATTGCTTTTACTCAACATTTTGATTTAAGGTCATAACACTTGGGTCTCAGATGTTAAGATAAGATGTTTGATCTTATAGTGGCGTTCCACATTACTGCTTTTTATTAACCATAGCTTCAGAACATACAGTACAGGCCAAAAGTTTGGACACACCTTCTCATCTATCTGTCAGTGTTTTCTTCATTTTCATGACCATTTACATTGGTAGATTCTCACTGAAGGCATCAAAACTATGAATGAACACATGTGGAGTTACTGTATGTACTTAACAAAAAAAGGTCTCCACAGTCACCGGACCTGAACCTAATCGAGATGGTTTGGGGTGAGCTGGACCTCAGAGTGAAGGCAAAGGGGCCAGACACCTCTGGGAACTCCTTCAAGACTGTTGGAAAACCATTTCAGGTGACGACCTCTTGAAGCTCATCAAGAGAATGCCAAGAGTGTGCAAAGCAGTAATCAGAGCAAAGGGGGGCTATTTTGAAGAAACTAGAATATAAAACATGTTTTCAGTTATTTCACCTTTTCTTGTTAAGTACTGTATATAACTCCACATGTGTTCATTCATAATTTTGATGCCTTCAGGGAGAATCTACCATGTAAATGGTCATGAAAATAAAGAAAACACATTGAATGAGTGAAGGTGTGTCCAAATTTTTGGCCTGTACTGTATAAGACAAACCTGTTTTAAAATTTCCACAGGAAGAATAAACGTTTATTCATCTTTGAAGTTTCACTTTTCATGATCTGCATTTTCCCCCTTTTTTGTTTTTTTCTGTGTTAACCCTTTCAGGCTCAAATTATGTTTTGAGGATTTGACATATTGGATTTGGATCCCATATTCTTTTTGTTGTTGTTCTGCCACTGAAAAGCACTTTGTTACATTGTTTAGGTAGTTAGTTTTAACTGTTCAGCAATACCTGCCTTGAGAGGGTTAATTTATTTTTCATGAGGACTGGGACACTTATCCTATTTATCCCTGCTAGCTTACTTACAGAGTGTCACGGCGTGCGCCTGTGATGGGCATGCGCCCAAATTGATATCGTACCTCGCTCACTAGTTAGGCAGCCTCCCCCCCCCCTTTACTGTAGGTATGTGAAGGAGCAGGGCCGCAGAATCAGGCAGCGGCCCATGAGCTATCGCCGCTAATGATCCCGGCGCTATAAAGCACAGCGGAGAGTGTAGCTCGGGGTCTGACTGTTGAGAAGCTGAACTTTGCGACACGGTGGATTTTATGAGAGACAGTGGCACAAGAGCGGGGCGATATCGGAATCAGTATCAGGAGGGGGAAAATGGTATCGGAACATCTCTAGTATATAGTTGTTGTATAATCCAGAATATGTATATATTTGATTCTTCAAAGAAGCAACCTTTTGACAAAGACATGACAAGGCAGTTCCAAAAATCTGAAATTTGGATTTAACAGACCAAAAGAAAATGTTCATTTCTTGTGTTACTTGGCTCAAGCAAGACTCTACTGATGAGGTTCTTCCAGACTTATTATTTCTTTGCTGCAATTTGACCATGAAGGCCTGACTCACGCAGTCTCTTCTGAACAGGGGATGTTGAAATATAGCTGTGACTTGATCTCTGAAAAGCATTTATGTGGGCTCTAATCTGAGGTGTTGTAAACTGGCAGTTTCTGAGGCTGGTCATTCTAATACACTTATCCTTTGCAGCAGAGGTTGCCCTTGGTCTTTCTTTCCTGGGACAGTCCTCATGAGAGCCAGTTTCATCATAGTAATTTCTGATTTTGCCAACTGCACTTGGGCATACATTCAAAATTCTTGAGATTTTTCTGATGTGACTGACCTTTCTATCTTAAAGTAATAATGGTCTGTCTTTTCTCTTTACTTAGGGTTTCTAAGGAAACTAAGGGTTTCTTGCAATAATAAGCCCTTGTAGTAGTAGGAACAGTGAGATTGACCCTGAGCTCAACCTTCTTCTGCACAAGACAACTGATGGTCTAAAGCACATTAAGGAATGTCATAAATGTCTCTTGACAAGGCACTCCTGTGAATTGAAAACGATTCTAGGTGACCGCCTCATGAATCTGATGAGAGAATGTCATCAAAACTAATTGTAGCTACATTTTGCTTTAAAGGCACATCTCCTTAAATTAACAGTAGTTTTGACTCCAATATAATCAATCTCTGACTCAAATTATAGCTTACTTGATCAGAAATTGTACATGCTGATTGTCCATTGAGATGCAGCATGGGCAGGTTTGGTATTTAGTCTTTGCCTCTAAAAATGTGTGTATTTTGTGTTCTGTACCTTTGACCTTTTGCCCTAAAGCATATTTAAATGTCAGCAATAGCATCAATCAAAAGATGTCCGATTGATAATTTTACTCTACCAAAATATTAAAAAAAGTATTTGCATTTATTTTTCAGAGTATACAGTGGTCACCTAATCGGAGCGTCGTATTTAACGTCGCCGCCGCATTACGGCATGTGCATTTGCTGGCTTTGACCACTGAGTGGCGCTATATAACTACAGACTGACGCCTCATGCCTTAGTTCATTCTCTGCCGCATTAATGAGACGCGTTCCATTAAATAATACACGTAGTTAGGGTTGGGTATCGTTTGGGTTTTTTTCGATACCGGTGCCAAATCGATACTTTGAAAACGGTACCGGTGCCAAAACGGTGCCTGAACCGATACTTTTAAGCAAAAAAATTATAGTGGATGACTCAAGAATGAATTTTTATTGAACAAAAAATTTTATGCTTAAAATTTAACAATATATTAAAAGTTTAAAGTATATATGAATATGGGCATAGCCTTCTTTGCAGTGGTAAATGGGGTCACTGTTGTAGTGCTACTAGTACAGGCTGGAAAGCCATAATTATAAACAGAATCCATGTTACATTAGTTTTTTACAAATCGTTTGACTATTTGTTAGCATGAATGCAAGATTTGCATTTTGCTATTAACATTACATTATCCTACTACTAACCTGCGGAAAGGCTGCTGACGTCATCATAATCAGTGACTCCTTTTTGCTACGGTTGGTGTGACTGGGACTGAGGGTCGTCCACACTGATAGTGCCAGCTGTTGTCCACAAGCTGTTAAACACGGTGCCTCCCTCTGCTTTTAACTTTATTCCGTGTGTTTATTCTGCTTTTAACTTTATTTCGTGTGTTCATTCTGCTTTTAACTTTATTCCGTCTGCCCTCGAATGTTTCAGTAGATTTGACGTGTTTCCCCCTTTACACGCAACTGCTGTAAAACATTTGCTGCACGTTGCGGTGCCGGAATCCTATCTTGTGAAATAACATCAAGACAAACTACATATGAATCTATAAAGACAATATTTTAAAAAGAATGGCAATAAAGCTGAACAGGTAAGCTGAAATAAAATCATTAATATTGTCTACCATAATAATTACTAGCAGGAGGTAATGCTGCTACTAATTTTATTTCAGCTTACCTGTTCAGTTTGATTGTGATTCTTTTCACTTGACTCTGGTAGATCAGGGGAGACGTGTTGGTCATCATCAGCAGGCACTGGTTCATCATCACTGACCTGCTGCACTTACAGTTTACACTGATGAGTGGTAGATCTTACACTGCATCACGATGATACCCCCTGCCAAATGTTCATGATATCTCACAAACAAAAAGGCAAATTTGTCATTTCCTCATAAATGACAAAGTGTTTAGGTCAAATTCCACCCATACAAGTGTGACAAATATGCAAAGAAAAAAATCAGGAACGGGCAACTACTTTTCCATGGCACTGCACATGTAGTCAGATTGTTCCACTAGGATGAAACTGTGCCAGGTGGAGTTAAAGCACTTTTAAAATCACACTAACTTTACACTGATCTGAATAACTTTGAATAATGAACTTATTGTTCTTTCCTTTCTTTCTTTTTTTTACAAATATGACCCAATATATGTTCAGTGATACTTTTTATTTACATTTTTGTTTGTTATATTTCTATACTAGTATGTGGTTTTAAAAAAATAATCTCCACTTTAATGAGCCAGTGTATTCTTCTTCCTCTTTTTAAAAGGCAGAATCTGTTCATTCGAAGCATTTCACTGCATTTACCTCTAAAGCTTTTTCTTATTTTCGTGTACTTTTCAGCTCCACCTTTTCTTCTTCCTCCATTTCATTCATTGAAATTATTAATTTGCTCAAACAACTTCGCTGCATGGAGGGATATATAGAGGGAGCGAAACATGCGCATGCGCAGTAACAAACACAGTTAGCTTCTCCGCTTTGTTTTTGATGTTGCTCGCGGCAGTGTAACAGCCCGTTAATTCATGTAATGATGAGATGGACAAACTTGTCGATGTCCGTTCTTTATTTTGCTGCATATTGTCAGGTTATAGTACAAACTTTCGAGTAGATCCTGCTATTAAATCAAACTAAAAACGAGTGAAAAGAATACAAAACTCAGACTCTATATCCCAGATACCCATCTCGCGTCCAACTTCACATACACCGGACCACATTACCCACAATGCATCTCCCGCACTGGACTACACTCCCGTAAACAGCTGTCGTAAAATCAACCTCTCTCTCTCTCTCTCCTGCAACAACACGCTCTTTGTCGGCGGCGCCCGCGCACTCCTCCATATGATTAGGAAAGAGATGCAATATTATGGTTTCATAATAGAAAAGAAATACCTTTTATTTGGGGTTAAGTGACTAATGTGCCTAACATCTTTCAGCTGAGCCTCGTTTCACTGAATAATCCACCACACACACAATCAGTATAATGACACACACACACACACAGAGTCGTCACGCCCCTAAATTTAAAGAATACAAACTGGTTGCGTGCGAGTTTGCTGTTTTTCCTATAGTATGCTGAAGCAAAATCAAAATAAAACATTTTATTTTGTTTTATTTTTATTTTGCTATAATTAAAAAAAATAATAATTAAAACAGTATCAAGCAGGGATCAAACCCGGGTCGCCCGCGTGAAACGCCGCGGACTTACGCTCACTCCGTAGGCTCCCTGAATAGGCGGGAAAGGGATGGAGCCGGCAGGAAAAAAAAAACTAAACAGATCTAACAGATGAGGACTCAGATTAATGTGCAAAAAATATATAATAAAACTATATAAGTCTACATAGTCTTTATAAGACTCTACCTTAAGTGCACTTAAAACATTTCATTTAGTTTTAAAATAAAACAATTTCAAAACATCATCACTCAGGATTCGAACCGGCACTTTGTAGATCTCTGGCCGAGCGCTCTAACCACTACACCAAGCGTGCACTTAGAGACAATGCACCCCAGAGACGTTAATAAGCCACTCGACTTCTTTGAAAGCAAGCTCTAGATAAGTGACAAAGTAAGCCTGTTATAATAATAACTTGGTGTTATTTGATCTTATTGGTTTAGACATTTATATTTAAATAAATAGTAAACTTGGCCGATTTCGTTATAATTTTGTTTGATGAGTGGGGCTTGAAAATTCTCTTGAAAAATATGGTCATTTATTTCAGTTAATAAATCTACTATAAATTTTTTTTTACTCATTATTGTACAGTACACATCAATAGCTCTGGTTCAGATTTTTCATGTTTGTTGTGGAAATTACCATCACTGTTGTATTTACTGCGATGAATGAAAATGTCACTTTGCGCCACCTGGCGGCCATTTTACGAATGACTTTGAAATGCAACTGATTTATTTTGGCAGCTGTTGCCTTTAAACTGCGGTATGCGCGGCGGGATGGTTATTCCGATTGAGTAACCACTGTAGATGGCTGAAATTGCAATGGAGGCAAACTAGATCCTTATACCAGAATCTTTGTATACAACTAGAGCCTCCTTAATTTGCTTTAATCTACAGTATAAGGCACTTAAAGTGTAAAGTTGAACAAAGACAGAAAAAAGAAAATGTCATATATTCTGCTTTAGATAAAAGTTGACCTTGTGCTCCTATTAGAAAATTTTGTTATTGGAGTTCTCTCCCATCCTCTACATGTCTTTTAGCTCTAACCTGATACACATCTGCCCTTAGTGTCATTCATCAATGTTTCTATTCCCTAGATTCAGCTAAACTCATAGAAATAACAATAAAGCCAGAAGGCTACATTAAATCTATGTAGATAATGTAGGTTTAAATATCAAGTAATGAAGGTGTAAAAAAAAAAATTGCAAAAGATTAGGCACTATTATGCAAATTACATCATTTATTGCTTTTTCATTCATTCATTCATTCCTCTTCTATACCGCTTTATCCTGTATTTAGGGTTGCGGGGACCTGGAGCCTATCCCAGGAGACTTTGGGCATGAGGCAGGGTACACCCTGGACAGCGTGCCAATCCATCGCAGTTATTGCTTTTTATGAACTGAAAAAAGTAAACACAACTGCTGCAGCAATACATTTGATATAAAAATGCTGTTTAATCTGTTAATTAACAAAATACCACATTTATTATGTCATATATTGACATTTACAGATTTTTGGTGCAGAAGTTTGTTGTAAAAATCAATAACTGATCTGTAATTTGGCCTGGAGTGCTCAAACTTTTGTATGCAACTTTGTCTTGTTTATCAAATGAAACATTTTAACATTTACAACTTTTGCATGATGTCATTAAGTAATGTGTTGATGAAACAATGAATGATCTTTACTTACCAGCACTGAATCTTTCTACTAGGAATGTGATATAAGATGATACCATGTGATGTATAGTGTATAGGGTGTGGTATCTTGGGAAGAGCATACTTTGTGGTTGATTATGATGCAATGCAGTCATTAAAAATGAGTGCAAAAGTATGGTTACGTATTTGAGAACTGGTAATGGTATTGATAAACACTTAGTTCTACTATATTATTTGAAATGCTTCCATAAACTAAATAAAAGTTAAATAGTTTGTCTTAACTTTTCCTGTCACAGTCTTTGTATTGTATAGCAAAAGGATCTCAACCATAACCAGGTAAATTTTTTCGATAAAAAAATAACATAAGGGACAAGTTTATTATTTCAGATCAAAGATTTGATGCAGTTTTTGACATGATGACATGATTATAGGTCTATTTTGTGAAATATCAGGCAGCCTACATTTTAAGCTGCCTTTAACAGGGTTCTTGAACGCTTGGTACATGTTTAAATCGATCCCACTTAAATACACCATAGATCTTGTTGTGTTTTGCAGGTATACCTATTGTCAGATCCAGTCAATTTTACTGTCCCTCCATCCATCTAGACATAAATAGTGTGATAAAATATTGAGCTATCAGAGCCTTGGTTCAAAGGTTGACTGTCCTGTCCAGGGGCTTTTGCGCACACAGGAAAACATGGGATAAATAATACAATGGTGTAAATTGATTTTAGATTTGTGTGTGATAAGAAATAATATAAATAAATAAGCAACACAGAACGTCAATGGCTAGCACCATTGCCATTTAGTAAGAATATAGAATCGAAGTTTAATACACCAGTAAGAAGCATTAAAAGGGTTTAATTCCCTCTTTGAATTCCAAAATGAAATAAAGGGCACCCTCCAGATACATTCATCATGCAGATATGTACAAATAACCACTTGTACACTGTTTTGGATAGAATAAAGATGCACTGAATACCCCATACAGATCAACACACATGGCAGGCTGTTACCCCGAAACCCCTGCTCAGTAACACAGGAAACAGACCGTAAGCTTTTTCTGTACATAGCAAGAGCAGAACCACAGGAACATGCCACGTTACCCTCCAGGGAACTACAATTAACACATCACTGAGCAGGATTACTGAACTCTAAACAGCTTGATTAATCTCTGTGCAAATGTCAGGCTTAGCATGGGCAAGAAAATTGCACATAGTGAATTTTAGGAAGTTTTATGCATTAAACTTGAGCTGAAATCACACAATCCTTCATATTGTTTTTGATATTTAAAAAGACAACCTAAAATGTTTATATACATCTGTATCTATGAGTGATGTTCAAGTCAACCTGGGAGTTTTGATTGCACCGCATAACAGAACAAAGTTATAAGAGTAAAAACTCCCTTAAATGTTCTATAATCTCCGGCTACATTAATGCACATATTCAAGTGTTTCACTAGCGCTTGGATACCATCAAAGTTGACTGACTACACCGTGAGCAGAATCCCAGGAACTCCATTAATGGCCTAAACATGTGAAAATTGCCTGAAGCAAGGTCAGCACTGTATGAGGGATGTGGCAATAATGTCCAGTTCCTCTCATGTACAAGTGGTTTGGTGAGCAGTATGAGGTTGTGCATTGTTCTGCAAAAAGCAGATTGCCTTTGGTGACCAAACCAAGCCATTTTTAAGGAAAGGGACACTAAAGAAGTTTCTGGGAGGCCAGCATTTCCAAGCACTAGTGAAATGCTGAGAAGTGCATTACTTTAGCAGGGGATTACGGTATATATAGTGAAATAAAGATCGTTTTTACTCTCAACTGTGTTATGTCATTCTGCACAGTCAAAAGCCCCAACCCCTGTACTATGCAAAGACTTCCATGCCTACGTGCAAACATTATTATTAATAATAATTCGAAATAATCATTGTCATGTAGGTAAAGATTCTTACATGGGTGTTTTCCTCTCAATTTGAATATCCCTTACCTGATACTGTAAATATAAAGATGAATAACAAAAGTGATACAAAAATGACACAAGACAACACTGATATATGTTTTCTATTCTGGTTTATCATCTCCCATGAAAAATTTCTATCTAATGTCATACAGTATCAGTAAATAATGAACTGTTATATATCCATAATATGCAAATTAATGGTTGATTTTGTATGTTCAACATGCTACCTGAAGAGGCTACATACAAAAACAGGCAAACTGGCTGTCAGATCCTGAGCTTGTAAGACAATATTCCACTTTGCAAGTCAATAGAAGATCAAATGTCACATTTATAACACTGGAATTACCACACAGCCGAGTTTTGAATAGCTTCCCTACGTTCCTGTAAGTGTGCAGCTGTTGTTGAAGGGCAACCGTCTACAACCTCAAAGATAAAATGTCAGTAGGTCATAAGAGCTAAGGCAGTTCTCACTGGTAAAATCATTTCTATTTCTATTTATTCATTTGGCAGATACAGTTATCCAGAGCCATTTGCTGTACAAGTGAAGCACAATTCAAACCGTTAAAGTCTTGATGATGACTTTCTGTAAGACTGAGTTTAAACCTACTGTCTCCTTAGTTATTGCTTGGAAGTTGTTCCAAATTGCTTCTGAGCCATAAATGCTGTTCTTTTCACAGCTAACATGAGTGACACAGCTAGCTAACTAACTAACTAAGCTTCTAACACAAAGCTGAATCTCAAAGACCTCTCTAATCCCTGATCAAGGGCACTTCTTGGTGCATGGAACAAGGGATACGACTTTCACCTCATTATTTACACTACTGGTCAGTCATCAGTTCCTCCAGTTAAGGAAGGATATGTGTTGGTGAAGCAAAATAACAGGTTAAATGAACAAATAATCATTTGATAATAGTTTTTGCAAAACTGTTGTGTTTTGTTTATATCCATATCTAAATCCATCCATTCATCTAGGAAATGAATGGTTTCCAACAAGTAGTCCAACAAGGGACTGTGGAGACAAATGTTGACCACTGTATTTATTCCCTTTTTCATGACCGTCGTAGGACCTCTGGTCAAAACACTAGGGCAATTTATGAACACAAATTAACCTAATCTGCATATCTTTAGACTGTGAGAGGAAATTGGAGTATCCGGAAGAAACCCACCAAGCACAGGAAGAACATGCAAACTCCATGATATATTTACAAAAAAAAAAGCAACTCCTTTGTAGTTTCTTTATAGTTCTTGTTCCTCGAGCGACCAAGAAAATGAGACAAAGGAAACCATTCAGCACCATGTCTCGTATTGAAAGGGTAGGGTACCTCAACTGGCCTGGACTGGCAGTGCTTTGTTCTTCACCATCCTGCAGTCAAGGGCTGCCTATAAAGGGTAAGAAACGAGTCTCTAACACAAAACTTGCTACTGTGTCTCTACAATTCCAGAGTCTGACCGTGCTAGAAACTCTCCTACATGGGGCACACCATTGAGAAAGGCAGAACGGCAGGCTTTAAACATTACACCTCACATTCAGCCTCCGCTAGCAGTAACCACCCCCGGTTTGTGACATACACTGCCACTTTTGAAGTGAAGGATCTGCACTTTCTGCACCCTCCCCATCATCCCTCACCACTCCCCCTTTTCCCTGCACCTTTTATCTTTATGTATAAAATGATGTCAAAATGCTGTTATGTCAAAAGTGAAGTTATGAGCAGTTATGTTCCAGATACTGATCATCGTTTTTAACTATTTATCTTTTTTAAACTTTCAACTATTTCTACAAACTCTTTAGCCATCAACAATGGGTAATAATGCTAGTTTTAATTTTAAAAAAGAGCACTTTTATTCCTCTATGTACATAACCCATGGTCTGTGTTTGGTTTGCCCTCATCAAGGCTTTACATACTGTATCTATAAATGGTGAAATATTTAGTACATGACTCTCTTTATTATATGTGAACATTAACTGTTGCAAAATCACTGTGGAATACCAGGAAGAAAACATTTCAATATACTGTCCTCATAGTGTTTTAAAACTTGACTCCAGTTGAATAGATATTGTTTGTTATTTGAGGTCATACTTCTTCAGCATAACATCCTATAAGCACGCTGTCATAAAAATTGACCTCAACAATTTCAGTATCTGTGCAAAGCTTATTTACTAATAGAATAATCCCCCAACCCCCCCCCCCCCCTCCCACCAGCACTGGCAACATCCCATTGGTGAGCTTCACACATGAGTTTATTTTTCATCAAGCGATGCTGTAAAGCACCCAGGGGGCCTCTGTAATTCTGATTAGAAAGGACAGTTTCACACACCAATGAGCCACTGATAGGCCTTAAGTGAAGGGTTTGTGGAGTGCTTAATGAGAATGATCCTGTGTGTCTCTCTGTTTTAATTAGAGCAGAAAAGGTCAGGATGGTACACATCCATGGCTTTATCTTTTCAATTTAGGCAAACACTTATTTGAGGAGGAATGTCTAGGCAGTAACATCAGGTTTCCCTTTGGAGTTATATGGAAATATGCTTGTGATTGGACAATCTAATATAAAAAAAAGATGTCAGCTGTCCAATTACGGACCGATATCAAACCGTCCCTTTATCTCTAAGATTCTGGAAAAGATAGTAGCGGAGCAGCTATGCTCATATCTACGTAGAAATAGCATACATGGACTGTATCAGTCAGGATTTAGGCCTCATCAAAGCAGAGAGACCACACTCGTTAAAGTAGTAAATTACCTCCTATTGGCTTCTGATCAGGGTTGTGTAACTATGCTTGTATTACTCGAACTAAGTGCAGCATTTGACACCATTGATCATAGTATTCTTCACATATTGGAAAATGTAGTAGGAATTAAGGGAACAGCCCTCTACTGGCTCAGATCCTATTTGACCGATCGTTATCAGTACGTATGTAGATTTAATTGGTGATTATTCTGCATGTTCTCTAGTGGAGTTTGGTGTTCCACAGGCATCAGTTTTAGGCCCACTGCTTTTTTCCCTTTACATGCTTCCTCTGAGCAACATAATCCATAAGCGTGGTATTAGTTTACAATGTTATGCTGACGACACACAGTTATATGGCTCAGCAAAACCAGAAGAGAAAAACCAGCCTGTTAACGTTGAGCAATGCGTAAAGGATATAAGAGACTGGATGCTAGTCCATTTCCTTCTGCTTAATCCTGATAAGACAGATGTTCTAGTCATAGGACTGCATGCAGCTATAAGATTTTAGATCACACTGTAACTTTAGATGGCCTTTCTGTTCTAGCTAATGCAACAGTAAGAGACCTCGGTGTGATTATAGATTTTAGTCTTTCATTTGAAGCTTATGTAGATAATATTACCAGGATAGCATTCTTTCACCTCAGAAACATTGCAAAGTTAAGGAATATATTGTTGCTAAACGATGCAGTAAAACTAGTTCATGCTTTTATCACCTCTAGGTTGGACTATCGTAACGCTCTACAGTCTGGTTGTTCAACTAGGTGCATAAACAAGCTTCAGCTAGTCCAGAATGCAGCAGCGAAAGTCCTCACTGGAACCAGAAGATAAGATCACATCACCTCTATCTTATCTTCAGTTCATTGGCTCCCTGTAACATTTTGCATTGATTTTAATATGCTACTTTTTTGACATATAAAGCATTAAATGGTCACGCGCTGCATTATCTGAGTGAACTGCTAGTGTCTTACGATCCGCCACGCCTACTTCGATCAAAGGATGCAGGCTGCTTGTCACTACCACGTATTATGAAAACTACAGCTGGGGGCAGAGCTTTTTCTTACAAAAGCCCCAAAATTATGGAATAGTCTTCCAAATAGTGTTCGGGACTCAGACACAGTCTCCGTGTTTAAGTCTAGGCTAAAAACCTTTTTATTTAGTCAAGCATTTTTATAAATAGATTTGCCTTAGGTAAAGGAGCAGATCTGGGGGACTCATGGACGTAGAGTATTATGGTGAACTGGTATGATTAGATGCAGTCTTCCCCACTCTCATTGATCACTCAGGTTTGTCGACGGTGAGGTGATAGTTTGCTTTACATCTCAGTTCCCCCTCATGTTTGTGTTTCTTTCTGGTTCCCTTTTAGTTATGCTGTCATAGTTAGTCCTGCCGGAGTCTCTGCTTGCACTCTACAGTAAATATACATTCACATTATACATTATGTGACTGTGACAGACCTAACTATCTCTCCTCTTCTGCTCTCTCTCCCCCTCTTTCTCTTCCCTCACTCTGCCTCTCTTTCTTTCCCTCTCCCTGTCGAGCGACACATTCCTGAGCTGCCAGTGACCCAGACTTCCTCTGCCCTCGGGACCTGTCTGACCCATCCTGGTGCCCCGCTTCTGCTTGGAGATCTCGTCACATGGATGCCTCGTGTGTCTCTTTGGGATGCGTCTGGTGTCTGGGGATGATTCTCTCTACCTAGAAGACGGTTCTGGCCTCAACTGGTGTTGGCAGCTGTTTCTCTGAGGACTTGACAATTCGATAGTTCAGGACTGCAACTTCCTACAAGTCTACTTGAGCCTCTAATAACTACCTGGACTCCATATTAAAGTCAATTAACATCAACTGTTATAGCTGAACTGGCTGCCACCTAACCTATATAACCTATAAATGCAGATAATTTCCTGCTATCTGTTTCACCCAAATGAGGATGGGTTCCCTGTTGAGTCTGGTTCCTCTCAAGGTTTCATCCTATTACCATCTCAGGGAGTTTTTCCTTGCCACTGTCGCCCGCGGCTTTCTCACCAGGGACTATCTGACCATTTTGATTCATACTCATTCACATTCCATACAAACGTAAATAATTCTTTTGATTGTGTAAAGCTGCTTTGCGACAATGACAATTGTTAAAAGAGCTATACAAATAAAATTGACTTGAATTGAAAAAAGACATTGGCAATCATAAGGAATACTTAATTAAAATGAGAGAATAGAAGCAACAGAGAAAACGTGCAAGCAGAAAGCACAAAACATTCTCAAAGAGAAAGTTATGACCATGAAAGGAAATTGAAGGAGAGATGAGAAACTCAGATCCTTTAACGGATTCGACTCCCTTGAGTCACTTGAGTCAGTAGGGATTCTGGATGCATTTTCCTATGGTCCATCCACTATGGGGCGCTCACCGAATCCCTAGTATCATTCTAGGCTGGGATTTAAACTTTATTTGTATACATTGAGCTAAAGAATCACACTGTTGTCACGGTACGCCAGGTCACGCCCACGTCTCCAGACAAGCCATGCTCACCTGCTCCTCCAATCCACACTCCACTCCACTCTTTCCCTTTTGCCGCCTCAATCTCCGCTTTCTGCACACCTGTTCTCCGTCTCAGGTCATCACCTCTGCCTATTCAAACTCATCATCAAGCAACCTTTTGGGGCCGAATTATTGCGTGTTGTTAGCCCAGTTTTCTCATGCCTCATGTCAAGTTTTGTTCTCGCCTTCACATCACTGACTTCTCGCCCTTTTTCACACTTCTTACCTCACTGATTTAACCTGTTCGCTATACCAACTGAACTCCCAGCTTTGATCTCCCGCTTCCCCCTCACGACCACGACCCTGTCTAGCCCGCAGGATTTATTATAACACGGACCGCAGGTATGCGCTTCAGAAATTAGAGCTTTCCTCTTCAGCGCTTCTGTCCGCAACTGTCTTCATGCTGCACGTTGGATGCCGCATGCACCTTGTCACTCTGATCTCCAGTGCCCCCGCTCGTCACCACCCTCATTGAATATACAGTGGTGTGAAAAACTATTTGCCCCCCTCCTGATTTCTTATTCTTTTGCGGGTTTGTCACACAAAATTTTTCTGATCATCAAACACATTTAACTATTAGTCAAAGATAACACAAGTAAACACAAAATGCAGTTTTTAAATGAGGGGTTTTATTATTTAGGGAGAAAAAAAATCCAAACCTACATGGCCCTGTGTGAAAAAGTAATTGCCCCCTGAACCTAATAACTGGTTGGGCCACACTTAGCAGCAATAACTGCAATCAAGCGTTTGCGATAACTTGCAACTGTCACGAGCCAGCTCCTTCATACAAGCACCTCGCAACCCTAACTCCACTCCGGAGTTTTTTGCATGCCCAGCGTTCATCACGGCATAATTGCCCCCTGAACCTAATAACTGGTTGGGCCACACTTAGCAGCAATAACTGCAATCAAGCGTTTGCGATAACTTGCAACTGTCACGAGCCAGCTCCTTCATACAAGCACCTCGCAACCCTAACTCCACTCCGGAGTTTTTTGCATGCCCAGCGTTCATCACGGCACACCTGGATCTGATTAAGCGTCATCCCTAGGCTTTAAAAGCAAGCTGAACGCACCTGTCTTTGCCGCAGTGTCTCACTCGTGTGCCTTACGTCTTAGTGTGTTATTGATTCCCTGGATTTTGACCCGTTGCCGACCCAGCTCTCCCTTTGGATTTTCCTTTCGTCTTCTCCGTCTGTTACCTTGCCTGATTCTCGGACTGATTTTCGTGTATGACCCTGCCTGTATTAGGAATCTGATTCTGGACTCGCCCTTTGGATTTGTTCATTCACGTGGCTGGATCTTCTGGTTATCGACCCTTACCTGGCTAAAGACGCTGATTGATCACAAGCGGACCGCATAGCGCTCGCTTGTTCCTCCCGCTACAACCGAGGATAATCCGTGCGCTTCCACTTCCGGGTTCACGGAGGATTCTCTGACGTCTTCACCCAGTCCCCTAGTTTCATCACGAGGTATTCCCCGAAGCATCCTGTGCACGCACCGACTTTCTCTCTCGCCCCATACACACACACACACACACACACACACACACACGCTCACACATACACGCGCCCCCTCGCGGCTGCACGCTGACTCTCTCTCTCTCTCTCTCTCTCACTCACGCACACACACACACACACACACACACACGCGCTGCTCCCTGCTGCGCGCCGACTCTCTCACTCACACAGACACGCACACACCCACACATACACACTCCTCCTGTCGCTGTTTATTTAACCCTTTTAGTACCTTAATAAATTCCTTTAAGAGTATCTGTGTCTGCTATTGGGTTCTTTCCTCTCCTGCCTTCCCCCGCCCCTGACAGTACACTGCGGCCATGGCAGACCCAGCAGATACTTTTCCCTCCAGGTCAGGTTTTCGCACCCACCTCCAATCCAGGACAAGCAACCGATCCGAGACTAGGCTTCGCCAGACTGTCGCCCAACAGGGAGCTCTTATTAATTCCCAGCAGCAAAGCCTTCAACAGATATCCCAAAGCTTGTCACAGCTGTCAACCCAATTTCAGCAGGTTTGCTCAGCCCTCCCATCTACACTCACACCCCCAGCGCGGCATGAACCCCCAACACGACATGAACCTTGCCTGCCCCATCCCCAACCCTACAGTGGAGATCCTGGCACCTGCCGATCGTTTTTATCACAATGTTCTCTGCTACTTGAGCTCCAGCCCTCGGCTTTTCCTACGGAGCGCTCCAAGGTGGCATACATAATCACGCTGCTTACGGAGAGAGCCCGGGAGTGGGGAACGGCCATCTGGGATGCTAACGACCCCTGCTGCACCACCCTCAGCGCCTTCACAGAGGAGATGAAGAGAGTATTCGACCGCTCCCACATGGGAAGAGAGGCCTCTAGGCAGCTTTTGCAGCTCCGTCAGGGTTCCCGGTCTGCTTATGACTACGCTATTGAGTTCCGAACCATGGCAGCCACCGCTCAGTGGGACACTCAAGCGCTTTATGATACCTTCCTGAATGGGCTCTCTGAGCCAGTCAAGGACCAGCTGGTGTCTCAGCAGCTTCCTGGAGACCTGAACGGGCTGATGGATCTCGCAGGACGAGTGGATTCGCGCCTCAGGCGTAGACACCGCACCTTTAGCCAGCCCGGGCACAGGGCAGGGACCCCTTCCGCACTGACCATGCCAGTCATCGCTCCTGCTGAGCCCATGCAGGTTGGACGAACCCGGATCTCGCCAGAGGAACGGCAACGCCGGATTCAGGCAGGAGCGTGCCTCTACTGTGGCCAGGTTGGGCACTTACGTCTGCAATGCCCGTTAAAAGCCAGGCCCCCCCAGTGAACCTAGGCACACTGGAGGGGCACACCCAAGAGCAGTTGCCTAGAGGCCGTCCAGTCCTTCCCGTCACGCTTTTCTTAGATAATCAGCCCTACGTAGTCCATGCCCTCGTTGACTCCGGCTCCGACCAGAATATGATCTGTGCCACAAAGGTCAAGGAACTAGGCATTCCCACTTGCCTCCTGAACGCCCCATTGTCCGTCCATGCCCTCGATGGAACGCCACTCCCTCCGATCACCCGACGCACCGTTCCGGTAACCCTCAGGACCTCTGGGAATCATTCGGAGGAGATCTCCTTTCTCGTCATGGATAGAGCTCAGTGCCAGTTGGTGCTTGGACGTCCATGGCTGGTCCGACACAACCCGCGTGTGGACTGGAGAAACAATGCTATTCTCGAATGGAGCCCTCTCTGCCTGGCCTCTTGCCTGAAATCTGCTCTTCGTCCCACCATAGCCTCAGGTCCCCCTGAGGAGTTTCCCGATCTCCCCACGCTTCCACATGACTACGTCGACCTCAAGGCTGTGTTCAGTAAGTCTCGGGCCATCTCTCTTCCACCTCATCGTCCATACGATTGCGCCATTGACCTCCTGCCCGGCACTGCTCCACCTCGAGGTCGTCTCTTCTCACTTTCCCAGAATGAAAGGAGGGCCATGGACCAATACATTTCTGAGTCATTAGCCGCCAGCATCATTAGGCCATCCTCATCACCCGCTGGGGCGGGGTTTTTCTTTGTGGCCAAAAAAGATGGTACCCTTCGTCCTTGCATTGATTACAGGGGGCTCAATGACATCACCATAAAGAATCGGTACCCACTGCCCCTGATGTCCACAGCCTTCGACCTCCTGCAGGGGGCCCAATTCTTCACAAAATTGGACCTTCGCAGCGCCTATCACCTGGTCAGGATCAGAGAAGGGGATGAGTGGAAGACCGCCTTTAACACCCCATCAGGGCATTATGAGTATCTGGTCATGCCGTTTGGGTTGGCCAACGCCCCGGCCGTGTTCCAAGCACTAGTCAATGACGTTCTCAGGGATTTCATCAGCATCTGTGCCTTCGTATATCTAGATGATATCCTCATCTTCTCACGTTCCTTGGAAGAACACAAGATGCACGTCCGCCAGGTACTCCAGAGGCTGCTTGAGAACCAGCTGTTCGTTAAGGCCGAAAAATGCGAGTTCCACAGCAGCACAGTTTCTTTCCTGGGCTTCATTGTTACCCCGTCGATGATACAAATGGACCCCGCGAAGCTAAAGGCAGTCACTGACTGGCCTGCCCCAACGACACGCAAAGAACTTCAGCGCTTCCTGGGGTTCGCAAACTTCTACAGGCGATTCATCCGCAACTATAGTTCGGTAGCCGCCCCACTCATCTCCCTAACTTCAGCCAAGACCCCATTCATTTGGTCGGAGCAAGCGGCCAGGTCGTTTCAGGATCTGAAGAGACGGTTCACCTCGGCTCCTGTTCTACTTCAACCGGACCCATGCCTTCAGTTTGTGGTCGAAGTAGATGCCTCCGACTCGGGTATTGGAACAGCTCTGTCCCAAAGGTCTCCCAAGGACAACAAGCTGCATCCGTGCTGCTTTCTCTCCCACCGACTTTCTCCTGTCGAGAGGAACTACAACATTGGCGACCGGGAGCTACTGGCAGTCAAACTCGCGTTGGAAGAATGGAGGCACTGGCTAGAGGGCAGTGAAATCCCATTCCTGGTTTGGACGGATCATAGGAATTTGGAATATCTCCGGACAGCCAAACGCCTAAACTCTCGTCAAGCAAGGTGGTCCCTGTTCTTTTCACGTTTTAATTTCTCCCTGTCCTACCGTCCGGGATCTAAGAACACAAAGCCGGATGCTCTCTCTCGCCAGTTCTCTCCAGCTAACGATCGGGCACCTGAAGCCACCGTCTTGCCCCCTCACTGCCTCGTGGGTGCGGCGCTACTAGAGATTGAATCACGGGTCAAGAACGCACTTCATCAACGACCGCGCCCCTCACAAACACCAGAAGGCAGACTCTTCGTTCCGGAGGCGGAACAGCCCCACGTTCTGGAATGGGGACATAGCTCGAAACTGGCCTGCCACCCCGGCGCAACACGCACGCTGGCTCTGGTCCGACAACGGTTTTGGTGGCCCACCATGAGAGAGGACACTCGCCACTTTGTAAACGCCTGCGACACTTGCGCCAGAAGCAAAACCAGCAATAAACCCCCCACTGGCCTCCTTAGACCTCTCCCGATTCCTCGCAGGCCCTGGTCCCACATCGCCCTTGATTTCGTCACGGGACTTCCGGACTCGGAGGGTAACACCTGTGTGCTCACGGTGGTGGATCGCTTTTCTAAGGCAGTCCACTTCATTCCACTATCTGGACTCCCTACAGCAAAGGAGACGGCCGAGCTCTTAATCATGCACGTTTTCCGGCTTCATGGACTACCCACAGACATCACATTGGATCGAGGTTCCCAGTTCACCGCCCGGTTCTGGTCGGCCTTCTGTAAGTTAATTGGCGCCACCCCCAGCTTTTCTTCCGGCTATCACCCACAGACAAACGGCCAGGCGGAGTGAGCCAACCAGGACCTAGAAACAGCTATTCGGTGCATGATCACCAAGGAACCCCATTCCTGGAACCGGATGTTACCATGGATCGAGTACGCCCACAACTCCTTACCTACATCAGCCACGGGTCTCTCTCCCTTTCAGTGCTGCCTCGGTTATCAGCCTCCTCTGTTCCCATCCCAGGAAGTGGAAGTGGAAGTTCCTTCAGCTCAAGCCTTTATTCGCCGGTGCCGAAGAACATGGCTGAAGGCAAGATCTAGGATTCGCCGGAGCGTTTCAATCTTCAAACAACAAGCTGAGCGGCGTCGCTCCAGGGCACCGTCATACCGCGTGGGCCAAAGAGTGATGCTGTCATCCCACTACATTCCCCTTAAAACTACCTCACGCAAACTGTCTCCCCGATTCATCGGCCCATTCACCATCACCAGAATCATTAACCCCTGCACCGTCAGACTTCATCTGCCTTCCACCATGCATCGGATAAACCCTTCCTTTCATGTATCCCAGATAAGACCCCTGGCCTCATGCCCACTGAATCCACCCTCCCACCCGGCTCCTCCTCCCCGACTCATCGATGGTAGTGAGGCCTTCACCGTGCGCAAGCTTATGAAAGCCAGACGACGAGGCAGAGGCCTCCAGTACCTGGTGGATTGGGAGGGTTATGGCCCCGAGGAGACGAGCTGGATTCCTTCCAGATTCATCTTGGACCAGTCCCTCATCAATGACTTCCACCGTCAACACCCCAACGCACCGGCCATTCCGCCAGGTGGCGTCCGTAGGAGGGGGGGTACTGTCACGAGCCAGCTCCTTCATACAAGCACCTCGCAACCCTAACTCCACTCCGGAGTTTTTTGCACGCCCAGCGTTCATCACGGCACACCTGGATCTGATTAAGCGTCATCCCTAGGCTTTAAAAGCAAGCTGACCGCACCTGTCTTTGCCGCAGTGTCTCACTCGTGTGCCTTACGTCTTAGTGTGTTATTGATTCCCTGGATTTTGACCCGTTGCCGACCCAGCTCTCCCTTTGGATTTTCCTTTCGTCTTCTCCGTCTGTTACCTTGCCTGATTCTCGGACTGATTTTCGTGTATGACCCTGCCTGTATTAGGAATCTGATTCTGGACTCGCCCTTTGGATTTGTTCATTCACGTGGCTGGATCTTCTGGTTATCGACCCTTACCTGGCTAAAGACGCTGATTGATCACAAGCGGACCGCATAGCGCTCGCTCGTTCCTCCCGCTACAACCGAGGATAATCCGTGCGCTTCCACTTCCGGGTTCACGGAGGATTCTCTGACGTCTTCACCCAGTCCCCTAGTTTCATCACGAGGTATTCCCCGAAGCATCCTGTGCACGCACCGACTTTCTCTCTCGCCCCATACACACACACACACACACACGCTCACACATACACGCACCCCCTCGCGGCTGCACGCTGACTCTCTCTCTCTCTCTCTGACTCACGCACACACACACACACACACGCGCTGCTCCCTGCTGTGCGCCGACTCTCTCACTCACACAGACACGCACACACCCACACATACACACTCCTCCTGTCGCTGTTTATTTAACCCTTTTAGTACCCTAATAAATTCCTTTAAGAGAATCTGTGTCTGCTATTGGGTTCTTTCCTCTCCTGCCTTCCCCCGCCCCTGACAGCAACGAGTCTTTTACAGCGCTCTGGAGGAATTTTGGCCCACTCATCTTTGCAGAATTGTTGTAATTCAGCTTTATTTGAGGGTTTTCTAGCATGAACCGCCTTTTTAAGGTCATGCCACAACATCTCAATAGGATTCAGGTCAGGACTTTGACTAGGCCACTCCAAAGTCTTCATTTTGTTTTTCTTCAGCCATTCAGAGGTGGATTTGCTGGTGTGTTTTGGGTCATTGTCCTGCTGCAGCACCCAAGATCGCTTCAGCTTGAGTTGACGAACAGATGGCTGGACATTCTCCTTCAGGATTTTTTGGTAGACAGTAGAATTCATGGTTCCATCTATCACAGCAAGCCTTCCAAGTCCTGAAGCAGCAAAACAACCCCAGACCATCACACTACCACCACCATATTTTACTGTTGGTATGATGTTCTTTTTCTGAAATGCTGTGTTACTTTTATGCCAGATGTAACGGGACACGCACCTTCCAAAAAGTTTAACTTTTGTCTCGTCGGTCCACAAAGTATTTTCCCAAAAGTCTTGGCAATCATTGAGATGTTTTTTAGCAAAATTGAGACGAGCCTTAATGTTCTTTTTGTTTAAAAGTGGTTTGCGCCTTGGAAATCTGCCATGCAGGCCATTTTTGCCCAGTCTCTTTCTTATGGTGGAGTCGTGAACACTGACCTTAATTGAGGCAAGTGAGGCCTGCAGTTCTTTAGATGTTGTCCTGGGGTCTTTTGTGGCCTCTCGGATGAGTTGTCTCTGCGCTCTTGGGGTAATTTTGGTCGGCCGGCCACTCCTGGGAAGGTTCACCACTGTTCTATGTTTTTGCCATTTGTGGATAATGGCTCTCACTGTGGTTCGCTGGAGTCCCAAAGCTTTAGAAATGGCTTTATAACCTTTACCAGACTGATAGATCTCAATTACTTTTGTTCTCATTTGTTCCTGAATTTCTTTGGATCTTGGCATGATGTCTAGCTTTTGAGGTGCTTTTGGTCTACTTCTCTGTGTCAGGTAGCTCCTATTTAAATGATTTCTTGATTGAAACAGGTGTGGCAGTAATCAGGCCTGGGGGTGACTACAGAAATTGAACTCAGGTGTGATAAACCACAGTGAAGTTATTTTTTAACAAGGGGGGCAATCACTTTTTCACACAGGGCCATGTAGATTTGGAGGGTTTTTTCTACCTTAATACCGTAAACCTTCATTTAAAACCTGCATTTTGTGTTCAATTATATTATCTTTGACTAATAGTTAACGGTTTTTGATGAGCAGAAACATTTAAGTGCGACAAACATGCAAAAGAATAAGAAATCAGGAAGGGGGCAAATAGTTTTTCACACCACTGTACAAGCTTCTCATTTTCTCTAAAAAGTGCATTCCACATTAAATTAATTAAAACTCTAAGTTCAGTTGTTGTGTCTTCTTTTGGGTCCTCCAAGCCTGCCTGACACAGACCAGCCATGACAACTGTTAGCATTACCATTCTGGTAAAGTTGTGTTGGATGTGATACAAATGCCAGAGCTGTTTTTTATCCCTACATAATACCAACATATAACATATATGTTTGGTGTTAATAAAATCAGATTATATAGCACTACGACTAATCACACAATTTTGTAAAAGTGAAACAGCTGCGGTTTATGTCATTGTGATATGCATTCTGCCTGTTGTTACCAGGTCCCTCCACTAGGGGCACTCAACAAATCCCTCGAATCCACCGAATCCTTGGACGCAAGCACACACCGAGGCTATGTTTACACTGCCAGGTAAATGTGACCCAATACCGATTTTTTGCTCATATGTGACACATATCGCATATGTTCTATGTCCGTGTAAACAGGAAAAAACGCATGCATTCCGATATTTCGAGATCGGATTCAGGCCTCCTTCATATGTGGAAATAAATCGGATATAAATCAGATATGTGCTAATGTGATTGTCGTGTAAACAGACAGATCGGATTTCCTGAGGCATTGTGTTCTGTACGTCATTAAAACAGCGACTTCTTCGCAGTTTAATGACGTAATGTTATTCTCCGGTGGAAGCGTGTGTGGAATGATAACATCGCAGGTGACATGGAAGAGGAAAAGACCCCCCCACACACACACCGCCTTGTGTTAATGGTTATTTGGGCTAAATAACATTAAGAAATCAGTATTTGGTGAATGAAGCATATGCGCAGGTTGCAATTATGGCGTTTTTTTTTCCTCCTCTGTTTTAAAACAATGGTGCGCGAACTTTGCATATAGAGCAGAGATAGCAGAGATCTTTCTTGGCTAGTGTGTAGCGCAAGAACCTCCCTTTCAGTATGCGCGATGTTTCAGATGGTATGGCAAGTGTAAACACGTGAATTGGATATAAGTCATAGTTAAAAGAATGTGTAAACAGACGGTCAAAAAAATCAGATATAGGCAGCAAATCGGAATTAAGCATCGAGACCTGCAGTGTAAACGTAGCCTAAGTTTTCCGCATCTGGCTGTTTCACCCCGCGCTGCGACTCCGGCGGATCGACCGAGTCCCCCGGTTCAGAGGAATCAGATGAATCAGTAGCCGCTATTCTGAGTCTCTTATGTTGCTGACTGTGCAGGGTTAATTAACCCAAATGAATCCGGATCCGGATGAATCTGTAGATTGAAGTCATTGGTCAAAGGAATCAGCATGAACATGACAGACCTACAGTATTTATTCATTCATTCATTCATTTTCTGTACCGCTTTATCCTTATATACAGGGTCGCGGGGGCCTGGAGCCTATCCCAGGAAACTTAGGGCACATGGCGGGGTACACCCTGGACAGGGTGCCAATCCATCGCAGGGCACACACACATACTCACATACACACACTCATTCACACACTACGGGCAATTTGGAATGTCAATTAACCTAACCTACATGCCTTTGGACTGTGGGAGGAAACCGGAGTACCCGGAGGAAACCCACCAAGCACGGGGAGAACATGCAAACTCCATGCACACAGAGACGGGAATCGAGCCTGCCCTACAGTATTTACTTTTATGTAATATGCTAATACTTGCATAAGACAACAAGTAGGTGGACCCATGCCTGTAGTGGGATATAGAATGATAAAGCAAGACGGTATGGACATAAAACAAACAAATATATATTAATATAAGAACAAACTATAAAAAGAAACCGTAGGGTCGGAAGCATGGATAAGGATAGTGGGCTGTCAAGACACAGATGTCCCCCAGGTCAATGCCTTCTAGAACTGGTGAGGAAAATGTCATGCAATGGTCAGAAGATGTTCTATAGGCATCAGATAGAGAAAGTCATAAAATCTAGAGACAAGAATCCTAATGAACATCTAATGGCGTATTAAGGGCCAGAATGTGATTTGGATTTACTGGATGGTCTGGGAAAAACTAGAGGCAAATGTTGAAATTAGCATGCTTGGGCATACTTAAGCCTAGGGAAATGCTAACTTGAATTCTCATTGAAAACCAAGTTATTGTACAGGGTGAATTATGTAAATTTTAGTAAGTATGGTAACTTGAACTATGTAAAGGTCTGGTAATGTAATTTGATAGTTGATGAGTCTTGACCTTGGAATAGTGGTAGTCTGGGATCTTGAAAATTGATATATTTGAGAATATTAATAATGAGAAATTTAAATGCAGGTAGATCGGGGAAATAAAACTCAAGTGGGTCTGGGAAATCAATTGCTAATTGGCATGGGATGTTGGCCACTAGCAGGTCATGGAAATTGAATGCTGATGGTATGGGAATTTGCACATTAACAGGGCCCTACAATTTTTATCAAAACTTATATGCTGGCACAGCAGAAGCTTGCCTCCTAGCTTGGTAAGTGAAGGTCCTTGTGGTGCATTTCCATGGTTTGCCTGTATGAGTTGAATGATCACCCCAAAGCACACCCTGCAGCCAGCAATGCCCCTTAGGCAAGGGCTACCTGGCGGCCAGTGAGCTGGAGGGTTGTATCCTTATCCCAAAAACTACAGTATAGGCCACTCTTTAGGACAGCAGAGAAAAACTCCTGTTCTCTTAGTCTCAGGTGTTGTAATACAAAACTTTATATTATTATTAAATTTAATTAAATAATGGTAGAAATTATACTATAGCTAGTGATTCAGGAATTTAATAAGCACATCTCAAAATTTTTGCGATTATGTATTTTTGCGGGTGTCTGCAGACATCTGTAGCAAAAATGTTACTGTAGAGATAGGATGTAGACTTTTCCAGGCACAGGACATCTAAGTCAAAGCAATCATGTTTTTGCCTTCAAACTTGCACCAGTGTCAGTTTCTTTTTGACCTACAGTAAGAAAACTAGTTGGTGAATTTTCCTATTGAATTTCAGATCATCGGCAATTAAGAAATAAATATACTTTTGATATCTATTTAATTGTCCATTCTTTAGTCACCTCTGAAGATACCTAAAGTTATCCTCTTGTAGTTAAATAAAAAAAAAAGAAAAAAGATTCAAGAAAATAAACTATGAATTATTTCTGTATTGATGAGTGAAGTGACATTCATTTATTTCAATGCCACAAATGTATTTTAGCTCAGGTGATGAAACCTTGGCTTGAATGATGGCTTGAATTCACTTCAATCCCCAGTTTAGGGCACCATGCAGTGTGGGGACAGGGTCTGGTCATTTGAAATGTATGTACGTAAATGGTATTGGAAATTGACTGTTGGTGGCTCAGGGAATTTGCACATTAACAGAGCACAACAGTTTTGAGCAAACTTATACGCTGACGTAGGAGAAGTTTACCTCACAGCTCGGTAAGCAAAGTTTTTGGTTCTGCAGCTTCATTGGCAGGCCTCTGAGCTGATTGATCACCCCAAAGCAGACCCTCCAGCCAGTAGTGCCCTTTAAGGCAACTGGTAGTATGAGAGCTGGAGGCATGTGTCTATCCTCAAAAAACCTTCAAAACCATTCTCTCTGCAGACTGTAAGATATTCTGTCCTTTCAGTCTTGGGTGTTGTTTAGTGAGCAGGTTAGTTTTTAGGATTACATAATATAATTGAACAATGCAGATAGAACTGTTGTGGAAATGTATTTATTTAGTGATTCAATAATTGAATATGCTAATTAAAAATTATTCTGTCGACCTGATGTCTGCAGACCTCTGAAGTAAATAAAAAATAAGAAATGTAGAGTTTAGATCCAGACCTATACAGATACAAGATCTCTAATTCAACAGAATTTACTTCTTGCCTCCAAACTTGCACCAGTGTCAAAGAACTTCTCTGCCAAAGAAAATGTCTCGGGTTACTTTGCTGTAACCCTGTTCCCTGAAAAGGTGGGAACGAGATGCTGCGTGAAAACGCTATGGGAATCATCTTGTCATGTTGCCGGTTGTGAAGCATGTGTGTATAAACATGCAAAATTTTGGCCTATATAACCTCGGTCAGGTAATGTCATCTGATTAGACGCACCTGCAGGTTATAAATAGTAGTGAGCCAGAGGCATTCCTCAGATTGATTTGTCTGAACGGACGTCCGGTCACGTGGCAGTGAGGCATTGGGACGCAGCATCTCGTTCCTGCCTTTTCAGGGAACAGGGTTACCGCAAAGTAACCCGAGACGTTCCCTTTCAAAGGCTTCACTTGATGCTGCGTGAAAACGCTATGGGAACGAAAATACCAACGCCGCCACACTGCAAGTGTCTGGACCCCAAGGTTGTGCAGCGTGTGCGCACAAGGCCGAGAAGGTTTCAGAACTATCCCTGAGCAGCTAACTCTGGGCTTTCCGTGAGCCCGGAGTAGCATGAACTTCCAGATTATAAATGTAACAAATGTGTGCGGGAGGACCAACCTTCCACGTCACACAATTGCTGCAGGGGAGTAACTCTTGCAAGAGCAATAGATGAGGCGACCCCTCTGGTCCAATGGGCCCTGATTCCTAGCTGTGAAGTGAGCCCATGCGCCTCATAGGAGAGGGCAATAGCATCTCTCATCCAGTGTAGTGGTGGTCGCACCGCCGGTTGCGGTCCCAAACATGTAAAAACTGCTCTGACTTACGCCACTGGTTGATGTGGTGGACGTAAATGTTTTTTTTTTTATGGACTTAGGACGATAGCTCAGTGAGGATGCAGTTAAGTGCGTTCTGAAAGTACTAGGGCACAAGCCTGAGGACAACTTTCCTGCAGGGACTGAAGCAATTCGGCAGTGGACTGGGTCTACCTGCTTCTCATGCGCTTGCTGCAGGGGAATACCTCTTGCTAGTGCAATAGATCCCCCTGGTTGAATGAGCCCTGATTCCTAGAGGCGAAGTAAGCCCACGTGCCTCATAGGAGAGGGCAATAGCATCTCTCACCCAGTATAGTGGCGTATGGTATAGTACCCAGTATGCGCCACTGGCTCATGCGGTGGACGTAAATCTGAAGAGCACGTACTGGACAGTAAATGAAGTTTCTCCTGCTCCAAAGCTGTAAAAGGCGGAGGACAGAACGCTTCAAAACAGTAGGGTGCATGTTACAAATGGAACTTTCGGAAGATAGTTCAGTGAGGATGCGGTTAAGTACATCTTGAGAGTACTAGGGCACAAGCCCGAGGACAAGCTTTTCCTGGAGAAACTCCAGCACTGAAACATATCGGCAGTGGACTGGGTCTACCTGCTTAGCACACACTTGTTGCAGTGGAATACCTCTTGCTAGTGCAATAAATGAGGCGATCCCCCTGGTTGAATGAGCCCTGATTCCTAGAGGCGAAGTGAGCCCACGCGCTTCATAGGAGAGGGCAATAGCATCTCTCATCCAGTGTCACCCTTTAAATACATTCCATTTGAGGGCATGAGCTCTTGAAGAAGGATACTAGATCCAGAGTCAAAGCGTAGCAAAAGGGACATTTGCTGATCTTGCGAGGCAATGAGGTCCACCTCTGCTACATGAAATCTCTTCCAGATTCAATGACTACTTCGGGGTGGGGTTTCCATTCCCCATGTGTCAGAGATTGACTGGACAGTACAACTGCTCCCACATTCATATGCCCTGGAATGTAAATCGCGCTGAGGAACAGGAACCTGGTGCGCTAGCTATTTAGCGGCGCGAGCACAGTCCGGCCTGGCGATTAATATATGAGACTTGCCATAGTGTTGTCCACCCGCAATGGGACATGGCACTCTCAACTGCTGGAGAAATTGCTTTAGGGCCAGAAATAGAGCCATCATTTCGAGGCAACTGATGTGCCGTGCGAGAAGAAGGCCTCTCCAGCTCCCTTGGGCTGGACGGTCATCTAAGACCATACACCCGCCCATGAGGGAAGCATCTGTCATTAGCATCTGCGATGACAAGACGAACTTAGAGTGGGACCCAGAGTCAGAACCGGGGTCTTGAACCACATAGGAGGAGTACGAAGCACCTGGTGCGTAACCCTTGTTGGGGATCGGCCCTAGAGTGAAATCCCCTGTTTAGCCACAGCTGAAATGCTCTCATGTGCAGAAGGCCCAAGATGTCACCGATACAGCTGTCATGGGCGCTAGGATCTCTGAAAGTAATGGTCACTTTCTTGGTCTAGCTTGATTTCCTTGAGGGTGTTGATAATGGATTCGACACGAGCGGGAGACAGCCGTGCCCGCTTACGATCGAATCTCATGTGACACCCAAATCCTCAGAACAGGAAAGAGCACGCTTCCGTGGCGTTGGGTCTCAATCCTCAGAAACAAAGATGACCTAGGGCGACATGCTAATGTCGAAGCGCTAGCTAATGAGACTGGGCCAGCCAGTCGTCTATGTAATCCAAATATGGATGCCCTGGTAGTTGTAAGAGTCAGAACTACATCCATACATTTTTATATGTGCGAGTGAGAGAGCTAGACCAAATGGAAGGACCCGATACTGGTAAGCTTGGCCCCCGAAAGCGAACCTCAGGTCTTTCCCTGTGTTGTGGCAATATGTCTATATGAAAGTAAGCGTCCTTCAATCGATTGTCACAAATCAATCACTCGGTAGTATTTGAGAGCAATCACATTAACAGTCAACATTTTGAAACTGTATTATTTATTTTAGATAGCGGTACAGCCCGCGAAATCAAAAAATTTGGATGTAGCCCCCCGTTCCTCTGGGAACCAAGGAATTCTGCCTGTAGTAGCCTTACTCGCTGTCTGGTAGGGGAACATGTTCCATGGCCCCATTCCCCAGCAACTTCTGTAAGGAGATGTGCACTTTCTGGTTTCATGGAAGTGGAGACCACGCCATTTTGAAACGCAGAAGGTGATGTGAGAACTGATTCCTGTAGTTTCTCTACAGTCTTTAGTACCCAAGGAGATATACTTGGCAGCAGCTTCCATACTGCCAATTTCTCAGAAAGGGGCAAAGTTTTCGGCGGCTTGGTTAAACGGGGGGGATGTTAGATGTTCTGCATCCTGAATGAACCTCAGGCCTTCTTTGTGAAGAAGACAATATGCCAGTCTGACCTTTTTGAGGCTGATAGTGAGGCGCGTCGCACCCCAAAGGGGTGGCAGGCTCAAAAACACACTCCTTGTGTTTCACGCCTCGCAAGAGTCAGACCCGGTCGAGACTGTGTGGCCAACAGTCCCGACTCTTGAGCACAGCAGGGAAGGAATTTCCCAAAGGCTTGTTCATATAACTTCGCCTCATGAACCTAGTGGCGAACAAGTTAACGATATTGCCAAACAGGCCGGAAGGCGAGATAGGGGCATCCAGGAGGAATGCACGATTCTTATCCTTGACGCGCCGGAGATTTAACCACAAGTGCCTCCGCGCGAAACCCATCGCAGCCATAAAACGGCCGATAGCACGAGCCGTCTGCTTTTGTTGCATGTAGAGACAAGTCTGTGGTCCGGCGTAATTCCAATACGCCCTATCTGAAGAGCCCTGCCAGTGCTCAAGTCTCTCAGCAGGTCAGCCTGGTAGGCCTGCAAAACCTACCTAAGGAGCACCAACCTGACGTGCTGCCTGAAAAGCTTTTCCCTCCAGGGAAGATGAAAGTCTACACAGCTTGAAAGGAAGTATTAGCTTTTCAGGAAGGATGATGTCCCAGGAGAGAGATAGCTTTTGAAGCGTCGCTTCTATCTGGGCGACATCATATAACTTCACACTTCCACATAAACTATATTTAAACAATAAATAAGTTGATGGCAGGAAAACACGGGATTAATACAGCTTACTCCATGAAAGGGTTAACTCATATGGAGAAAACTAAGGGAGGGGAGCGCGTCGTTGAGGCTCTGCCCCCCCGGCCACCCGACAGATACTGCCTTTTTTTTTTTGTGCTCGGAGACTATTTCCATCTCCACGGTTTAAGCAAGATAGGATGTTTATCCTTACCCATTTACAGGAAGCCCAGGGCGCGCTTGAGAGCGGACAGAGGGATTTCCTGATCCAACAAGGAAGTGAGTTTTAAGCACAAAAATGCGCTGCGGCTCGAAGCTTCTCAAGGAATGCGAGGCGCACAAGCATTTTAATCGAGGCAGTAAGTGTAGAGATCGCCCTCCGATATGGATATCACCCATGGAAGGACATCTCGTTTTAAAACTCCGATATCGGTGAGTTAAACACTTCTTATTTTGGTTTTAAACACAAACACGCTCAACACAACGAGGTGAAGACAAAAGATCTGAGGAATGCCTCTGGCTCACTACTATTTATAACCTGCTGGTGCGTCTAATCAGATGACGTCACCTGACCGAGGTTATATAGGCCAAAATTTTGCGTGTTTATACACACATGCTTCACAACCGGCAACATGACAAGATGTTTCCCATAGCGCTTTCACGCAGCATTAAGTGAAGCCTTTGAAAGGGAACTAGTAAACCATTGACTTCTATCCATTCTATATCATCATTAATAAATTGAGCTACTCTTGCTGTTTTCAGTCATATTTAAATATCTTTGGAAAAACCTCTATATATGGGTGAACTTTAGAAGAAAAAAATAAATAAAAATAAATCCAAAAAGGATGTTAAATAATGGATTCGAATAAATAAATCATTTATTATTTCCTTGCTGTTTGCCTTAACATAGATCATTTGTGTGAGTTGACAGCAATGTGCTTAAATGCCACGTGTGACTGTTACCTCAGGTAAGACAGAAATTAATGTGGATGCTGATGATTAGTGAGAACAGGAATGGCATCTGTAAATGATATATGCAACAGTGTTACACCAAAGTTGAGAAATGTCTGCACCAATACCAGTCAAAAGTATGGACACAGCTACTAATTATTTCACTGTTTTTTGTTTAGTGATTTATTTACATTCTAGAACAATTTATGGATTTTTTTTCAAAGCTATGAAACACATGCCATGATGTAATTAAGTAACAACAGTAGCAACAGCAACAGTCAGTTATTTTAATACATGAAGGTCGGCTGTTCTGGAACAGTTCGCAAGAACAGTATTTTCAGGTGCATTTGCAAAACCCATCGAGCTCCATGATGAAACTGTTTCTCATGAAGACCTTCTCAGGAAAACAAGACCAAAACTGACCCCTGCTGCAGAGGAGAAGTTTATTTAGAGTCACCAGCCTCAGAAATCACAAATTAACAAACAGCACCTCAGATTAGAGCCGTTATGAAGCTTTACAGAGCATGAGTAGCAGATATCTCAGATTAGAGCCGTTATGAAGCTTTACAGAGCATGAGTAGCAGAGACATCTCAATATCAACTGTTCAAAGGAGATTATTATATATTTTGAATGACTTCAGCATCATTTTACAGTGTAGAAAGAACCAAAAATCAGGAACCACCATGGGATTAGAAGGGGTGGCCAAACTTTTGACTGGTAGTGTAGAAGTGAAAGTGAAATAGATACATATGTAGAATTTACATATCATATAAGTAGAAATGTACACATAATACTCCATATTGTAATGTACATCAAATATATTCTCCTGTTACACCTACTATCTTTAAGGCCCAGCAAAAAACAGCAAAAAAAAAAAAAACTAACAAAAAAAACTGTGCTGTCAGAGTTAATGGAGACTGATAACAGAGGCTCCATTTTATGCCTTATACTCCACACTGGCAATGTCATTCATTTCGGTTTACCTGCAGTCATTTAGCATTATATTTAATAGTAAAGCAAATCGACATGTACAATGATTTATGAGCATCTCATGGTTTTGCGCAAAGCTGAGCTTTTTATCTTTACCCATCTCTGCAATCCAGACTGACATGTAGTGTATGGAAGATGTGTTGAGTGGCAATGGAAGGATTTAAAGCATACTAGCATTGTTCCTGACCCGTGTGTATTTATTTTAAAAGGCAGTTTTTAAGGCATTGCATTTTACAAAGGTTTTCTAAATTCTGCCTTTAGTTCTGTTTTGCTGAGAAGCTTTTACATTTTATTTAATTTTAAGTAGACTTATTATGCAAAATAATTCACTTTTTACTTATTTTTATGGTTTCTTATTCTGCATAAATTATTAGCAAAAATTGTGCCATCTGTATTAATGAAAGTTGACTACATTTTATTGTAAAATAAGATAAATTAAAATATTGTAAATTATTAATAAATAATAAACTTTTCAAATGAGCATATCTTCTCTTCTCATTGGCCAATTTTAATTAAACAAAGCCTATGTTACATAAAGCTTTTGAAATATTATAGACCCCAGGTTTTGGGATTATCCGATATGATTTTGCTTTTTAAGACAACTATTTCATGAATTGATGAAAACCACAAAATCTACCATATTACTGCAATGCTTTTCAATGTAATAACCTGTGATGAATATCTGGCCAGTTACTGTACAACGTAATTTCATCTTCAATTTTTTAGTTTACATACTGCATAATCATAATACTTACATAATGTTGTGAAATAAGATATAATGTGCAAAGCATGATAATTGAAAGCATGTCAACAAATCTTCTGTTATTCCATTCATGCATGCCACGTTAAGATTCCTTAATAGACACCAGCGTTTAATGAGTGATACTCCACATGTTGCTGCCAAACTTCCTGCCCCAGAAAAAACACCCCATGGCTTTCCCCTCACTCATGGCTGTTAATATCTGGTGCAGATCAGGCTGTATGCTCTGTGTGATGCAGCATGGTATCTATCAACACCGTGGCATCGTGTCAGGGAGCATCTGCAGCTTTATAGTTGAATCAGATGCAGCCGAGTGTAGATGAAACACATTTTGATATATCATCAACAAATCAGTGTGTGAAGGGTAAATTTAAGGGCAGTCAATACACTGTGATTTGGAGTGGTTCCAAGTATAATATAAGGGGGAAAATGAGATCTAATGTGATTCAATATTGTGGAAAATGAAGAGGACATTTCACCAAGACCCCCCCCCCCTGCCACCCCCGCCCCCCGCCCACTTACTGGCACAGGCACTGATGCCATGCCCACATCCCTGGAAGGCAATAGTTCAAATTTGCATGATTGCATGCTTCAGATGAGGGTAAATTATTTAACGTTGTAGCTTACATTAGATCAAGGCTGTACTTTACACAAGTGACCTCCAAGGAACACAAAATCATAGAAGAGCATTCTGAGCAAAATAATACATTTCCTGATTATAATACACTATGAAAGCATCTGTGAAGTCTTTACAGGAACTATTGAGCTATCTCCATCTCCAGCCTCAGTAGCTTTCAAAACCCCTAAGCTTTATGCTAGCTAAATGAGATTTGACAATGATGTACAACCCTTGGCTGAGAATGTCTCCTTTTACACACATATCTCAAGTATGCTTTGAATGAGAAGAAAATTCATCCTTTCTTGTCCTATCAGAATCCAAGTGCGCCAAAAAGTAGTGATTGTGATTTCACTTTTCTTTTCCAATGCCATTAGCCTTTTCTTCACAGTGATAGCATGCACTATATGGCCAAAGGCCAAACTGTTTACAATGTCTATAGTTTATGCCATAGTGTTACACTTTTCCTTCCACTAAACTGAGATGCCCAAGTCTGTTCCAGCTTGACAGTGCTGCTGTGTGAAAAGGGAAAAAAAAATCTTCAACAAGTGCATGTGTGTGATGGTCAGGTGTCCACATACTTTAGACAGTGTGGTGTAGCTTTCTTCATCATTTTGTTAGATTAACTTGTTCTCAGGAAGCCCCAGACAGAGCATTAGCTTTAGTTTTGCCCCTCCCATTGCAACAGTAAAGGTATACATTGTTTTCTCTGGGGCAATGACTATTGACTTGGACTATTGATCAGAAGGCTATGAGTTTAAACCCCAGCACTGTCAAGTTGCTACTGTTGGGCCTTTAGTGAAAGAGTTATCAGTCATCAATGTAAGTGGTTTTAAAAGTTAGTAAGGGATGACTTTCTAAATGTCATCCTTAAGATTTACTGTGTTCACTAGCTGTTTACATGGAACATGGCATTCCAGTAATAATCCGAATAAAAGTACATCATGTGAAAACCTCAGTTAAAACAGTCTGAACTGATCCAGCACGATTGGAATAAATATTTAATCAGATTAACAAAATTAGATAGGAGAATTGCTGATAATTAGAATAATTTTTAATATTCTAAAAAAATATAGAATAAACCAAATGGTAAATATCAGAAGTCAAACTTTTGCCATAATGACATGCCTTTCAATTCTGTTACATGTAACAGTACAGGGAACGGTGAAATTTTTATATATTCATACCTGCTGAAGGAAAAACAAACATTCAGTATTTGGATTTCTCTTTTATATTTTGTACAATCATAGAAAGATAATTTGGTAATGTCTTTATAAGATCAACAAGACCAACCATCTACTTATGCAAAAGCTTTGTGAACTTGATCAACTGAACAGCAGTCTTGCCTGCAGAAGATGCAACAAAAAAACCTGTAAATTAAAGAAGAGGAAGGAAAACATCTACAAAGGGAAGAAAGGCTTCTGTTGAGAGGAGCCCTGGAGGAAAGCTCGCACTCAAATAAATACTCATGATCCAGCTCCATCATTCCTGTACCTTTAGCAGATGCCCGTGTAGCCCTGCCCAATGCTATACTTCAGCTATATCCTCCATGACCTTAGTTAAATGTCAAAACCAGATCAAAAAGGGTATTCATGGTAGGGTTTTGTGTAAATTATGATTTTATGTGCAGACCTGTCAGGAGCTAAGCCATTAGTGATGGTGTGGTGGTTAGCACTGTGGACTCACTCCTCCAGGCTTAAGGGCTCGATTCCCCCCACAGGTCTGGGATAGGCTCCAGGCCTGTACTGAGTAAGTGCTATAGAGAATAAATAAATAAATAAATAAGTGTTTGTGTTAGCAACTGTTACAGGAGTGTACTGTATGTTGGGATAATGCAAGGAATAATGGAGCTCCTACAGCGACAGTGATTCTTTTCAGTAGTGGACCAGTATAGATTTCTAACTTAAATAGAGTGCCAGTTCTCAGCATACCATTTTGTGAGACAGTTTTATGAATGTGCTGTGTTCTATTGAAACTCTATAGACATGTTGTGTTATTGTGCATTTTCTGCATGTAATTATAAATATTTACATTTATATAACTTTTTCATTTATGTACATTCAAGTACAGTAGCTCTGCACATTTTAGGTTTTATACACTTACAATCTATTAAAAGAGCACTGAGATGTCTTTGTATCTCATTTGTGTGTGGTTTTTAATGATGGTCTGTTAATACCGATGTCACGTATGGAGGGGGATGTGGGAGGCCAAATATGCACTCAGTGCCTCCCTCGCCATGCTACCACAGGCACTGTACTGGGCTTTCAATGAATGGTAAGGCTGAGGGTAGTTGGCAGCATGGTCATCAGCCTCCTCCAACCAGTTGGTGTTGGCATAATCATTCCCCATTTCACAGAAATTGTGGAACACACAGCAGGTTGTGATCATGCTTGGCACAAAAGTAAAGTAAAAGTCATTTCTTTTTAGACGTACCCTCAACCTCGATTTTAGCAGAACTGAGGTACACGTCAAATGACTCCTGTGTACTCCTGTGTAGACCTGGGAATGCAGGGTCACCAACAGGTTGTCATTCCTTTGACTTGTTTTCACATACTTTTAAGAGGGAGAATGAGGGAATTCAATAATTACTCTCAGTCGAATTTTCATTTATGTATAGGCATATTTTTCAGTGCTATTTTATTATTCCCCCATCAGCCTTAACATTAAAACCTCCTAGGGCTTGGGATGTGCTGTGGTGTTGGGTACCAGGATATTGGCAACAGATTATTTGGATGCTTTGGGTTGTGGAGTGGGGCCTCCATGGATTGAACTGGTTTGCCCAGTCCTGATGGATGCTTAATCAAATGGGGATCTGGGGAATTTGGAGCACGGGTCAGTGGCCTTGCTGGACCTCTTGCAATGCAGTGGGTGTTGTGGTTATTTTGGCCAGAATTTACTTTTCGTGCAATTTATTCTCCATTGTCTTTTCTGTTGGATCTGAGCACACAGGCTGGCCTTTGGACCCCACAGGAATTGGCTATGATCCTGTCACCAGTTTGCTGTTGTATACTTGGTGATCAATGTTGTTAAGTTGTTATTAATGTTAAGGTATCAGTGTATATAATTTCACAGGTTGAGCATGAAAACTAATTTTTGTGTGAACCTGTTTGGGTTCCCTTATACTGTGTCGCATAATACAGTACAGTATGTGGGATATGAGGCATAACCTCAAACCCACTGGTAAACCACACCTCTTTATGCCTTGGTTTACAGATGCTGTTTAACCAGACCTTTGACCATGCCCTTACAAAGCATGTATCCCATTTTTGTAATTGCTTTGGTGGTTGATAAACTGATTTAAGACTATGTTGTATTCTCCACAGCTCCTTATTTGTATCGTTCAGTCATGATTCACATACTGTAAGTGTGGCTGGAGCTCTACTGGTGACTTTCCTGTTAAGAACACATACAGCTCTTTTCAAGTTCTGTCGGTTACATTTTTATTACGATCAACTACATGATTATCATTAACCACAATAGGCCTATATGAAAAGCACTGAACACTACTGTATTTCCTTTTTGTCTCTGTCCTCTTGCTAGACCACATCTTGATAGATGTTCCAGTTCCTCAGATTAATCCATTAATTCATTCATGTATGCTAAACTGGAGCACCACTTTTAAATCTCGCAGAGGCAGCTTCAGGACATCAATAATGGGGAAGCATCAGATGAGTGAACTTCCATGCAGTATGAATCAGCATCTGTGAGAATGGGTATAAGAACATTTCTTAAATGAACAAGTACATCTTGTAGCAGCAGTAAAACTTTGAGATAACGAAGCTCAGAGAAAGCTGCTGAAGAGGCTCTTTTTTCCCCCATAACAAATTTACTCTGACATTTTAAATCGTCAGGTATAATTACCTAACACGCCATTCTACCCATCGTCTTAGAGCTGTTGCTTAGTTGTTATTCAAACTGTATGTAGGTGAGACAGTACAAACAGTGAATGCTCTGTTAAGGATTAAGGATTGTATCTAGTTGGGAGAACAAAATTACATTTAAAGAGAGTTACATCTTGAAAAACCACTTCGATTCATGACTTACAACTCTTTTACTGACTAGCTGCTAGCTCCCAGGTCCAATTCAGAACACTAAAAACTATACAGTTGCTTTGGGAATGGAAAAGTGGATTTAATGTTCCACCAAGGGGTTTCTCAGGCAGGATCTAAAAATACTGCTTCGCTATCTTTCTAAAGAAGACTTCAATGCCACAGGAAGAACACGATAACCAAAGTTAGTGTAAGAAACCACAATCCGTACCATTTAGTGCTGTTACAGTAGATGCTGATTTAGACCAAGCAATGGTACAGTATGATCCACATCTAAGGATTCCCAAGAGCATATCTAATCAGAGTAGTTTCAGCACTAGAATCCCAAGATCATGAAAAATGCTGCTTTTTATCTTCTTAAGAACAAGAGACAACAATTTGATAAACTGCATACTTAAGATGAATGAACACATGATGATCCCACTACCTACTTCATCTTTCTTGAGATCTTTTTCAAGTCTTTATCTGGCTAATTTATGACACCAAGACACATAACTTGTTTGTAAGCCGCATGCCATAATTAAGTGCACCAATCAATAAAATTGACAATGTGCATGTATCATTTGAAGCTGAGAAAGCTGTACTCCATGAAGAGAATATTTTACATGCGACTTCATCCTTTTTCCTAAATAGACCCTAAGCAAACCATCACAGCACTGGGTGTACATATTTTATTTGAGTACAAACACAGAGTTATTGCCATCTAATATAGCTTAAAAAAATCACATTTTACCTCAACTAAGTAATTGTATTGGGGGATTAGTTTGGGATAATCCTCGACTCATACTCTAATGGTTTTACAGCATGTACTTTCATATATACTGTAACGTACTTATAGTCCGACATTCTCAGAATTTTATTATTCCAAAAAAATATTCCCGTATATCATCAGGCTGGCTCGCTTGTTGCTCCCTCGTCAGCTCAGCGACGGTGCATCAAGTATGCCTCTGCGCTCCAGGGATGTACAATTCTTGAATATTTCCACGGCTCAATGCCTCCACTGAGACCAGGTGGAGCTTCAAGTAACAATCCAGTGCAGGTGGCAGGTGTGTGACCGAATCATACTGCTGCACCATGTGTGTGTGTCGTCGGCGGCTTTCCTGCTGCTCACACTGGCCCGAGTGAGATGATGGAATTTCTTTAACCCTCGGGTGCAGTGCAGAGAACAGAACAGCTGAACCTGAGGACACGCCTGCAAATGTCATGTTTTATCATGAGGTATTGGACCCAACCTCGACATGTTAGTGTTTCACTAAAATAACTCCTGAATAAAGCAAATGATGTGTATACATTTACATATGTGAAAAACAATCCCTACATGAGAACAGAAAGAACCACCAAAAATAACATGCGATGTAAATGTACCAATAGCATAATGTCCCAGGAACATTATGTACATTTATGTGAATTAGTTATCACATGGTTAAGTCACACCTCTGAATTCCTCATCATCCTCCTTCCACCTGATCTTCTGTTTCAGCTCTACTTCATTTTTAGCATTAACATAAGTATCAGCACTGGCCTGAGTCATGGCAGGAAGGGGTGATTTTCTTTTATTTCATTTATTTATTTATTTTTTCAAATGCATCTGCTGAAAGGAATCGACAGCGTCCGCTCTGTCTGTTTTGGGCCCTGATCAAAGCTAATGTCACCTAGCGCAGCATATCCGCTTCTTCTTCTTTTTCTTCTTTCATCTGCTAAGCCCTTAGAGTGGAGAAAGGCCAGATAAGAGAACTTTCTCCACAAGGAGCAATCATATAATTTTCCATGCTCATCTCATTCAAGGTCAGGAGAGTGGATTATTTATTGATCCAGAAAGATGCTGCAATGAGGTGTATACCTGAAGAACGTGCGTTTCAATCACAAATACGTTGTGTTACAGGTTCTTCTCATGTACTGTACACACACGCATCTGCATCCTAAATATTTGGACAGTGACACAATTTTGCCTGTGTGAACAACCAGAATGGATTTAAAATAAAGCAATTACGATAATGTGTGGACGTTCAGGTTTAAATCGCTTGGTTTAATAAAACGTTTAGGAATTATGTCCATTTATTTTTACAGCATAACATGTAATTGGCCAACTGACTGATAAGCATTTTGAAGTCCAGCTGTGGCCAGTTACTTCATTATTTTATGACTAATTACATCAGAGATCAAAGATCTTGAGTTGATTCCGTCTTAAATTTGCATTATTTGATAGAGTTTGCATTTAAGAACTGAAGTGACAATATGCCTAAGAGGTGTTGTTGCAAGTTAAAAAAAAAAAAAAAAAAGAAACCTGTGACCAGATTAAAGTGGTATGGTTGATATATAACTAGACATTATCTGTAATGTACTGGCAAGCTTAGCAACACCAGAAGGCCTGGAGGATCACAGAAGATGACTAACAATGATGATTACAGAAATCATTCTTCTGTGAAGAAAAGCCTATTCACAACATCCAGCCAAGTCAAAAACACTCTGGAGGAGGTACTGTAGGCATAGTATTGTTAAACCTGCAATCATGAGACACATTTGTACAGTATATGTAAATGCAAAGGATTTACCTCAAGAGCAAAACTACTGATAAGACTCAAAAACAGAAAAGTTAGTTTTAGTGTTTGCTGAAAGAGAAGAAAAGGGAGAAGGAAAGGAAGGGCTTTGATTTACTACATACTGTTATCAATAACCATAATGGAGCATGGTGTTATAGAATGGGCATTCATGTCTGCCAGCGGTACTGGTCACCGGTGTTTATCATGGATGTGAATATTGATGAAGGTAACAGGATGAATTTAAAATCGTATAGAGTTCTACTTTTCTTTTCACTTAGATTCAATTAAGTACATCAAGAATGACAGACAGATAGTTTTGCCCTGACCCTAACCTTCCCAGTGGGCTGTTTTATCTAATGAGTCTCTCATGTCTGTCTATTGATTGTCTACATCATATTGCCTAAGTGTTTCCAGCTGTTCCCTGCTTAAATTCAGGCATATTTAAACCGTTGACTGTCTCGGCTTCTCCAAATAAAACCCAAAACCTCTGCCCCACCCCATATACATAACTGATGAATAACAACCCAATGTATATTGTGAAAACTGTCCAATGCAAAGAAAGGGAATGTTCTTGAGGGGCAAGTCAGTCTCCTGACCTTTACCCAATTCAGATAGATTTTCATTCCTGAAGACAAAACTGAAGGCAGAAAGACAGACATACAGGTACGGTAGAACTTATGGTGGCTGCACAAAAGCAAAGACAAAGCAGCTCATGGTAAGAAAATAGCATTTGATAATGTCCATGGGTTTCAGATTGTTGGAAGTCATTGATTGCAATGTGTGTGTTTTTTTGTTTTTGTTTTTTGGAATAAAATTTTTAAATAATCCTAAGAGTTATGCTTTAAAGATATTTGTCCAATTACATTTAAGCCTGTTAAAATGGATAGGCTTGGTATAAAGAAAGTCTGCAGTTGTTAAAAAGCAAAGTTTTATGTTATGAAACATTTTAAAGCTGGAAGTCCCTATTTTAATCACTAATTTGTTGTGGTTGTGTACAGAGGCAAATACAGTATAGGAGGGGTAATGTGTTGCTGTCCAAATACTTATGAGCTTGTTGTATATGCAACTGAAATATTTCTACTGCTTGTCAAAGCCTCTATTTAGTGAAAGTCCCTGCTTGGGCAGAAGACCTCTGTTATGGCTTGGAAAAGCAATATATTGAGGATAAGCATTTTGTTAGGATAAGAATAATAATGACCAAAGCCTTTTCAGCAAAACCCTTGGATTGGTAGAAGCCCACTGCATAGCAAAGCTGCATGCTGGACAAAGCCTCCTCATAGACAAAGCCCCATGATGGGTAGAAGCAAGCTGGGTAGTTGTGCAAAGTCTTATTTGCGCAAAAGTTTCCTTCTGAGCAATAATCCGTGTATGGGCATAATTCTCTGTTCTGGCCACAGGTCCTGGTGTTGCAGAAGTGTCCTGCCTTGATAAAGTAGACGTCTTGTGCAGGGGAAAAAAAGCCTCTGGATTGGCAAACCTTCTGTTTTGCAAGAAGTCTTCTGAATGGGAATAAGTCTTCTTCTATTGGGCCACAGCCCAGGTTAGAAATAACTCTGTTTTTATCAAAGCCCCTGTTTGAGGGTGAGCTTCAGTGTGGATAAATACCCAGGTTCTACCTTAACAGAAGCCAACTGCTGTGGAGAAGTCCTGTTTTGGGCAAAAATCCTTAGCTGCCCCATGTTGGGGTGAAGCCTTATAGTGGGGCAATGTCCCTGCTTGGACATAAGTCTCTTTTTAGGCATACAGTTGTACTTGTTTGGGCAAAAGGATCCAGTTGAGGAAAGCCTCCTGTTGGACAAGATTATGAGTTTGACCAAGCTCCCTGTTGGGCAGAAATCTAAAGTCTATAGGCAAAGACCCTGCTTGGACATATGTCTCTAGTTTAACATAATGCTGATGCTTATAATAGCTTGCCGCAGTGAGCTTCTCTTTGACTGGACAATATTCCTGAATCTTTTGCCTTGTGCCCAGGATTCGTGGATTAAGAAAATTTGTTTCGAATACAATACAACAATGTATTTCATGCTGGCCCACCACCATAGATTAAAGGTGCCAAAGTAATAAAGGAATAAAGTAAGCTTGAGTTATAATCCATGATATGTATGTTTAAACTGACTTTGCACATCAGACTGAGCAGTTAAAGTTATTCATTAAGCCTTCTCTATCAGTCCTGTGCTAATAGAGAAAGAAAAAAGAGTGAAAGAAATGAAGAAAATCAATTTTCCTTCACCTTTGGCAATCAGGCTGTTTTCAATTAAAGTGGAGGGCTATTCATTTCCAGCTATGAAAGAGTCAGACACCTCCATGAGCCATGCTGATTGTAAGGGCAGGGTCTTTTGATATCACATCCAAATAATATGGCAAAGGATGCGCTATACGATCTTCAGCACTGACATTTCTGCAATTGAATGAATTTCAATAGTTACATACATTTGTTTTCTTCCCTTTGAGATGCCTGTATTCTTACCTTACATTACCATAGATATTATTATAGAACGCACACACACACACACACACACACACACACACACACACACACACACACACACACACACACACACACACACAAGGACGTCTGTCTGAAGTGATGTGCTGCCTTGTTTCTGCTAAGTTTTCATTCTCATAAGTAATTCATCAGTGCCAGACTCCAGGCATGAAAAGATCTCAGCTCCTCTTAACATCAATTAGCCTGTCAATGTTTCAATGCCTCTTGAAAGATGCAGCAAAAAAATAAATGAAAGAACAAGAAGATGGTACAAGCGAGCACAGGACAACTGATGTGCCTGACCATGTACTTATAATTCTCTCACTGTTTATTCTATATGCTATAAACGTTGGTCAGATCTATTCAACGAATCCTATGACTTCTAATGGAACCAGAAATATGAAGGCTGTTCAAGTCAACCCGAAAAATGTCTCATGAAAAGCATAAAATAGATTGACATTTACAGGAGAGCGCAAGCACAGTACAGTAATGAGACTCTTAGTCGCAGTAAAACATTTGGATGGTGTAAATGTTTTAAAGAAGTGAATAATGGCTCAAACACTATTTCAAGTATCCAGCGGGTGGAATGTCTGAAAATCGACTAATAAACTATCTGCAGATTGAGGCAGAAAAGTGGGAACTGTAGCAGGCGGTTTGATCATAGCTCCAGCGTACTGAGAATCTGTCTACCTTGATGGTGTCCAAGCACTAGTGAAACACTGGTATAGCAGGGGATTATATAGAGAATTATTTTTACTCTCGCTCTTAATAATCAAAGGTCCCCATTTGACTTGAACACCCCACACGATTTAGATTTATTTTAACATCATTTCTGTATTCTTAGTCTAACAGAAACAGAAACTTATGGTCACAAACGCATAACATTGACATTGATTATCAATTACATACCAGTAAACTGATGACAGGATCCTGGCCAACCATGGCTGATCTGATCCTAGAAAAATGTCAAATCCACCAAAACACCAAGTGCACCACACCCTGCAATACAGAAGGCAAGAGCCCAAGGCCATCAACCCTCCCCCTAAACTCCCCGAGATCCCAGTCTGATTGAGCAACCCTATGATGAACTGGACAAACAAGTCCAATCCATATACAGTACAGTAGGCCCCATCCCACAACCAGAGCACTCGAAGGATCTGCTGCCAACATCCTAGTTCCAAAAACTACAGCACATCTCTAGAGGTCTTGTGGTGTCATACTGTACCTCAAACAGCCAGAGCTTCCCTGTTAGCACAAGGGGCACCTATGCATTACTGCACATAATGTTTAATGTCATAATGCTGTGGCTGCTCTGTGCATGTCAGCCATGTTGCAGTACATGTTATAGGTGTTGTCAGAGAGGAACAGAGTGTTTGCATTTTAGCTAAAGGTGTTAACACAGTCTGGTGCCACCAGATACATTCTATTAAAGAAGCAATGTACCAGTTAACATCTGGACCTGGGGTCAGATTAGGACTTCTTCTTTAGTCTAACTGTAGTCATGTATATAATTAATAGTTAAGTTTTGTTCCATGAAATGAAACAACATTTTGGATTTTAGTCATAGAAATAATTTCAAGCCTGACCTTAATAGCATTTAAATGTATGCAGTACACTGTGAATACTGTATGCTAAGTATTTTTTAAAATCTTAAACTACATACTTTTAATATAAGCTTTTTAGCTCCAAGGTCCTCGGTTTAATCAAGTGTATGGTTCACACCATGTGTAGTTTCTCACGTCCCCAGTGACCAGGTAGGTTTGCTTTCACACTACACTAACATCCCCATTAGTGTGAATGTGTGAGCATGGTGAGCTGCAATATCCAGGCTATCCATCAAGGGTGTATTCTCACCTCATGCCCCAGACATGACCCTGAGCAGGATAAAACACTTACACTTACCCATACCATTTGAATGCTTTCCATAGTGCACTAGTGATGCTATAAAATGCAAGAAAATCTATTTTATGTTCTTTGTTGCCATCTAGAAGACGTGAAAATGTCCATAGATTTACATGGAATATGCCACGGAATACGTCTATGTTTCTCTAAAATACTGTACATTAATCTTTGCCCATGGTGCATTTAAAGTATGCATTGATCAAATCAGCAAATAAATGGCAGCATTAGAACATTCGACTTCATAATCAACCTTTTTAGAATCACCGCAATTAAAAGAGCTGATATTATATTAGAGCTTTTTATAGCTTAAATGCCTTAAAGGGCACCGCACCCATTGTCCCTGACAGTGACCTATCTGTGAACCAAAACCCAACCAGCTGCTTCCTTCCGCTCCTTGGCCCTCAGAGACGCCTGATCTCCAACTACTCTGACTCTCAGATTATAATGGATGACTTCGAACATGCATAAGTAGAGCAGAAACATTGCCTTGCTAGACATGGATATAAAAATCTTTTAGGTAGTGTGGAGTTTGGGTTTGAGAGAGTCTGTGTTTACTATTCAGGAATATAAAAAAATAAGAATGTGCTTATTCTCTTCAGGCTGAACGAGTAACCTATAAGAAAGTCAAGAGCAACAGTGTTGCACAGTTTGACTGCACCTCCATTTCGGCAGTTTTGAGAAAAATTAAAATAGGCAAGAAATAATTAATAGTTAGAAAATATAATAAACAGTTAGAAATAGAACCTGTTGTGCCCTTGTTCCCTTGAGGCTAAAGGATATTTTAAAGCACAAATGCCAAACTATTAGTGGTTATTACTGTGGCTTTGCACCTCCAGGGTTAAGGGTTTGATTTTTATCTCAGGTCCATGTGCATGCGTCTCTTTGTGCTTGGCAGGTTTCCTTCAGGTATCTCTGTTTCCTCTGTCACCCCAAATACATGCAGATTAGGTTAATTGGCATTCCCAAATTTCCCATGATATATGAGTGGATGAATCTAACCCTTTCTAGGGTTTACCCTGCCTTGTGCCCAAAGTCCCTTTTGATAGGCTCCAGGCTCCCTGCAAACATGTACAGGTTAAACGGTATAGAAAATTAATAAAGGATGGAATAACTTAACCAAGGAGAAGGTTGAGCCTCACGGTGGCATGGTCTTTCTCCCAAACATCGCCTAAAATAGTTTCTGAGACAATGTATTTCCTATGCAAAGATAAAACAATTGAAAAGTAAATTATTTATGTTTATGTTTGTGTCCTCATGAATTTCAAGAAGCATGTTGGATCAGCTTTAGCATTGGTGCCTCACACCTTCATGGCTGGGGTTTAAATGTGGGTTTCTTTTGCATACTCCAGTTTCCCACAAAAAATCCAAAGGCATGCAGTGTATACTAAATTAATCTTTGCTCTATGATGGTATGGCACCCCTGCCATGGTGACCCCCCCCCCCCCCCCCACCTAGTGTTGTGTTCTGAGTTCTCTGGGATTGGATCTACACAGTAGGGAAAATACTGTAAATGAATAAATGAATAATGCATTTGAACGCATATTAATCAGCTACTATCCTACCTCATGGAGATGTTTGAGGAATCATTTTCATTGGAGGTAGCCAAGAATGGGTTTACCATCAAATAAAAATAGATAATTCATCTTTGAAGAATGCATATATCCTTGTAGAATGATGAATTCTTCTCGATAAAGCAGTCGTATTGATTAAATAGGGAATAAAATGCTGTATAATGTGGAATAACAACACAAGAAAACAATCAACATCATGTTTGGTTCATGAGTCAAATTACTGTTTCTGTAATTAATAATGAATAAAAAAGTTTAAAAAAAATTTACTATTTGTTACATTTATTGTTATAAAACTGTGAAAAGTTAGTTCTTATGATCACTGACGTTATAGCAGTACAGTAGATCCTTCACCAACAAAACACACAATCAATAAATCAGAAACTCCAAACTGCAATGCACTCTGTCCTGAAAACTTTCCTGTCTCAGCTAAAAACAGCTGACGCAAGAGAGATCATCCATCCGTATTTTACATTTTGATCATTTATTATAAATCATGTATCATTATATCATAAGCACTGATGTTTAATTAAACCGGCTTTTTTTAAAATGCAGTTAGACTCATGAGATGTCCATGCTCAGAAGCAGCTGTTGCAGACCTCCTCTGAAGCAATCTGTCCCATTATTTGTCTCTTCGGAATACTTTTGCTGAGGAACTGCTGAACACTAAGGCCCAGCAAAGATCAGCTCAAGCTGCCTGCTGTTTTCACAGACAGCATGAGCCCACTGTGGATTCATTAGTTCTTGGGCTCCCAGGCTGGACATCTGTGGGTGGTTCGTCAAGAGTATAGGGGAAGAAAAAGATGGTGGCCATGAAGTGGATTGAACAGAAACAGATTTCTTTTTTAGGGCTGTGTTCTAAGTGCCAAAATGATGTTAAGAGATGGGTTATGAGCCAGTCAGATTGTAATTAAATAAGTGTAGTTCATGCCTGCAAGGATGACAGAGTTTTGTTCATTAGATATAAGAAAATGAAATACTGAGCTCCTTAAGAGACATAAAAAAATAACTAAAATGTAAATCACATATGTACAGTGAACGAACATAATAGGAGAAGACAACAATACAGTACATAGTGGGAAAAAAGTATATCTGGGTCAATGTAGGATTTTTTGTGTGTATTTCACTTAAAAAATTCTTTAAAAAATGATAAATCCAATTTTTGTGTTATGATTGGTTTCAAGAATTCAGTCTATGATTTGTTGCAATCCTAGAGCATAAAGACAGAACTTTTTAACAAAGTTTAGCTAATGTTGTACAATTACATTGGAACTAACTGTGTATAAACAGTTATGAAATGTGTTTTATACAGTATATAGCATATCTAAAAAAAAAAATAAAATAAAAAAATATATATATAATGCACAGCTGATTATTCAAATATATAAACAATATCATGCTTTTAATTCTATATTTAATTTATTCCTTCATTCATGTTCTATACCGCTTATCCTGTACAGGGTCACGGGGGTCCTGGAGCCTATACCAGGAGACTCTGGGCACGAGAGGGGGGCACACCCTGTACACGGTATTAATCCATTGCCGGGCACACACAATGTGCAACACAATGGGCAATATGTGAATGGCAATGTACCTAATCCGCATGTCTTTGGATTGTGGTAGAAAACTGGAGTGGCCATACATGGACCCGAGATCCTGGAGGTAAGAGACCACAGTGCTAACCACTATGCTACCTCCTATATTTTAATTTGTCAAATTATGGAAATGTGGACAATGTTTATTTCCATTTGTAACTTGAAACCTAATGTTCATGCTGATATTTCTTTGAAATTCAATTGTTGTTGATGATGATGATGATCATGACAATGATGATGACGAGGATGATGATAGAGGAGGAAATCACACATTACACAAAGCATAGAAAAGAAAAATACAAGTGGATGTTGCTGAAAACAAGAAACCCTCTCCATGGCTGTCTGAAGTGCACTCATGAAATTGCATCTGCCAGCATTATTGACAATTTGCGAGATGCCTGTGTGCATTCTGATATTTTTCCAATTTCAATCCTCAAATGAATGCCACATAATTTGTGTTCCATGACACTCTGCCTATTACCCCTGACAAAGCCTCTCATTCATGCTTGTCTTTTGACACTTCACGAATCAGCAACAATAGGCTGCTCTCCTTGTTGCGCACCTTGTTGTGTTTCCAGATAACGAGAGCCTGGGTGAGGTTTTATGCATCGGCAGAATGAGCATTGACATTATCAACATTTATGACATTTTTAACAGAGAGAAATGTCACAGAATCAGGTGATTTTCTAACACTCGCAAAAATGGAGGAGGCTGTAATTGAAATGTGAGTAATGGCAGCATGAGTGTGGCCCATGCTTCCCTGCCAGAGCAAAGGAAATCAAAGTCAAGGCAGTGAGGTTATTCAGCCCTGAGATAAGGTGTCAAGGGGGGGTGCAATATACATGAAAATAAATGTGAGAGTCAATAAGGATGTGATATCCAAGAAAACAAATATGAGTTAGAGACAATAGCTCAATCCTGAGCCAAAGTACGTCAATGAAAACAGATAGGGTGACACCAAATATTTGCACTAAGGCAACTGACATGGCAGCTTGATAACCTCTCAGACCCTTGCTGGAACAATATGAGCACCCTGCACAAATGCTTCTTAATCTTGTGGCTAAGCCATTGGCCTGAATTAGGATTTTACCAGCAGAAAGGTATCAGCAAAACACTCTATTTCCTCTTCATCCATTATTGTCTTCGCCAATAACTTTGTTAGAATATGGACAACTCTATCATAATACATTTCCACCTCAGGAAGTGTCCAAAACCTTTTAATTATCCAAGGAACAATTAAAGCACCTTTTTGTTTAGCTTCAGCATTAGTTAATGAGGCCTATCATGTGTATTAGAGCAGGAATTCTCAGATGGGCAGGGAAATCACTCATCTGTGCAGTGAAGGGCGACCCCAGGACTGGGATTCGTTCCAACTGAACATGATACCTCGGAAGACCTTGATGATCTGGTGCAAAGTTAATTAGACACTCTTTCCTGAAGGTCTGGTATGTCAAAGCACACAAATGGCTGTTTGTCCCCAGATGTTGCAGAATTTTACAGTATATTAGAAGGGTTTGGCAGTTCCACAAATCCTGACTTTTTCACAATATTTTATCAGTTAAAGGATTAGAGGCTTTCTCAAACTTATTTCACATGACAGAAGGACTGCACCCACCTTCAGGTACTTTAAAGGTTACATATTTAACTATTTCTTTAAGTTAGAACTGGTCTCAGAGCTCCTACAAAGTGTCTGTTAATACGCCAGCTGTTTTTTTTTTTCCTTCGGCTTTGTCCCTTTATTCTGTGGACACCGTTGCCACATCGGATCATCTGATCTACAAGATCCAGCATATTGTAGGTTTTATGTCAGATGCCTATCCTGATGCAGCCCCCACCCCCCAATTTCTCCATCTTGGGACAAGCATTGTTATGCATTAGAGCAGTTGCGGTTGCTCAAGGATCCAACCCCCATTCAGCAGCCCAGAGCTTCATCTATCTGAGCCACCACTGGTCCAATGTCTAGCTGAAATACTTTTCAAATACCTTAAACTCCCTTTATTTCACTCCTCCTCCAATGCACCATTTCAGTGTCTATGTAAATAACTAAATGCTGAGCCACGCCTCTTCAGAGAAGAGAAAAGCTGAGCAACAAGCCAGGAGACATTATCTGCTTTAATGAGATCACATAAGGAGAAACAGATAATTGGATGCTTTAAACCTAGCCCAATACAAAATGGAAAAATGGCAAAAAAACAGGGAATGTTGTATTTTTCTCATATTTTTGTTTGTACATGTACAGTACCCTAGAGACCCGTTTGTGTCTAGCCTAAAATCACTCAAAGTTTTTGATTAAAAAGTAAATTTTTCATAAAACTTCCCCTTTAATCTGAGGTTCAGGAATCCTTTTAGGAGTTTAGATCTTTCCACATCATGAAGGAAGCTGTTGCTGAGAGAGTCTGTGCTTTGATTTCTTCCATCACCGATGAAGGTCATCATTTTTCTAGGCTATCTTGTGGGATCAAAGTTTATTTTCTTATTTGGTTTTCATTACAGCATCATAGTAAAGTTGATAATTGGTTTAATTTTTTTAGGTTGCATTTAACTACCCAAGCACTAACCTGATCTGGGGGTGTCTGTCTGTCTGTCTGTCTGTCTGTCTGTCTGTCTGTCTGACTGTCTGACTGTTGCCTAAAGGCAAATCGAATTGCATCATGACTGTTTGTTTGATTTGGGAGAGACAGCAGTAGGTATGCAGATAAAGAATAATAAAAAAACTCATTAAAAAGACATGTTCGAAAAATGTGTCTGTGCACTTTTGTACTTTCATAATAAAAACAAACATGCACAACCAAATCAGAATGCAAAAGGGTTATAAATCCTTCTGCTGTAAAACAACCAACATAAGCAACTTAGTGAGAAATATGGACTTAGATTTTGGATGTTTTACTGAGAGCTTCCTCAGGCATATGATTAACTGCGTTTCCCATGCAGTGACTCATGAAGCTCACGACACTAAATTCACATCTTCATGTTTGCCATCAAAATTATTTTTAAAAAAAGTGACTGAATATCATGTATCTTAATTTTGAAGGAGTGTGGTGAAGCATCGATGTTTGAAACACAGAAAGGGCTTAATTATTGAAAAAAAAAAAAATAATTTTTTTACTGATTTATTTACTGATTTTATTTTATTTTATGTTTACTATAAGGTTACTTGTTTTGTATGAGCCCTGCCATGTGATTGCCTGGTTGCCTGATTATCTTTTTTTATCTTTTTTTTTATTGTTTCTATATTTTCTGGGTGTTCAAATAATGCATTATGTATTTTGTGTGGTGATTGTCTTGGGAGCAGAGAAAATCATATACTGTAATTAATTATCTTTGCATGGTGGACTCTGGCCTGCTTTCTATTCTTATACTTTTGGGCCTTAGTGATTCATTGGATACAATATCCCATTTGACATTCTTTAGTATAGGGATTCATGGTGCTGTACTTTATATCAGAAGTTAGTTTTGTAGGATGCAATTTGTCCAGATTAGTAAATGTCAGGCTGTGAGTTCCACTATTACACTGGGGATTCCTCAAGGCTCTGTAATAAGACCACCCCTGCTCATTATGTACCTGTTCCCTTCTGGGAAATATTTTTCCGAGGAATGGAATTTGTTGTCAATCAGTTTTATATGGCTGTTAAACCACCAAGTGCACAAATAGCAAACTTGTTATCCACCACATTCATCTGGCCCACATACCACATGGAATGATGGACCATGAACGGACCACTTTTGGTTGGCAAATGCCGCAGGAACACCAGAACATGTATGTGTATGTTTTGTTTAATGTCGTTTTTTCTTCTTCTTCCTTTTATTCTTATTCTTCTTCTTCTTATTATTATTATTATTATTATTATTTACCAGTACCACAAGTGGGCCAACAGAGCCACATCTTAGCCAGAAGTGGTCCACATTCAGGTGCTATCTAAGTGCAGAGATTTTGGTTAGTGCATTTGTGAGAACTTGCACTGATGGTTCCATCTAATTTCTATCTTCTCTGGCCTCTTAAAGAAACTTTTACATTGGCATCAAATCATCCAGATTTCTGCAGCTAGGCATATAATGCGATCTAAACTATTAGCCCACATTACAACTCTTCTTGTTCAGTTTCATTGGTTTCTCGTGTCTGTATGTGTGTTACACATTCGGTTTAAAATATTGCTGTTAATGTATCTAATTTACTGGAGATGTACATTCCTGTTCACGCTTCATGATCTTCTTTTAGCAGGAGATTGTAAAGTTTGCGCAGTGACTGTGGTCACAACACGGATTTCTGATTTTATCTAAATTCTGGATTTTATGGTCTTAATGTGTTTTATTTTTATATTATAGTGTGGTAGTCATGAATTTCAGTCTCAATCTTTTATTGTCGAAGTGTCCTTGGGTGCCCAGAAACGTTCGTCATAAATAAAACGTTTCATATAGGTGACAATAATCACACATGATCACACAGCATGTTCAAGCTGGTTGCCTAGACTTTCCATCTGGCTAAGATTCTGGATTAGCTTGACCAGCTCAGCCTGTGTTTTGGCAGCTGGTGGCTGTTAGGACCAAGCTGCTGTACATTTCAGCACTATACTATATGTTCCACTAACAGAGTAGCCTTCCTGAAGTGATTGTGTTGGAAAATCAGTGTTGTGCAAAAAAAAAAAAAAAAAAAAAAAAAAAAAATATATATATATATATATATATATATATATATATATATATATATATATATATATATATATATCCATTTAGAGTTAAATCTTATGTCGAAGTAGACTTCCTGAAGTGATCATTTTGTACATTAGCTCTGTTCTTTTATTAAGATGATTTAATAAACCATCATTTTATGCTCGACTTAACAGATATGAATAGAATTGAATTAACTGACCTCCAGGTTATTTCTACAGGAACAATTCAGTATGGAGAGGTTTAAATAGGAAAATGAAATGACCATGCACAAGTCTAAAAATAAGATAAATAGTCTTGTGGCAAGCTTATAGCAGAATATATTCAAGACGTATTCCCAGCTAAGATGCAGTCCAGGTTCTTGATTTACAATAGTAAGACCAAAAAAATGAATTTCTGAAAGGAACCTATTACCACTTACAGGGTTAATTTGAAATGGAATTGAACACTGAAATAAAAGTTATCATTCATGCTAATAAAACAGTGACATCGGTTCTACCCATTGTCATAGTTCACTTTAAGTGAGTCCTCCATTTGGAACTTTCTGCTGCTAAATTGCCCGGAGCAGTCCATGAGCAGTTTTAATATCTTAAATTACAAAAAAAAAAAAAAAAAGCAGAGCATGTGGCACGCAGACACGTCGTGTCGAACATGAGAAGATGATCACATCATTTCAGCTCAGTCTATTGGCGCAATCCCAAATAATGTTACACACTACTGAGTGGTTATACTATTACTGTACAAAAAAAAAAGTGCAAGAGCTGTGACCCACCCAGGAAACATATTTAAAAATTCAATTACACTAACCTCACTTTCACTGATTACTTTTATATATGGTAATGGGGGAAATATAAAGATACAGTAATTCATAAGTTTTCTCTTTTATTGGAGTTCGCTGCTTGCCTCAGAATCACTGCTTTGGGATGTTACCATATGGCACTGGGGTTAGAAATGCTATGAAAGAGTGTGTTGGAGATAATTTCTGACTGGTGCATCAAAGAGTGTCCATGCACACAGATTGCCTTGTTCAATATGTCGAATAGTGACAAGGAAGTGAAGAACCAAAGCAGCAATGTCTCCCTATGGGAGTGAAACTAATTGCATGCCTATTTTTGTAAGCATTATTATTTTTGTTTGCACCTGCCTGTGATATTTTCTAATCAATTTTGTTGGTGGGTAGATTTTGGTATTTTTCGAACTATAGGCCATTTAATTACAATATTTAAAACCCAATGGGACCAAGATAAAGCAGATGATTAAAAAAATATATATTGTAAACAAGCTGCACATGAGCAACCAATCAAGTCTAGTATGCCTGTGTAAAGGGGCTGTGCTAACTAGCTCAGCGGACAAAGTCATGGGTGTGGGTCAGAAGGCTGGCGGCTCGACATCCAGCACCTCCAACAATGGCATCCTGGTGAATTGGTGGTTCAACCCCCAAGTTGGACAGGATGACATTATTAGGGGCATTATTACATACTTGAACGCAGTCCCTCCAGGGATGTCATTTCATGGCCTAGCCTGTGCTTTGACCACAGCTGCCTAATCTTGGAAATGTGGGGGGGGGGGGTGTATGTGTGACAAAAAGTATTTTAAAAAATCCATACCTTAATCTGAGCTTAAATCTGTACAACAGGGTCTTTCTGTACACCAGTGGCAAGTCAGACTTTATCCCCAAAGGGCCAAGTAGGGTGGCTAAACATTTTCATTCCAACCAAGCAGGAACTGTAACTGGTTGTTGATTAAAGGACAAGATCTGTAGATTAAACAGCTGGGATCAGGCATGGCTCTAGATTGGTTGGAGTAAAAACCTATAGCCATGTCCTTTGCAGATAAGATAGCACCCCATCTATAGATAAGTAATGAATAAATTGGATAGAAAGAAAGAAAGAAAGAAAGAAAGATATTAGAACATTTAAGTAAAGTGTTTGGCCACCACAAACAACAGGAAGAGCTTCATAGCACCTTTTCTTCGATTTTATCAGTCTGTGGAGCTGTACTGGAACTATGAATACAATTTTTATACTAGTCATTCATGACAATGTCTTGAAAAGCAATGTATAACACACTGCTCCAAAATCACCCATAGATGTTCACTGTAACGGTTGCTCCTGGTATCTTGGCTGAACCATCGCTCTTATCACAGTTTCCTAATGTTCCATCCAAACCTCCAGCACTGCTCGGTTGGTCCCACCATCTCTCCGAGATCAAGGAAGACATGCGTCAAACGGCAACTAAAGACCTATCTGTTCCTTCAATATTTGGGTTAATCCGACCCTATCTCCCCAAAAATTGAATTACATGAAATAAAATTAAACCTAGCAGTGAAACTTCAAATCAATTTTGAAAGTCGCTATGGATAAAAGCGTCTCCCATATGTATAAATGTAAATGTAACTGGGATTTTACTGTGCTTTAAGGAACGTTTGACAAATTACTGAATCTTAATCTTAGTCGATTTGAGATGTATCATATCCATAAAGGCCATACTACACTATTTGCCCAAAATTTTGTGGACACTTTACTATCATCCCCATCTATGGTTCATTTCCAAACGGTTGCCACATAGTTGGAATTTTATAGAACGTCTTTGTATGCTGTAGCATTAGAATTCCCACGTGCACAAAGCCAGCTCTGTGAACCCGCGGTGAGCCGATGTTGGACTGGAAGAACTCGAGCAGCCTGCACAGAGTGCTCATTAATGCTCAAGTGGTGGAATTAGCACATATCTCCACAGCCATGCTCCAGGTGCCTGGAGTCTATCCCAAGAAACTTAGGGCACAAGGAGGCGACGGTGTGCCAGTCCATCATGGGGCACAAGCACACACATACACACACAATCACATACCTAATCATGCACCATGCCATACATGCAGTGTAGGGTTATTGGAGAGCAATTTGGGAACCTAAAGGAAACCCACCAAGTATATGCAAACTTCATAATGCAATAATGCTTTTTTTGTAACGTTAGACTCAAACTTTCTTTAAACATATCCAATATGTCCTAAAGGATTTTGATAATGTTTTCATTTAGTCAGGGTAGCATTTTTCGACTGCCCTTACCCTCAAATAGCTGTTCCAACTCTGGATGGTTTCAAAAGTTTTTATGAAAGCGTAAAGCACTATAAGCAGTTAGCTATATACTGGAAGGTACAGCTGTAGGAACTGAGGCATAGCTCGTCACAGTATGATAACAACAATTTATAATTCATTCTAGGTGGTAGTTTAATACTTTCTGAATGATACATTGAAAACTCAAACAGCAATTTTGCCCAAAATGCCTTTCCCTATATGCTGTTATGAATAAGATTATTCTTATCTGGTCCAGGCCTCATACTGCTTCAGTTAGCACTATCAGTAGCAAAAATGTTCATTCTTCATGTTTTTTTTTCTGGTTTAAAAATGTAATCTGAGGTCCAGTGCAGGATCAAAGGCCACAGGGCTTTTAAAACCCCTGACAAATGAGGAAAGTGTCTGATAAGCCGGTGTTTATCTGTCACCGTGCTGTTACTGGCTTCAGCATAGAGATAGCATCACACATCAGCATGACGAGCACAAACAGTCAAAACCCAAATCTGCCGCCAGAGAATTCAGCATCTTTCAGCCTCGCTGAGCATCCAGGGGAAAGAAAAAAACCCACGACTCATTTAGAGGTTTTAACACAGCGCCTTACATCATCTCCTCCGTCTGCGCTGCTCTACAGTTGCGGCCGTCTTTGAAATATTGATTACCATTTTAATGGCTTGTTGCGTTTTTCGCCTTCGAGGCTTTCTGCATGGAAACAGAAGCCTGGAATTTTCACAAGCACCTTATTAAATCCAGTTCCCGTGCCTGGAATGAATTCAGAACGTGTTACTGAGCAGCAGGTGTGGCGTTCATGGATCTGTTGCTGCAGGAAAAGACACCTGAAAAAGGTTTAGGGAGTAAAAGATAAGCAACCAAATCAAATTTAAATACTTGTGGAATCAACTATATAGTTCTTAAATTACCATATTATATGATCAAAGATGAAAACCCCTATTCATTATTATTGTAAGCAATAAAACACTTGGTAGGATGCTGTTCCAAAGAAATAATTGATGTTGAGTTAGCCTTATGGTATGAATAAAATCGTAATACGAAACATCCATATTTTTATTGCTTTGATAACGCAGCAATCTGGTAACAAGTTGACAAATCTGTATTCATTATGCCAGAGTTTTAACCATGCGACTATTTAACTCCTGTTCTCATTACGTTAAAGCAACTATGAACAGTCATGTTACCCGTGTAAATATGACAAATGATTGTAAAAACATATTTTCCTGTAATGTACTGTAACGTAGTATAAAATAATAGCTAATCAAGTATAGTTGCTAATTTCAGAGATGTAGAATAAGGGCAATCTGGTCAAGGACCAGAGATGGCAGATCTTTTTTTTCCCCCAAATGTAATAAATTTTTCTTCTACTTACATTTACTCGTACTTTTATTTCTACTCTAAATTTTTTTATGACAAACCTTTACTTTTACTCCTTACATTTTAAATAGAGACCTGTTACTTTTAAGCTGATGATCACACAAAAGTAGCTTGATTTTCTAATCTAAACATAACCGTTCCACTTTCACTTGCACCATACTGTATCATGACTGAGTTCCACCTCTAGGAGGAAGAACAGGAACAAAACATGTCCTAGTTTACAGGAATGACTGGGAGGTCATTTTGATAATGCAGATTGGTTAGCACCAATAAAGTTGAGGATAAAGTCACCACTGGTGCAGATGAAGTGATTGATGGTTACCAGAGAAAAATTATGCCACCCACTTGGATTCTGGGCTTGCGGCTTCTTCTGGCTCCTTTAGCAAAGCATCTCTAGTGTTAAGATAAGATCAGAAGTGACCTAGCTAACTAACTAACTAACATCTATTATACTGTTTATCAGTAAGATAGTTGGATGGACATCCAGAAGAATCAATTTCTTTGTGAAGTACTTGTTAGTTCTACTTGAGTAGAAATTTGAAGTGGCGCTTCTTCTTCTTCTTCTTCTTGTACTGTAGTGGAATATATTTTACTCAAGTACTTTAACTTGAGTATTGTGTTTGCGTACTTTTGCCACTTCTGTCAAGGACCCAATTGTGGCAGTTTGGAAGCCCTGGAATATTTATTTATTTATTTATTTTCTATTTATGTGGAGGGTCTAGCATACAGATTCCTGTGAATGAGATATTAATATGGAATTATGAGATAAAACAATATGCCATTTGCAGCACCACTTTACATGAACCAACACTTCCCAGCCATACAGAATGGACTTTTCAAGATATTATAATGCTAACACCTCAAATGCAATACAAGTCCTCTGTTTAAAAACTGTATTGCATCACTGACTGATGAATGCTTAATGATGTGAATAACTGCATGCATCGATTTATGAAAAATATATACACTGGCCTGCAGAGGACCACGGCAGAGGGCTACAAGGAAAAAGTCAGTCTCTTAGTTATAACAATAATGAGCATATTATCATATGAGAACCAGAGGTGACAGTTTGTATTCATCACTCACTCACTCTCACTCATCTTTATGCTGTATTCAGGGTCGCGGGGACCTGGAGCCTATCCCAGGAGGCTTAGGGCAGGGCAGGGTACACCCTGGATAGGGTGCCAATCCATCGCAGGGCACACACACAACTAGATATTGGCCTCTTTGGTTACTTCTGCACATGAAACATGTTACACTCCACAGTGTGGAGGTTCACACACTTCCCCATGTCCTTCAGGTTCTTCAAAGTTAGTCGATTTCCTAAGATAAATTGCCACCAGGTGTGAATGAGCATGTCCATGTCCCATGCGTGGTGTACATTATTTCCACCTTACACCCAAAATAAAGCGCTTACTCAACATGAATAATTGATTGAGGTCTCATATCATGAGATCTCATATGATCTGCTTGCGTATCCTTATCTTCATCAGAACTTGGCTTTGAAATGACAGCATATGTGAGCTGCTCATAAACTTCAAGGGTTTTGCTATTAAACTACAATAACTATTTAAAATCAGACCAGATGAATACATTTCACAAATATGTTCAAGATGTACAGAACACGTATATTTTTCTTATGAGTCCTTTATTATTCAAATAAATTAAAGTCTGTCTTGTCACTTAGGCATGCAGTTACAGCTGTACACGAGCACTGGGTGGTGATTGCACTTCATCTGATATATTGTGCAAAGCGGGGAAATGTTTAATAGTCCTTCTGTCATTCTGTTATTAATTCGGTTTGAATCTTTGAAACGTTCGTTCCCCACATGGTTCTGTTTGACTAGTATACAGTTGTAGATGAGGAATGATTTATGAGCTCACTCCTCAGCACTCCAAAAAATATCTTAGCAAAAAAAAATAAATAAATCTAATATTTTTGATTATGAGATTATTATATAGAAAATTGAAGACCACAAAGCCATTTTTTTCACCTAATAAATCTTCCTGGGTAGCTACTGTAGATCTGCTAGCATAATACTGCATCTCTGTCTTCAACTCTGCTATTAACAAATAAAATCTATCAATTGCAAAAGAGCAGACAAAATGTAACATTAAGCTTGTCTTCATCCTTGAATATTAAATTTGGCTTCACTCTGGTTTAAGAAAATCTTGTGCAAAATATAAAAAAAAATGGATCCAGATAATAATAATAATCATAATAATAATAATAATAATAATAATTATTATTATTATTATTATTATTATTATTATTATTGTTATTTTATTATTATTATTATTATTATTGTTATTATTATTATTATAAAAAGTATTATTATTATTATTATTATTATTATTATTATTCAAATTTGGGAAAGAAAAAAATCTTTACCTGTAGGGATGAATAAGAAAAAAAATCATGCAAATGAAAGATTAGACTGAGAGACAGAATTTTCCAGCAATGACAATTTCCAGGTTGTAACATGTAAAACAAGTGATGCATGGAACAGACACTCAAACATAAATGTCAGCGTGAGATGCTTTTGGATGTGTGCCTCAATTATCAATGCTTGTCTACACAGGAGCCACATACTATTAATATAATACACAAAAATACTGTATACTTCAATATTTTCATTTTGTGCATTTGTTTCAAAATGGAAAAAAAGAGCTTTTTGGGGGCGCAGGTAAAGTTTTCATGCTGTGTGCGTGGTGAGAATTTGTTAGACATGACAGGATGAGTTATGCACAGATGACAGCACCATGGCACAGCGCTGATGATTAGAGTATGCGCCTAGGCAAGGTACAGTACTATTTTCCATGCTTCAGATTGGAGTTAATTTTAGTTTGAATAAATATACAAATGGCATCAAACAAAACCCATCTGTGATATCTCCCTAAAAAGCAACAAGGTTTAAGAAAAAGAAATGAATTCATAAATAAATAAAAAATTATGTTGTACAACATAAGGCGTATTAACGCTTATACCTTGAAGCACAAATTTTAATCTCTCATTACATCATTCCTCTGTCCATATCCTGCTGTACCATCATAACACAAGTGCATATCAAACAAAACCAGACATAAATCAAAGAAACATAAGATTTGTGATTATAGACCTAACTATATAATACTTTTAATATAATACTAATATTTTAATAATGGTTTCCTCTGGGTACTCCGGTTTCCTCCCACAGTCCAAAGATATGCAGGTTAGGCTAATTGGCGTTCCTAAATTATTATTTATTTATTAATTATTATTATTAGATTATATTCATATTATTATAATATTTTACTTTTGTAAATTACTTTTATCAGAATTGTGAATGTCACTTTAGTGTAATTTTTTATTTGTATTGTACTTTTTTAAACTGTGTGTGTGTGTGTGTAGACATTCTTTGTGGAGAATAAATCATCGTAAAAGCATTCCACTGTGTATGACTGTGCATGTGACTAATAATAATAATATTAATAATAATATTCATAATAATATTCATAATAATAATTCTAGATTTTAGTTTTTTACATTTTTGTACATTGTATTCTTAGTAATATTAAATATGGTAGATTTTATCTGGGCAGCACGGTGATGTAGTGATTAGCACTGTCTCCTTGCACCTCCAGGGTTCCGGGTTCGATTCCTATCTTTGTGTGTATGGAGTTTGCATGTCCTCCCCGTGCTTGGTGGGTTTCCTCCGGGTTCTACAGTTTCCTCCCAAAGTCCAAAGACCTGCAGATTAGGCTAATTGGTGTTCCCAGTGTGTGTGTGTGTGTGTGTGTGTGTGTGTGTGTGTGTGTGCCCTGCAATGGATTGACACCCTGTCCAGGGTGAACCCTGCCTCGTGCCCTAAGTCTCCTGGGATAGACTCCAGGTCCCCTGCGACCCTGAATACAGGATAAAGCGGTATAGACGATGAGTGAGTAATTCTTTATTTTTTTAAGTGTGAATTTCACTTTAATGTACTATTTTTTAATTCAATGTAATTAATTTATTTATTGGTTGAGACAATTTCAAAAAGCATGTTGGACTATGTGTGTGTGTGTGACAAAAAAACTGATTGAATTGAGTAGTCTGCATGCCCACTCACCCACCTCTCGTATAAAGATGGGGAGCTGGCTGTTGGATGGGAATTAAATAAATACAATTTTAAACAAAGCCATTGGGGAAAAATATGAAGGTGCTGGCAATGTATGTAAATGCCATCACAATCATTCAGTTTGTATGCTGTTTGAGTTATGGGAATGATGTGCACTGTTTTAACCCAGTTTGTTCTGATCACCTCCTCCTTCCTGGGCATCTCCCGTGCAGATCTAGATAACGGGATCTAATTAATTCCCAGGATAAGAAAATACACAGTATAGTCATCGAGGTCATGCTGTTATTTCATTCTCTCACTCGGGTACAAGAACAAAATACAAAACAACAAATCAGTGGGTAACAAACAGCATGTTGGTGGACTAACCTGCCAAGAGACACTAGGCAAGTTCAGGCACAAAGCGAGTTTGCCCCAGGGAGCAGCTGCTCTATATATGAGGACTAATTTCGATTCAGCTGAGGAAACTAATAACACATTGTAATGCATCGCCACCCGCTGCGATCATGATAACTGGATCAGAAGGGCTCCTCGGTGGGCTCTGCTGGGAAGCCGCACTCCTACGCACTCTCGTCCCTACCTCCTGTGTGGTAACGGCCGACAGAGACGCAGCCGCCGAGCTGCTCGGTAACACATCCTAATTACAAGCCAGATGTTAATGATACAATTAATTACTTTCTGCTCCAGTAACGGAGCTACAAAAGAGCCGGGGTTCCTCCAGTGGGACGCCGTGTTATTTTTATTAAGGACGTGCAAGACTCGGCACTCTCGTGGGAATGTAGCGGTAATCAAAAGAAGGAATAGATTTCAGGTTGCATCTGGAGAATTACAGCAGGTGCTGGGACACAGGGTCCTGTTCTACTTTCTGCATTTGGGAAATAAGAAAAAGAATAGAATGTTTCCTTCTGTTTTGTCTCTTTTCCTTTTTTTTTTTTAGGGATCAACAACTTGTCATGTCATGCCAATGGAGCGGTGTGGAACTGTAATGATCTGATTGTTCCTTTTTTTTTTAATTAACATTGTTTCATTTATCAAAGAAGGTCAAATTGCAGCATGTTTTAACCATCAATAGTCACATGTAAAATTGTCTAATAAAGACTATGCAGAGTTTTTCTCACCAATTTCTCTTTTTTTTCTATCTTGAATAGCTTGTCATGTTACAGGGAACCCGTGAATTATAAGCTCTTCTGTCATGAAGACTGCAAGTATTTCTCATGCCAGAAATAAGAAACTTTACAACAGCAGTTCTAACATTTCTATGTACTGAAATGCAAGATACCCTGCATCTATAATAATAATAATAATAATAATCTTCTTTTACTTCTTTGTCTTTCACTGGTTCCCTTTCAGGGGTCAACACAGCAAATCTAACCCTATCCTCTGCATCCTCTTCTCTCACACCAACTAACTTCATGTCCTCTCTCACTGCATCCATAAATCTCCTCTTTGGTCTTCCTCTAGACCTCCTGCCTGGCAGTTCCAACCTCAGCATCCTTCTACCGATATATTCACAATCTCTCCTCTGAACATGTCCAAACCACCTCAATCTGGCCTCTCTGACTTTATCTCCAAAACATCTAACATGGGTTGTCCCTCTGATGAACTCATTCTTGATCCTATCCATCCTTGTCACTCCCAAAGAGAACCTCAACATCTTCAGCTCTGCTACCTCCAACTCTGCCTCCTGTCTTTTCTTCAGTGCCACTGTCTCTAAGCAGTAGAGCATCGCCGGTCTCACCACGGTCCTGTACACCTTTCCTTTTATTCTCGCCGATATTCTTTTATCACACAACGCAGCTGACACTTTTCTCCACCCATTCCAACCTGCTTGTACCTGCCTCTTCACCTCCTTTCCACACTCTCCGTTACTCTGGACCATTAAACCTAAGTACTTAAAGTCCTGCACCTTCTTTATCTCTGCTCCCTGTAGCCTCACCATTCTGCTCAATAATAATAATAATAATAATAATAATAATAATAATAGTTTTATGTTTTAGGTTATTTATTTATTAACTGTATCTAGGCTTAGTAACAGTATTTTTATTGTAAATATTGTTAATAGCGTTAGTAATCTCTAAAATGTTTACATGGAATAAAAATTTAGCTTTTTTCATAAAAGAATCATGAAAGACTAAAAGCATGAAATGGATTCTGTGGATTCTGACTAGTAATAAAAAAAATCTTCTCTTTCTTAAACTATTTTAGATTGCTAGCTCAGAGAAAATGTAAAAAAAATAAAATAAAATAAAAAAAAAAAGATTCACACTTAGTCAAACATAATATATAATATATTATAATATAATATATATGGTAAGTCAAAAATTATCTGCAACTAGGGTTATATTCAGAAGGTTACATCAAAACTTCTGTTGGCCACACAGTCTTATCAGCGCTTTCTGTTCAAGGCTTCTGTCTCCCCAGTCAGGTGTGAACGTGTTACATCAGTTCATTTGCAACTGCGGTGCGAGCAAAAATGTGTTCCCCATGTGTGATTAGCACAAAATAAAAGTGGCATGCAGCGATTCATTTTTTGCAGTCTGCTGGTGTACCTGGTGCCGGAACAACTCACAGGAGATCATAAGCAGAAGTGTTTGGATAACTGCAAACGACATTTGGAGAGATACGTTAAGAGATGAAAGTTTCTCAAAGAGAATCATTACTGGTGAAGAGACACGGATTCATCACTGCAAGCCTGGGAATAAATGGCAAAGTAAGGAACGGAAACATCCTCACCTCCTGATCCTGGGTTTGATTCCAGTGTTGGGTCTGTGTGCATGGAGTTTGCATGTTCTTCCCATGCTTGGTGGGTTTCTTCTGAATTCTCCAGATTCCTCCCACAGTCCAATGACAGTCTAACCTGTATAATTGGAGTGTGTGAATTTGTGTGTCAATGTGGACTGGAGGTCCTACTACAGTCATACAGTACATGAGAATTAAAAAAAAAAAAAAAAAAAAAAAATGAAGGGAGTGTGTTAGTTGCTCACAGCTCAGCCTAAAACATTTTAATGAGGGAATATGCCAAATGCCTAAATGGAATATGAAAGCTTGTTAACAGAGGACAAAGTTTATTAAAAGCAAAATTATGCATTTAATTTAAAATACAGCCAGAGTGTGGATAGTTTTTGACTCAACCTCATTCACTACATGCATGTGATCATACAGTTTAGAGTATAAACACTATCCCAAATGAACATGTGATTGATGCTGTATGAGAGTCCTTATAAAAAGGAAAATACTGTATACTGAAGTGCATTTAAATTGAATGTAAAATATTATGTATTCAATAATAATAATAATAATAATTTGAACAAATTAATTCGTTGAAGGCGGCACGGTGGTGTAGTGGTTAGCACTGTCGCCTTGCACCTCCAGGGTCCGGGTTCGATTCCCCGGCCAGGCTCGATTCCCGTCTCTGTGTGCATGGAGTTTGCATGTTCTCCCCGTGCTTGGTGGGTTTCCTCCGGGTACTCCGGTTTCCTCCCACAGTCCAAAGACATGCAGATTAGGCTAATTGGCGTTCCCAAATTGACCATAGTGTGTGAATGAGTGTGTTTGTGTATGTGCTCTGCGATGGCTTGGCACGCTGTCCAGGGTGTACCCTGCCTCGTGCCCTGAGTCTCCTGGGATAGGCTCCAAGTCCCCGCGACCCTGATACAGGATAAAGTAGTATAGAAGATGAATAAATGAATAATTCGTTGAAAAAACTCAATAAATTGTGTGTAAAACTATGTAAAAAACATATCATCTATAAAAAAAAATCATATAAAATATACTTTTCTGAAAGTATGAATTATTTTAGGAAAATGTAATAACTGAATGGAAAAACCCAATAAATGCATCACATAGATAACATGTAATAAATTTTATTATTTAAATAATTCAAATTTAAGAATGTGTAAACTGTTGTGTGAGACGGCACATGAACATTTGCAGTGTCTACAAAACGACTACTCACATTTGACTCATCTCGAGCTCAGCTTAAGATAAAACAGAATCGGCGTTTCTTTGTCATATTTATGACTCGACATTTATGAGTCAGCTCATACAAAATCCAGCACATCCAGGGCTTTCCTGCTGGGGTTCCCCCGACCGAACACAGAAACACAGGAACACCATGAGATTAATGCCCTTCTGAAGCATGTCGTTCTGGATGTTTCTTTAGGGGGTAATAAGTTGAGGAAGGGAAGGTCATGTCACAAGCTCTCATTGACATCTAAGAGAAGCTGATTTGTATCAGCAGGCATAGAGGATTGACCCTGCACAGCTACGGACAAAGATTAATTACTTATTCGCACTGATATGGAGCAAGGGCATGGACGAAATTAAAGTGCAAATCACTTTACAATACGAGCATGCATCAGATTAAACAGTATAAGGGTGTAGGGTTGAGCGCTAGAAGCTACTCATGGTGTAAAGTAGCTTAAAGTTTTAATAAAGAAACGTTATCACTGTAAGCCTGTTATAATAATAACTTGGTGTTATTTGATCTTATTGGTTTAGAAATTTATATTTAAATAAATAGTAAACTTGGCCGATTTCGTTATAATTTTGTTTGATGAGTGGGGCTTGAAAATACTCTTGAAAAATATGTTCATTTATTTCAGTTAATAAATCTTTTCATGTTTGTTGTGGAAATTACCATCACTGTTGTATTTACTGCGATGAATGAAAATGTCACTTTGCGCCACCTGGCGGCCATTTTACGAATGACTTTGAAATGCAACTGATTTATTTTGGCCGCTGTTGCCTTTAAACGGCGGTATGCGCGGCGGGATGGTTATTCCGATTGTGTAACCACTGTACCTCATTAGTCTGATGGTACCTGTACTATAATATACTATAATATAATACCATGGTATTTTTAACAGTACCATCATACGTATTTGCTGATATAGTACATGTACCACATTATGTTACATGGTTCTACGATGGTACATATTTTGTTACAATGGTACTATAGTAAGGTCTATGGTTCTATCATGCACTACTGTATATATGGTACCAGGATACTGTAAATTCACCAAATTCTATAGTACACACCAAAGTACTACCACAATACCCACTGAAGTGCCACAATACATACTCTGGTACGCTATAAAGTCCTATGGTGCCTACCATGACAATGTCGGAAGTACCTTGGTAATACTATGATGTGTTATGGTATGTACTGTATAGTAGTTTACGATTGTAAAATGTAGCCAATGAAATTACAATGATGTTACTAAGGTTAAATCAACTGTAGAAACATTTCATGTTATCATAAAAAAAAATACAGTCAGCAGTTAGCAGTTAATACAGTTAGCAATTTAGCTAACACTAAAATAGAAGGCCATTGTAGCTATTTTTTGACAATTTGTTAACATAATTCAGATAATAGTTAACATCTAAGCACATTTTCTTCTGATTATCATTTTAATATAACCACCATCATCATATTCAATAACACAAACAATAAAATAAAAAAGAATGAAAACCACTTTAACAATATATAATATATAATTATAACAATCTAGCAACTGTCCTTAAAATAATGTGCATTAAAACATTTAATGTTAAGAGATTTTTTTATACATGGATTGCTAAGGCTACAAACTCTACAGTAATTTTGACACACTTAAACATTAATAATCATAGACATGAATGTGTTGATGGTCTTGTTTCTCTCTATCATCATCATAAATCATTAGATGAATTTATTATCAGTAGCTCTAGGGTAATGCTTCCAGGAAGATGAAATAACTTGTAATAGTTACACGTAAGAAAAAAAAAGAATAGCTAAAAAAGTACTAAAAAATACTATATTATTTGAATACTATATTATTTTAAAACAACTTAAACTTAACAATATTAGCATTACAATTTGTAACTAGTTTTTATCATTGTTTATTACTGAAGGCAATACAAAAAAAATCCTTCTCAGAACTTTGATGTTGCTTAAATCAAGAAAAAAAGATTATGGTTACAGTTGATGGGACTGGAAAGTAATGCTTTAAGTCCATTAACTGCCAGAGATTTGTTGGATTTTTTAAATGAGATTTCTCATACAGTTTCATCAACAGTGTTGATACAGTAGTAGTTGTATTATTAGCAGTGCTGCCGGTGTGAGGCATGCTTCAGGACCACAATCCCATGAGAAGCAATCAAAGTGGCAGCCAGAGAAATCTCATTTGGGCAGGACCAGAAATAAAGTACGTTGACAAAGAAAGATAGCACCCAGTCTTTTACCTGCCATTTAATAATTACTACTTCATCTAGATTGTTGTTCTTTTAGCTGCTCCCCGTTAGGGATCACCACAGCGGATCAGCCGATCCACACCTTTTTTGGCACAGATTTTATACCAGATGTCTGTCCTGATGCAAGGCTCTCGTTTTTATCCAGCTTTGCCCTGTAATCCCAGTGGCTGGGGATCAAACCCAGGGCTACCGCATGGCAACAACAAGCCAATGCCCTAATTACCCCTTCCTCTATGCTATTAAGTATCATTGATTATTGATTTTTATTTTAAATAAACCATCATTCATTATGTGGTTTCCTGTTCTTTCTGGCTCAAGCTGCAGTAATTGGCAGAGGAAATCCACCGACATGGTGCCAGGCAGAAAAGTCCATTTACTGCTGGAAGTTAATTCCAGTTTTGCCATCTTGAAAACTTCTCCACTTGTTACTCGAAAATGATTTCCTGCTTTAATGAGCTTGAACAAGTGTAAATCATTGTGTGTGTGTGTGTGTGTGTGTGTGTGTGTGTGTGTGAGTGTGTGTGTGATTTTATGCATTTTGGGTTTTCATGAACTGTCTGCCACAATCATCAATATTAAAACAATAAAAGGCTTGAACTACTTCAGTTTGTGTGTAATGAATCTAAAATATATGAAAGTCTAATGTTTATCAGTACATTACAGAAAATAATGAACTTCATCACAATATGCTAATTTTTTGAGAAGGACCTGTATATAATGTATTATACACTGCCTGGCCAAAAAAAGTCATAATTTCAGGAGGGTGAAATTATTGGGCTACATCAAGCAAAGAAAACAACTAAGCAGCTTTTAAATTACTGGAACCTTCAACACACTATCAAAACCTGTTAGAATAATGCTGTACTGTGAACTTTGTGGAAGAAATGTGGTCAGAAAAAAGTCACAAACGGAGATCACTTAAATACTTGGTAAAATTCCATAGTAAAAAATCAACACTAAAACCCCGAGCTATGTTTAATAGTGAAAGTAAAAGCATTTCCATACACACACAATGTAATGAGAACTAAACAGTCCAGAAGAAAACCACCAGTGTTAGAGGCTAATAAAGATGGATCCAAAAGGTTGTTTTCAGGTTGGCTTCTCTGATGAGTTCAGATTGAGTCAATTCAGGGTAAAAAGAGAAGCGCATGAAGCAATGCACCCATCATGCATAGTGTCCACTGTACAAGCCTCTGGAGACTCTGGGGTTGCTTTAGTTGCTCAGGTCTAGACTCTGATGCAGCTGACGAACCGAATGTAGTGAATACTTTTTGGGTGCGATATACTGTATGAAGAAATAATGGGGTATCAATACTTTTGCACAGTACAACAATCATATTTCTTGGGATTTGTTTTGTTAGCTTTATACTAAATTTGAGAGATTTTTACTAGAAATGCTGATTTGGTTCTAACTGGAAGTGTGTGTGTGTGTGTGTGTGTGTGTGTGTTTCAGGACAATGTGTGTGTATATGTCTTCTGTTGCCTACTCGTGAATCCCGCAGGCATGAAACTGATTCAGCAGCCTCTCCCGATCAATAAAAAGAAGCGCCTTCGACCTTGAGCATGATTGGTGCGGAAAATGACAAGATTGCTGGTGTTTTAGCGAGGCCTCATCGCGGCTTCATCTTCTTTGTGATCAAAGCGTAACAGGAGAGACGGAGTGACTCCAGTCACCTTTGATCGGGACTAACTCGCAGTGGTCTGTGGCGCAGTGCAGCACCGTGTTAACACTTGTTGAGCTGTGGGGAAAAACAGGGGTGAATATTTAACGTCCAATTAAAGTAAAAGAATGAAAGTTTCACTAGGAGTAGTCAGTGGATGTCAAGGAGAAGGGTGCTTTAAAAGCTGCACCAGTTATAAAATGTACGGACAATGTCCGTCTTGTTTATGGCAAAATATCGATTTCTGTTCAGTGATTGAAGATCGTTTTTTTCCCATTACGCCGTATTGAACCTTGCATTTTGGATTTCCTTCTAGCCATGCACACATGCATCTAAAAGGGTGACGAAGATTACCTCTACATACCTATGCGCGCACACAACCACACACACACACACACACACACACATAAAGCGCACACATTATTGACAAAGGCATTATCTTGTTTTATTGCAGTGTCCTTTCTTGCACTGGGCCAGTAAACAGAGCACCCAGGTCACACTTGTGCTCTTTTAATGTCAAGATGTATGAAAGCACGCTAAGCTCTGAAGTCTATCACAGGCTACAGCCTCGGTTTAAAAGCTGACCTTGTCCTTTATCACATAGACACACATTTATCTTTAAAGTCACTTAAATACTAAAAGCAGAAGTGTTTAATCCCTCTGTTGGGATCACTACTCATTGCTGGATGTTTTATTAACCTGAGGTATCTCGTTAGATTTTATAGCAACTTAATTGTATAATATATGTTAAATACCTAATATATCCCACCGTCCTGTGTTATAAACTCTATAAACAGTATTGATGAAAGTCTAAAAGCTGTTTACGTGCTTGGAGACCCTCCTGTGTGATTAAAAATAACAGTATAAAAATACGTTTAATTCTTAAATCTGATTGGCCACCATATGAAAACCTTCAGGACATTAAGCACTGGTTTTGCAGATATCTTACAACCTATAATAAAAATTCCCACCATTCCTGATTTAAAGCAGGAGATTGACACGTTGTCATATTTCCAACCAACCATGACGTCTCGATAAAATATCTTGGCAATTCATCTTGGCGAAAAATGTGTAAGAAACGTCCTTTTTTTGGTCCTTGGTACTGGTTGAAAAACAGCAATCCTCCAGAGTTCCTGACGAGGCCTGACATGCCTGTGATTACTGTCATTATCAATTCGGCTGGTTTTAGGCCGTGACGAAGACGGCGCCGCAGCCTTTTGTCACACGAGCAAACCTCCTCTCTGTCGCTGCCCTGAAATTTGCGTCACTCACGGCTAAGTGAGAAAGGATGCTTCAGTGTCACCCTGTCATCCTTCCTCATTGGCAGTCAGTGCAACAATGTGGATCTGTGTGCGCCTGCATGTGAGTGTGTGACTTATGATTGCAATCTTTGTGTACCAGAATACCGTGCTGCACACTTGGCAGGGTATTATTAGATATTAAGTGCCTTCCAAATTTTTAGATCTAAATTTACTGGATGCTTTTGTTTGGGTGAGTAGTTATTATTAGGGCACACATGTACTGTATGAGCATTCAATCTAAAAATAATTCGATCAAGCCTCCCGTTTGATCGTCCTGAATGGTTAAATGCGATTGTTGTAGAGATGTGTTGGTAAATGAATGAATCTGAGTGTTTACCTGGTGAAGTGATCATGTAGAGAAGGAAAGGAGAAGGAATCCAAAGCAACTGCATGGACATGGAAAATTCTAGAGCTGTTCTTGGAGTGCTGCTGGTGAGCTTATGTTCACTGATGGCATCATGAACTGCCAGGTTTACGGAGACCTTTTGGATGTAAACATGCAGAAATCAACAGGAAAAATTAATCGATTAATGAATTAATAAAAAAAATATATAGGGGGAGACCGGGTTGTAACATGGGGAAAGTTTTAACACCCCCAATTCCACCAATCAGGGATAGGATCAGAGTCATACAGTATGATCATTTCAGTGTTTACCCACTTCCTCCCTAAACCCACATGGTGGATATCAAGGCTGGGAACAAATACATGCAGATTCTATTATTAAAAAAACAGATTTTGAGGTAAGAAAGTACTTTTTTTTGACCAAGACTATATTTTGTTTAGTATTTATACAATTGCAGATAAAATCATATAACTTATATTTGATTAAATTGTAGTTTCTTAGGTAAAATGTGATTCATTTATCCCTTGCTAATTTCAAACCACTCTCCTACTACAGCTAGCTAAACAATGGCTAAGAGGAGTGGGGTGGGTTGTCTTTAAAAAGTGTTACAACCATCCCCTTACATATAACTAAGGACAGTTTCCTGATTTTAATAATTTTACAGAATGCCAAGACAATGGAAAAGAACGACTGAAAGAGGTGTGCCTGCCAGTGTTTTAAAAACAGCATCTGATGAAGTCACAAAGAAGGGCAAGGCAGTCAGGTCAGTTGCGAAGGCACATGGGATCTGCCATGTAACATTGAGCAGATACTGCAAATCACTTCATAAGCTGAGAGACCAGGGGTCCAGTGATCTTCCAAGTGTAGGTTACCGCAGTAGCAACAAAGTTTTCTCTGAGGTAAAGGAGAAGGTGCTGGCTGGCTATTTGACTCAGGCAGCAGACCTGTATTATGGACTGACTCCACGTGAGGTAAGCATATGACAGGTTAGCCATTGGAGGCCAGAGTAGAACTGAATACTAGCGTAGGTGTCAGACAATTGGAAACCATTTTTTGTGTCTATGTACTCAGGTAGGGCGGCGCAGTGGTGTAGTGGTTAGCACTGTCGCCTTGCACCTCCAGGGTCCGGGTTCGATTCCCCGGCCAGGCTCGATTCCCGTCTCTGTGTGCATCTTGTTTTGATCCAGCTGAGCGGCGCGCTAGGACGCAGCGGCCACACCGGGTCCAAACCATGGTGCAATATTCGTGTTTAATTTATGTTTAATTTATGTTTGGATGGTTTGTTTAAGTCACAATGTCCATTGGAACAACGAACAAACATGTCTACAACCGTAAACTTTTGGAAATCGGAAAATGCTATTTTCATCCAGAATGCGACACACTGGAGACACTACGCTGTTACAGCATTCTGCGAGCTCCGGGAGGACGTAGCGCGACATCACCGAGAGCCTGTGCCCGCCCGGAAGTTCGTCGAAAGCGGTGTGCGAGGAGGCGGAAGCGCGGTAAGAGAGCCGGGATACATGCTAGGCTAAAAGCTAACTGTAGCCGACCCGCGCTTCCATCACTTCTCCTATCCAATGTGCGCTCTTTGGACAATAAACTGGACTGCTTAAGACTGCTCCTGACTTCCCGAAAAGAGATAGAACACTGCTGTGTTCTTATTTTCACTGAAACATGGCTGCATGAAGGCATCGGCGACTCCGGAATCCAGCTAGACGGGCTAGCCAGCTACCGCGCCGACAGAGATACCACAGCTGCCGGTAAGACTCGGGGCGGGGGACTGTGTGTTTATATCAACAACAGCTGGTGTAGGAACGCAGCGATCGTCTCTGTGCACTGTTCAGAACTAGTGGAGGTTTTAGCAGTCAGATGCAGACCATTTTACATCCCGAGGGAGTTTACTGTGGTGATCATTGTGGCTGTTTACATTCCACCTAGCGCTAAAGCTAACGGGGCACTCAGTGAACTCTACTCTATCATCAGCGACCTACAAACAGTCCACCCTGATGGCTTCTTTATCATCGCCGGGGATTTTAATAAAGCTTCACTCAAGTCAGTACTACCAAAATTTCATCAGAACATTGACTTTGCAACAAGAGGGGACAACATGTTAGACCTTGTTTATACAAACATCCAGCATGCATACAAGGCTGCACCCCTCCCCCACCTCGGACAATCAGACCACATCTCCATACTTCTCACTCCAGCCTATATACCAATAAACAAACAGTTCAGACCAGCCATGAAAGAGGTGAGAACATGGCCACGGGGGGCCATGTCTGCCCTTCAGGACTGCTTTGATTGCACAGAATGGGACATGTTCAGAGAAGCAGCGACCTATGAACATTCAGTCGATCTGGAAGAGTACGCAGCCTCAGTGACTGGTTACATCAGCAAGTGCGTTGAGGATGTTACTGTCTCAAAGACTGTTGTCACCCGGGCAAACCATAAACCCTGGTTCTCTGCAAAGCTGCGCAGCCTGGTGAAAATCAGGGACAGAGCCTTCAAGTCCAAAGACAGGGAAGCTTACATCGCAGCCAGAGCCAACCTGTCACGGGCCATCAAAGAGGCAAAGCGGGCGTATGCAGAGAAGATCAGCAACCACTTCTCAAGCTCAAGAGACACGCGGCGCATGTGGCAGGGCATCCAGACCATCACGGGCTACAAACCAACACAATTGGAATGTAGCAGTGATCCCTCCCTACCAGATGAGCTGAATAACTTTTTTGCACGATTTGAGGCAGAGAATGAGGCACCAGCGAGGAAGATGACCACCTTCCCCAACGACCAGGTACTACATCTATCCACAGCAGACGTCAGGTCGACTCTCCGCAGAGTGAACCCACGAAAAGCTGCAGGACCAGACAACATACCTGGCCGGGTGCTCCGGGAATGTGCTGATCAGCTTGCGGTCATCTTTGCAGACATCTTCAACTCATCACTGAGCTCTGCTGTTATACCTACATGCCTGAAGACCACCAAAATCGTCCCAGTGCCAAAAAAGTCAACTGTGTCTTGTCTTAACGACTACCGCCCCATAGCACTCACATCTATCATCATGAAGTGCTTTGAGAGGCTGGTACTGAGTTACATGAAGTCTAAGCTCTCACATACTCTGGACCCGTTACAATTCGCATATCGACCAAACCGCTCCACAGATGACGCCATCTCATCTGCTCTTCAACTTACCCTCTCCCATCTCGACAGAAAGGACACTTACGTCAGAATGCTGTTTATCGACTTCAGCCCAGCATTCAATACAATAATTCCCCAAAGGCTGGTAAGGAAGTTGGACTTTCTAGGTATAGACACTCCTCTTTGTAATTGGATCCTGGACTTCCTCACTGACAGGCCGCAGACTGTCTTCATAGGCAACAACTCCTCCGGGGTCCTCAGACTGAGCACAGGCTCCCCACAGGGCTGTGTGCTTAGCCCACTGCTTTTCACTCTGCTAACGCACGACTGTGCTGCACAGCACAGTTCAAATCACATCATAAAGTTTGCAGACGATACAACAGTAGTGGGTCTCATCACCAACGACGATGAGTCTGCGTACAGAGAGGAGGTAAAACATCTGGTGGACTGGTGTCAAAATAACAACCTGTCTCTTAATGTTCAGAAGACTAAAGAGATGGTTGTTAACTTCAGGAAGAGCCCGAAGGCCTACGCCCCACTGTACATCAACGGATCTGCTGTCGAGATTGTCAGCAGTGTGAAGTTTCTGGGGGTGCACATGGCAGATGATCTTTCCTGGAACCTGAACACCACCACCATCACCAAGAAAGCACAACAACGTCTTCACTTTCTTCGGAAACTGAAGAAGGCCAGTCTTCCACCTCCCATCCTCACCTCATTCTATCAAGGGACCATAGAGAGTGTTCTCTGCTGTTACATCACCGTCTGGTACGGAAACTGCACCACCGCTGAAAAGAAGTCCTTGCAGCGGATAGTGAAGACAGCAGAGAGAATCATCGGGGTCCCTCTCCCAGCCATCTCCCAACTCTACAACAAACACCAGATCCGCCGTGCGAGAAGCATAGTGAAAAACTCTTTTCACCCCTCACATGCACTGTTCTCCCTCCTCCCATCAGGCAGACGGTTCCGCAGCATCAGAACTGTGACTGCCAGACACTGCAAGAGCTTCTTTCCACAAGCAGTAAGGGCTCTCAACTTACTGACAACATAGAACTGAACAAACATACGAAACACACACTCAACATAAACACATAATGGACTCCTATATTTATAAACTCACCTAAACAACTAAACCCTCATACAATATGCTACATGTACACCAAAGACAAAAACACACAAATTGGACTGTGGTACAACACACATATTGTACACCCTGTATTGCATACTGTATTTTTGTCCAAGAAATTTTCTACCTCATGCTGATTTGCACTAGTCGCAATTTGCACATGTCTTGTCTTGTCTCGTCCAATACTCCTACAATAACTTGAACCCGCACACTGTACTCTGAACCAATTGCACGTGTTCACTTTGTATCATTGCACTGTATTGTCTTCCTGTCCTGATAGTGTACAGATAGTTTATTTAAAAATAGTCACTTAGTTAGTTTAGCTTAGTTAGATATAATTTAGTTGTAATTTCTTGTTTTCTATTTCTTTCTTATTAAGGCACCACGGAGGGTCTGTGTGAAACGGCATTTCAATACAATGTATACTGTGTATATTGTTGTATTGACAATAAACCTCTCTTGAATCTTGAATCTTGAATGGAGTTTGCATGTTCTCCCCGTGCTTGGTGGGTTTCCTCTGGGTACTCCGGTTTCCTCCCACAGTCCAAAGATATGCAGGTTAGGCTAATTGGCGTTCCTAAATTGCCCGTAGTGTGTGAGTGTGTGTATGTGTGTATGTGTGTGTGCCCTGCGATGGATTGGCACCCTGTCCAGGGTGTACCCGGCCTAGTGCCCGAAGTCTCCTGGGATAGGCTCCAGGTCCCCCGCGACCCTGAACACAGGATTAAGCGGTATAGAAAATGAATGAATGAATGTACTCAGGTTTTCTATTCCAAATTCTTTTAGGTCAAAAAGTTTGCATATCAACTTGCAGTAGTATATAACATAAAACATCCTCAATCATGGGATAAGAATCAGATGGCAGGGCCTGACTGGTTCACATTTTTCATGAAGCGGAACCTCAGCCTGTCAGTGAGGAGTCCAGAAGCAACCAGCCTTACACGGGCAAATAATATCGGGTTTTAATCGGACAAATGTGAAACATTTCTTCAACAGCCTTGGACAGGTTATTGAAAGATACAACTTTGATGGAAGCGACATATGGAATGTAGATGAAACTGGTGTAACAACAGTCCAGTCACCAAACCGTGTTGTTGCACGTCGTGGAGTCAAGCAGGTGGGTGCGATGACATCGGGTGAGAGAGGTGTGCTCGTGTCAGTAGCATGTGCTGTGCAACCACTGGGAAATGCAGTTCCCCCCTTCTTTGTATTCCCTCGTAAACGTTACAAGGAATACTTTATTCAGAGTGGGCCAACAGGGAGTGCTGGTAGTTTTAACGCCTCAGGATGGATGCAAGAGGAAGACTTCCTCTTATTCCTTGATCACTTTGCAAAACACACAAAGGTCAGCCCAGAGAAGAAGGTTTTGCTCTTGCTGGAAAACCACTGTTCACATCTATCTGTGAAAGCTATTGATTTCTGCAAAGAAAAGGGAATTGTGCTACTTACATTTCCCCCCCACTGCAGCCATAAACTTCAGCCATTGGATCGCAGTGTCTATGGCCCATTCAAGAAGATGGTGAACACTGCATGTGATGCCTGGATGAAGATGAATCCTGCCAAGACGATGACGATATATGATATTCCAAGTATTGTGAAGACTCCTTTGCCTGTAGCTGCAACACCCAAAAACTTTCAAGCTGGTTTCCAGTCCACAGGTATTTGGCCATTCAATCTTGAAATTTTTGAAGAGTGTGACTATGCACCCGCACAAGTCACTAACCGTCCAGAACCAAGTACATCTCTGACATCTGGAGCTTTGCAGCCACACTCTCCACCAACGCACCTGAGGACTGCCTCCTCTCCTCTAATATACCTGGTTACTTCTGGCTCATCTGCAGTTCATGATGTCACCATGCCCTGTGCTCCAGATGAGCCAGGCACCTCGGGGTTGTCTCCAAGTCAGCCGTTCAGTCCTTCAGCAGTACGGCCATTTCCAAAAGCAGGGCCAAGGAAAACAACTGGCAGGATCAGGAAGAAGAGGCAGTCTGCAATACTCACTGATACACCAGTGAAGCAAGCACTGATGGAAGAAGAACAGAGAAGAGCATGTAAAAAAAGTAGAAACAGTATATTGGGAAAGACTAAAGGCAAGCAAAAGAAAAAGGAGAGAAAGACTGCCAAGAAAATGTTGAACGCTGTTGCTGAGGATTCTGAGACCGGTGATGATGAAAACGTTTGTGTTGTCTGTATGGAGTCCTTTGGCAACTCAAAGCCAAAGGAAGTATGGGTAAAATGTGCCCTATGCAGTCTCTGGGCCCACCAAGCCTGTACTCCAGGGTTACCCAGATTCATTTGTCAGCATTGTGACTCTGATTATGAATACACACACACACACACTGTTCTTATTAGACTTACATACCATTAAGGAAGTTTGTTCTAGCAGACTCACACACAGCACCTGAGTCAAACTTAAAGTGGATTTGAGTTATGGTCAGTCACAGAGAGAAAGACATTGTTCTGTGGTCTTGTTCTTTTATTTCAATAAAACCTCTTTTTGAAGCATACAGCATGGTGTGGTCAATGTTTTTGCTTCTTTTGTCTAACTGCTACTGTACAACTCTCCCCAGCATGTGTTACAACCTACCCCGGTGGTGGGGTAGGTTGTAACAAAGGAACACCATGTATTTGTCATGAACTCACAAGGTCTGTGATATTCTTGCAGAGATTTGATTTAGTGCCGTTTGTAGCAAACAAATGTGGGTATTTTGTATAAAAGTTTAAAAACTGTGAGTTATAGGTGGTAAAGCAAAAAGTGTTACAACCATTCCCGGTCTCCCCCTATATATATACAGTATATATATATAGGGGGAGACCGGGAATGGTGTATATATATATATATATATATATATATATATATAGGGGGAGACCGGGAATGGTTGTAACACTTTTTGCTTTATATTCCTCCAGAAATATTCCTCCAAAAATATATATTATTTTTTTTTCTTTCTATTATTTTAGTCTGATTTTATTGCATTTTTAATGTAGTCCTGAGCTTTCTGAAGGTCTCTCATTTTCAGTTCAGTCCCTGTAGGAAAGCTTTTGGTTTGTTACGCCTCACAGTGACCTACTGTATAAATCATTTAAAAATGTAAAAAAAAAAAAAGAAAAACATTTTACAGAGAAACAGGTGCAGATGATGACAGATGATTAGGCCGGGGATTAGTATACTGCTAATGCTAAATGCTGAGTGGTTGGAACAGAGGAGAGGGGAAATGAGGCTGCTGCTGAGGTTGCTACAGTACTTAAACAACCAATTTTTTTTGTTGCATCTTTAGGCACTTTGTCGTCTGTCACAGTGAAATGTCCTTTCCCATTTTATTTTCTTAATTTACATAATTGAATTACATTTTATTCAATTTAACTCAAGTGAGTTTATTAAATTTAATATGAAGAAATGAAAGGGGTTAAAGACTTTTGCACAGAACTGTAAATCCTCAAATTTCTCAGCAGGATCATGATCCAAAGCAGTCTGGTCACCAAAACAAATTAAGTCTTAAAATGGTCCTTCCAGAGCCCTGACATAAACCCTATAGCCCTTTTAATAACGCAAAAGCAGGTTGCAGAAATGATAATTCTGTATATAAATCTACAGTAACAATTCTGAGACTGGTAACTCTAAATGAACTTCTCCTGCAGCAGAGGTAAGTTTTGGTCTTGGCTGAGAGTTTGAGTTCCCTGGGATGGTCTTCATGAGAGCCTCATCATGGTGCTTGATGGAAAGTATACACTTGATGATAATACTGAAAAACTGTTTCAATATTGAAAAAAAAATAACACCTGACTGTTGTTGTTCTTGTTGTTACATAATTACATTTCATAGTTTTGAAAAACCCCAGTATTGTTGTAGAATGTAGAAAATAAATCACAAAACAAAACTATTTTCAAGTGATCCCAAACTTTTGAGCAATAGTAAATATGCATATGCATGTGTGGCTCAGGTGTTCAAATTAATTTAGGCGCCAATGTATTTTTTTGCATACTACTACTTCTACTACAGTACTATAATAATAATAATAATAATAATAATAATTATTATTATTATTATTATTATTATAATAAATGAGTATTTTTAACTTTTGTATTTTTCAACTTCGGTCGAACATATTCGATTATTCTGTGCAGCTCCTGTTTTTTTTTTTTTTTTTCTCCTTTCCCATACTACATAAATAAACATCACTCAAGTAACTTTTCAAGCAATATTTTGATGCAGCTTGAGTACATTTTGCCAAAGGGCACACCAGGCATTGCTTGCATCCTGGAGACTTTTAGCAGGAAACAAAAGCACGACTGAACTCAAAGTGTTGCAAATGTAGAAAACCTGGTTGCTGTGTGGATTTGCTCTCTCTCTCTCTGTCTCCTCTTCAGACGAACAGAAGCAGCAGAGCAAAAAAAAAAATCTGTCTCGGTGGATTGCACCCATAAATAGTGTCTTCTAAAAAGAGCGTGAAGATTCTCAGCTATGGGTTTGGATTTCAGGTAATCATTAGATGCTCTGAATCACAAAGCGTGGGATGTTTGCAATGACAGTGGTAGATCGACTTTTCCTGTAATCCTGGAAAAATATGGAATTTGCAATATTTAGAGCATTAAATAACAAAACATCATTGAGCAGAATTAAAAAATTTGCATTAACTCCTGACCTGTTATAATTACCGTTTAATTAACCCTTAGGAGTCGGCGGACCCGCCGGCGGGCACACGTGCATTTTTTTCTGGTAACCGTGAAAAGAGTTTAATATGCTCCGTCATGTTTGATCATACGCATAAGTGTAGTACATCATTTGAATCTGTAAATGTCAAGATGGACTAACCTGAGGTGACCAGAAGACGTAGGTTTAGCGGTTAGCCCAATGTAGCGTGGAGGATAAACCCAAACGCAGAAAGAAGCGAGTAGGCAGGATAGCCACGCGATTTAGTCTAAGGACTCTCACAAAAACGGAGCAAGGGAAAAACACAAATTTAACCCGCGTCCTGTAGATACACACACAATAGCAAAAGACAACGGAACCAACTGGTGAGTACTCACGGTTTGCTGAAACGACAACTGGAACTGACATGGGCCGAACTCAATGACTGAGCGGTAAGCCATCGTTTGTTTACCTCTTTTATACTTCCTGGTTTGGTGCCCGTCTTACTTCCGGGTCCTAGTGCCGGGCGCAGATTGAGTGTGCATGACAGTACCCCCCTGTCCAGGACTGGCTCCTGACGGACATGGGGTGGAGGATACCCTGTGACGGTAGTCCCGAATTAGCTCAGGGTCGAGAATGAACCGGGCCGGGATCCAAGATCGCTCCTCGGGGCCATAGCCCTCCCAGTCCACCAGGTATTGCGTACCTTTGCCCCGAGGGCGCGAGTCGAGGATTCGGGTCACGGTGTAGGCGGGACCGCCGTCGATGATCCGGGGAGGAGGAGCTGGGGGGGTGTGTGGAATCATGGGTGAGGTGATGAAGGGCTTGAACTGGGATAGGTGGAATACTGGGTGGATCCGGAGCGCCGCAGGCAGCTGGAGCCGGTAGGTGACAGGGTTGATTCTGTGGGTGATGTGGTATGGTCCGATGAATCTGGGGGAAAGTTTCTTTGACTCGGTGTGGAGGTGGAGGTTCTTTGTGGAAAGCCATACCTTGTCACCTACGTGGTATAGTCGTCCCGGAGGATGTCGGCGGCGATGTTGGTGGGTATAGCGGGCATTTGCATGTTGGATGGCCCGGTTGGTCGTAATCCAGAGCCGCCGACATCTGCGGACCAACTGTTGGGCCGACGGTACATCAACCTCCGGTTCTGGGTGGTTGAACACGGAGGGTTGGAAACCATGGCATACCTCAAATGGGCTTAGGTTGGTGGCAGAGGAGATGTGGAGGTTGTGTGACAACTCCGCCCAGATGAGGTGGCGTCCCCAGGAGCGCTGGCGGTCCGCTACGAAACATCTCAGGTAGCGCTCCAGTTGTTGGTTGGTCCGCTCCGTCTGACCGTTAGTCTGTGGGCGGTATCCGGAGGACAGACTGCAGGTGGAGTCGATCAGACGGCAGAAGGCCTTCCAGAACCGGGCTGTGAACTGGGGCCCTCTGTCCGAAACGATATCCTTGGGGAACCCATGCAGACGGACTACGTGCTCTAATATCAGTTCTGCGGTCTCCTTTGCTGACGGGAGTCCGGCGAGAGCCACCAGATGCACGGTCTTAGAGAACCGATCCACGATCGTGAGGATGGTGTCCTTTCCTTCGGAGGCCGGCAGGCCCGTGATGAAGTCGACGGCAATGTGCGTCCAGGGCCGTCGAGGGACTGGGAGCGGTTGCAGTTCTCCTGGGGATGGTTGGTTGGTGTTTTTGGCCCTGGCGCACACTGGGCATGCCTGAACGAATTCTTGGACGTCCCTCGTCATGGACGGCCACCAGAAGTCCCGCTGGAGGAATTGGAGGGATCGTCGGGTGCCCGGATGGCCTGAAATTGGGGAGGAATGTCCCCAGTGGAGGACCTCTGGTCTCATCCCCTCGGGCACGAAGAGTCGTCCAGGTGGCACACCTGCCGATTTGGTCTCTGTACCTCGTGCCTGGCGCACTCTCGTTTCCAGGTCCAGTTGCAGGGGGGCGATGATCTTAGAAGAGGGAAGGACAGACGCGGGGTCCGCCCGGGGAAGGTCCACCTCTAGTTGTCGGGAGAGGGCGTCCGCTTTGGTGTTCTTGGACCCCGGGCGATATGAGAGGTGAAAGTTGTAATTGTCAAAAAAAACGCCCACCGCGCCTGTCGTGGGTTTAGCTGTTTGATAGTTCTGATGGTAATGAGATTCTGGTGGTCCGTCCAGATTATGAATGGCTCACTGACGCCCTGGAGCCAGTGACGCCACTCCTCCAGAGCCCACTTTATGGCCAGCAGTTCGCGGTCCCCTACCCCGTATCGCTGCTGAGTGGAGTCAAACTTTCTGGAGAAAAAACCACATGGGTGCAGCTTTTGATCTGGACCTTGTTGCGAGAGGATAGCTCCAGCGCCCACATCTGAAGCATCCACCTCTACAACGAATGGTTTACTGGCATCTGGGTGGTGGAGAATCGGTGCAGTGGTGAAGCGGTGACAAAGTGATCGGAAAGCAGAGACAGCTGCCGGGTTGAGGTGGAAAGGGAGAGAGGAAGGACGGGTCAGAGCGGTTAGGGGGGCGGCAACTGTACTGTAGTCCCGGATAAAGCGACGATAAAAGTTCACAAACCCGAGAAACCGTTGAAGCTGCTTGAGGGTCTTGGGTAGGGGCCAATGACGCACAACTTCTAGTTTCTGCGGGTCCATGGCCACACCCTGGGGCGAGATGACAAAACCCAGGAACGTGGTGGAGCGCTCGTGAAAAGCGCACTTTTCCAACTTACAGTACAGTTGGTGGGCGAGTAATCTCTTTAGAACCGCCCTGACGTGCTGGGTGTGTTCTTCCATGGTGCGTGAATATATCAGAATATCGTCCAGGTAAGCGAATGCCCACCGACCGAGCATGTCCCGAAGGACATCATTGATGAAGTGTTGGAATGCGGCGGGGGCATTGCACAGTCCGAATGGGATGACGAGAGTTTCATAGTGTCCGGTGGGGGTGATGAATACCGTCTTCCACTCATCGCCCTCTCTGATGCGCACCAAGTTGTAGGCGCTCCGGAGGTCCAACTTCGTAAAGACGGTGGCGCCAGAGAGAGCGTCCAGGGCTGAGTTGGTAAGAGGCAGAGGATGTCGGTTTTTGATGGTGAGGTTGTTGAGCCCCCGATAGTCGACACAAGGGGCGAAGTTCACCGCCTCACTTCTTCACGAAGAAGAACCCCGCGGCGGCAGGTGAGGAGGAGGGCCTGATGGTGCCTTGGCGCAGGGCGTTGTTTACATATTCCTCCATCACCTGGGTCTCGATGGATGTGAGCGAGTAGAGATGGCCGCGGGGTGGGACCGTACCGGGTTGAAGGTCGATGGCGAGATCGTATGGACGATGTGGAGGAAGATGGGTGGCTCGTCGTCTGCAGAAGACCTCCGCTAGGTCCCGATACGGCGCTGGGATGGAGTTGGTGTCGACGTCGGGGGCCTCGGACTCCCTAGAGCACGTCCCAGCCGCTGCCTGTAGGCATAGTTCGTTGCAGGTCGCGCCCCACTGGAGGATCCAATTCTGGGTCCAGGAAATTAGAGGGTCATGCTGGAGCAGCCAGGGATGTCCAAGGATGATGGGAGGTGAAGAGATGGAGGTGACGAAAAATTTTTGCTGTTCGTGATGTTGGTCAATGGAGACGGTGATAGATTCGGTCCGGGTGCTGATTGGGCTGGTGGATAGGGGGCGACCGTCTACAGATGTGATACGAACGGGCTGGGATAACGCCTCGAGTTTTACCCCCAGTTTTTTGGCATATGAGGAGTCAATGAAGTTACCTGTTGCCCCGGAGTCGATGAACGCAGCACTTCGGACTCGTTTGTGGCCAACCCGGAGGTGTACCTGAACCGTGAGACGGGAGGAGTTGGTGGTGATGGTGGAGAGATGGAGGTGACCCGGCGAGTGTCTCTCTCCTCTCACCAGGCCTGGGCGTTTCCAGGTCTGAGAGGACAGGTTGCCCGGTGATGTGTGGCTGACCCGCAATAGGCGCAGAGTCCTTCGCGGAAGCGTCTCTCCCGTTCTGCAGCGGTCAAGGAGGCGCGTCCTAGTTGCATGGGTTCCCCGGCTCCTGTGTCAACCACGGCAGGAGGTGGAGAAACGACATGTCCAGGGGTGGAGTAGGTGAAGGAGTCTGCGGGTCGTGGAGTGGTGACGGTGAAGGTGGGTGCGGGCGGCAGGGTGCGAGGGGCTGGCCTCGGGCGAGAGAGAAGGCACTGGTCGATCCGGAGAGCGAGTTGGATCAGGCCCTCCAAGGTCGCAGGAAGCTCTCGCCCGGTTAGTTCGTCCTTGATCCGAGAAGCCAGGCCCTCGTAGTAGGACGTCCGGAGCGCTGCATCGCCCCACGTGGTCTGAACGGCGAGGGTGCGAAACTCCGCTGTGTAGCGGCTCACGGGCGATCCTCCCTGCCTTAGGTGGTAGAGTCTGGTGTCGGTCTCCACCTCGCCCGCTGGGTGTTCGAAGGTGAGTCTGAGTTGGTGGGTGAACTCATTGTATGAGTGGGCGGTGTCCGTATCTGCTTGGAGAACTGCTGTGGCCCACTTAGCTGCCTGCCCTTTGAGCAACGAGACGAGAAGAGCAATGCGAAGGCGATCGGTGGAGTACTTGGTGGCATTGAACTCAAACACCAGATCGAGAGCTGTCAGAAATACACTGCACTTCCCATCCGTGCCGTTCCACTTCTCTGGTAGAGAAAGAAAAACATCAGAAGGGGGGGGGATGGGGTGATGATGCGGCGCCGCGGCCCCCGCGGCGTGCGATCGAGCAGTGACGCCATCAACAGCCGCGCGGAGATCCGCATTCTCCCGCCGGAGCTCAGCGGAGAGAAGCGAGATCCCTGGTTAGCTGATTGATTAGCGCGGCATGCTGATCCACAACGTCGCAGAGACTCGCATAATCCGCTGGGTTCACCGCGGAGGGCTCAGTCATTCTGTCAAGATGGACTAACCTGAGGTGACCAGAAGACGTAGCTTTAGCGGTTAGCCCAATGTAGCGTGGATGATAAACCCAAACGCGGAAAGAAGCGAGTAGGCAGGATAGCCACGCGATTTAGTCTAAGGACTCTCACAAAAACGGAGCAAGGGAAAAACACAAATTTAACCCGCGTCCTGTAGATACACACACAATAGCAAAAGACAACGGAACCAACTGGTGAGTACTCACGGTTTGCTGAAACGACAACTGGAACTGACATGGGCCGAACTCAATGACTGAGCGGTAAGCCATCGTTTGTTTACCTCTTTTATACTTCCTGGTTTGGCGCCCGTCTTACTTCCGGGTCCTAGTGCCGGGCGCAGATTGAGTGTGCATGACAGTAAAGGGTCTACTTTTATTCATGTATACTCACAATATCCACAAAACATTGTGCTTTTGTAAAATAAAGAAAATAAACAGGGTGCGCTTTCAGCTGTCTCAGTCTCCGCGAAAGTCTTTTTGAAACGCGTCACTAAAATGAACTGAAACTCTGCGAATACTGCACAGACACACATGAGAAATATATCTATAGAAAGATTAAAGTGTCTCCTTTTAAACGATGCAAGTCACATTGAAAAGTAATATTCTCAGTTTATGTAATCCGTATGAAACCAAGGAGAGGCACAGAATTTCTGTCGCACTTCATTATCTGCTAATGACCCGAGGCAGGACACGCCCACATGCCAATCACACGGAAAACAGTCACAGGGAAATCTATGTACAAGGCCAGGTTAAAATTTTGAAAGTCATCTAATTCTGTATTATTAAGCTGATTACTTTTACCTATTCATCTTTTCATTTTTTAATTATCTAATTGACAGCTGTTGGAAATTTGAAAATAGTTAATATGGAGGTGATGTATAGAAATAGCTTGGGTTTCCTATCAGGTTGTCAGAACAAATGGCACTTCATTACAGTGATACTGTATGAACTGTCTGGCCAAAAAAAAAGTCATTCATTTCAAAAGGTCAAATTATTGTGCTGCATCTACAGTGGTGTGAAAAACTATTTGCCCCCTTCCTGATTTCTTATTCTTTTGCATGTTTGTCACACTTAAATGTTTCTGCTCATCAAAAACCGTTAACTATTAGTCAAAGATAACATAATTGAACACAAAATGCAGTTTTTAAATTAAGGTTTATGCTATTAAGGGAGAAAAAAACTCAAAATCTACATGGTCCTGTGTGAAAAAGTGATTGCCCCCCTTGTTAAAAAATAACTTAACTGTGGTTTATCACACCGGAGTTCAATTTCTGTAGTCACCCCCAGGCCTGATTACTGCCACACCTGTTTCAATCAAGAAATCACTTAAATAGGAGCTACCTGACACAGAGAAGTAGACCAAAAGCACCTCAAAAGCTAGACATCATGCCAAGATCCAAAGAAATTCAGGAACAAATGAGAACAAAAGTAATTGAGATCTATCAGTCTGGTAAAGGTTATAAAGCCATTTCTAAAGCTTTGGGACTCCAGCGAACCACAGTGAGAGCCATTATCCACAAATGACAAAAACATGGAACAGTGGTCAACCGTCCCAGGAGTGGCCGGCCGACCAAAATTACCCCAAGAGCGCAGAGACAACTCATCCGAGAGGCCACAAAAGACCCCAGGACAACATCTAAAGAACTGCAGGCCTCACTTGCCTCAATTAAGGTCAGTGTTCATGACTCGACCATAAGAAAGAGACTGGGCAAAAACGACCTGCATGGCAGATTTCCAGGGAGCAAACCACTTTTAAGCAAAAAGAACATTAAGGCTCGTCTCAATTTTGCTAAAAAACATCTCAATGATTGCCAAGACTTTTGGGAAAATACCTTGTGGTCCGACGAGACAAAAGTTTAACTTTTTGGAAGGTGCGTGTCCCGTTACATCTGGTGTAAAAGTAACACCGCATTTCAGAAAAAGAACATCATACCAAGAGGAAAATATGGTGGTGGTAGTGTGATGGTCTGGGGTTGTTTTGCTGCTTCAGGACCTGGAAGGCTTGCTGTGATAGATGGAACCATGAATTCTACTGTCTACCAAAAAATCCTGAAGGAGAATGTCCGGCCATCTGTTCGTCAACTCAAGCTGAAGCGATCTTGGGTGCTGCAGCAGGACAATGACCCAAAACACACCAGCAAATCCACCTCTGAATGGCTGAAGAAAAACAAAATGAAGACTTTGGAGTGGCCTAGTCAAAGTCCTGACCTGAATCCTATTGAGATGTTGTGGCATGACCTTAAAAAGGCGGTTCATGCTAGAAAACCCTCAAATAAAGCTGAATTACAACAATTCTGCAAAGATGAGTGGGCCAAAATTCCTCCAGAGCGCTGTAAAAGACTCGTTGCAAGTTATCGCAAACGCTTGATTGCATTTATTGCTGCTAAGTGTGGCCCAAACAGTTATTAGGTTCAGGGGGCAATTACTTTTTCACACAGGGCCATGTAGGTTTGGATTTTTTTTCTCCCTAAATAATAAAACTCCTCATTTAAAAACTGCATTTTTTGTTTACTTGTGTTATCATTGACTAATAGTTAAATGTGTTTGATGATCAGAAACATTTTGTGTGACAAACATGCAAAAGAATAAGAAATCAGGAAGGGGGCAAATAGTTTTTCACACCACTGTAGCAAAGACAGCAACTAAAGATATTAAAATGACTGGATTAAGAACCGTTCAACACATTATCAAAAACTGGAAGCATAAAAAAACAATAATAAATAATGAATGAATGGAGATCACGTAAATACATGGTGAAGTTGCATGGTAAAAAATCAACAGTAAAAAACATACAAATTTTTAATAGTCAAAGTAAGAGCATTTCCATACAAGTCATCCACAGTGGCCACAGTGTTATGGGGTATCTGGGGTTGCTTTAGTTGCTCAGGTCCAAGGCTCAGCAACGTTCGTGGCAAAAAAATTAAGTCAGCTGATAACCTGAATGTACCGTGAACCTGTATGTTCCCTTTCAAAAGGGTCGATGCTACATGAAAACGCTATGTGAACGCTCTTTGCACGACCGGTTGTTGAAGCATGTGTGTCAAACACGGCAAAAATTTTGGCATATATAACCTCGGTCAGGTGACATCATTTGATTAGGTGCATCTGGAGGTTATAAATAGGCATGAACCGGAAACTCTTTTTGTCTTCAAGGAGTGCATTGTTGTGTGCGTGTGTGCAAGCACTTTTCAAGCAAAAGAAGGCGAAAATAGAAAGTGTCTTATAACTCACCAGAAAGATGGCAGAGTTAGACACGAGTCCGTCCCTGCGCGTAGAAGAATATCTCTCTGGGGGTGATCTCCATGCTTTTTGCTTTCAGTGTTTGGGGGAAGAGCAGGCTGTCCTCGGGCTTCAGGGAGCAGGTAAGTATTCCGATTTCCTCCCTATTAAAGTCCCTCACGCTCGGCTCGCTGTCTTTAAAACGAAATTGCGAGCCGTGGCGCATTTCTTGCATGCAAAATAGACCTGAGGATGTTTCCGGTTTATGCCTATTTATAACCTTAATTTACTTCTGATTTATAAGTATTCCGATTTCCTCCCTATTAAGGTATTAAAGAAACTGGCTGCGGGAAACCTACTGCCAGGTATGTCTCTTTAGGTACAAAGCACTGTGGATTACAGACTTTGCTGGAAAAAAACGGGGCCATAGAACATGCCAGACAGAGAATCAGGCTATTACAGTTTCCAAGAGAGACGGAGGTTTGCGTCCAATTTACATCTTTGTGGGCTGGATATCAAAATGTTGACAGCCAAATTGTTTCTCAAATCCAACAAGAAGGTTGGTTTGTGACAATCGACCTGAAGGACGCATATTTTCATACAGAAATATTGTCACACACATATAAAATGTACGGATGCAGCCCTGGCTCTACAGTATGATTCCAGGGCATCCGTATCCTGAATTACACAGACGACCGGCCGATTCTGGTTCAGTCTTAGCATCTAGCACTTCGACATCGACATGTCATCCTAGCTCACTTAGATTCTTAGGATTGAGACTCAACGCCACGAAAAGCCTTCTCTTTCCTGCTCAAGCCCGACATATTATGGGATTCGGCCGTGACAATACGGGCACAGCTGTCTCCTGCGCATGTCGAATCTACAGTACTCTCATTATTCTAAAGGAGATCAAGCTATGCCAGAAAGTAACTTTTACTACTTTCAGAGAGTGTTAGGTCTCATGGCAACTGTTTCTACGGTGATACCCTTGGACCTTCTGCACATGAGATCACTTCAGTTGTGGCTAAAAGCCAGGGAATTTCATCCAAGTGCCAATCCCCAGAGGCAATAAGGGTTACGTGCCTAGCGCTTCGTACCCTTTCTATGTGGTTCAGACCCCGGTTTTTGCAAACTGCTAATGACAGACACTTCCCTCAAGGGCTGGGGTCCGGTCTTAAATGGCCGTCCAGCCCAAGGGATCTTGAGAGGTCATCTTCTCGCGTGGCACATCAATTGCCTCAAAACAATGACTCTATATCTGACCATATAATACTCCCTCCAGCAGCTGAGAGGCTACCATGTCCTGTGCGGGTGGACAACACTCAGTTGTCTCGTAAATAATCACCTGCAATCATTCTGCTTTGGGGCGTTCCTGTCCCTCAGGACGATTTAAATTCCAGGGCATATGAATATGGGAGCAGACTTGCTTTCCAAGCAAGCTGTGACACACGCGGCTTGGAAACCCCACCCCGAGGTAGTCAGGCGATGGCCCATACGTGGCCCAGACTATCTCCTCCCATAGATCTCGGGAGTCCTGGTGAAAGTCCGTCAACAAGGCTTGTGCCTTGTATTGATAGCGCCCCATTGGCCGATGAGTGTGTGGTGTTCAGATCTAATATCTCTCCTGTGAGGAAGGAGTTTCTGCCTCAAAGTTCCTCAGATTGGTGGGTTTTCCCAGCCCCGTGTGTCACAGCTTGCTTAGAGTGTATTGAAAATTGGTGCATAATAAAACATGTAGCCCCAGTCTACTGCCAAATTGTTTCAGTGCTGGAGTTTCTACAAGAAAATTGACCTCGGGCTTATGCCCTAGTATTCTCAGAATGTACGTAGCCGCTATTTCGGCTTGTCATGTTCTGACTGAAGGGGTCTCTGTGGAAAGCACCCTTTAGTCGCCTACTTTATTCGTGGAACTAAACGGTTGAGACCAGTCACTCCTTTGAACCACTAGAGTCAGCGCCTGTCAGGCTTCTGACCCTTAAGATGGTTTTTCTCATGACCATTACTTCTCAAAGCATCTGTCCTTCGCCATTTACAGCTCCAGAGCAGGAAAGACTTCACTTACTGTGTCCAATGCATACTCTTCAGATTTACAGTACTGTACATCCACCGCGCTAGGCAGTGGCGTAAATCAGAGCAGGTTCTTATATGTTATGGGGCTGCAGCTGAAGGGCGGCCCTCACTAGACAAACATTCTCACATTGGGTGAGAGATGCTATTGTCCCTGCCTACAAGGCACCTGGTCACACTTCACCTCTAGTTTTCAGGGCTCATTCGACGAGGGGGATTGCCTCATCAATTGCAACGGCAAGAGGTGTCCCCTTGCAGCAAGCATGTGATGCGGCAGGTTGGTCCTCTCCGCACACATTTGTCAGATTTTATAGTTTGGATGTCCATGCTACTCAGCATCCCAGCATCTCAAAGTTATGTCTGAGACCTCCTTGGCTATTGTGCACACACAACACAACCCTGGGGGTCCAGACACATGCAGTGCGGCAGCGTTGGTATTCTTGTTCCCATAGTGTTTTCACGCAGCATCGAGTGTAGCTTTTGAAAGGGAACGTCTCGGGTTACTTTGCTGTAACCCTGTTCCCTGAAAAAGCGGGAACGAGATGCTCTGCTCCAATGCTGCACTGCTGGCATGACTGGACATCCTTTAAGACAAAATAGACCTGATGATGTTTCCGGTTTATGCCTATTTATACAAAAATTTTGGCGTGTTTGACACACATGCTTCAACAACCGGTCGCGATTTTAATTATTCATTCAATCATTCATTTTCTATACCGCTTAATCCTGTGTTCAGGGTCACGGGGGACCTGGAGCCTATCCCAGGAGACATCGGGCACTAGGCAGGGTACAACCTGGACAGGGTGCCAATCCATCGCAGGGCACACACACATACACACACTCACACACCCAATCACACACTACGGCCAATTTAGGAACGCCAATTAGCCTAACCTGCATATCTTTGGACTGTGGGAGGAAACCGGAGTACCCAGAGTACCCGGAGGAAACCCACCAAGCACGGGGAGAACATGCAAACTCCATGCACACAGAGACGGGAATCGAGCCTGGCCGGGGAATCGATCCCAGACCCTGGAGGTGCAAGGCGACAGTGAAAATTCAGTAATTTTCTAGCGCTTGTTAAGAGGTTTATTTGTTGAATTTTTGTTATTCATTAGGTAGATACTATGCCAATGCTCCCTATATAACACTTGTAGTAGTAATTTTATTTATTTATTTTTTTATTGAAATCTTCCAGAACACATCCCACAGTTAAGACAATTATAGTTATAATTCATACAGTATGCACACACACACACAGTGGAAATAACTCACCCTGTTTAAACTACTTACCTGCTTCAATACTACTTTTAATATTTTATTTCCTGTGCTCAGCAGGTGTCTCTGCGCTCTCTTTCAGGATGGCCATTTTTCGCTCATGATTGAGGCCAATGAAGCTCGGGGACTCTACAGTGTCCACACACTCGTGTCTTTTCCCTTAAACTAACAAAGAGTCAGACGCTGATGAATGGATGCGGAGGCTAGTTTAAATCACCTTCAGCCCAGTGGGGGGATCTAATGAATGACCATCAGTTTAGGCCAATTACTCAGTTAGGCAAGGTGACAAAGCGCACTGCCTTATCCTGCTAGTGTATATCTCTCTTTCTCTCTCTCCTTCTCTCTCTCTCTCTCTCTCTCTCTCTCTCTCTCAGCTCATGGTAGGCCTGCACGACATCTTCACATATGGCCAGAAAAGCCAATTTCCTGTTAAAACCCAATGTCACAGATGACTTTCGGCTCCAATGTACATGGATCTCTGTCTTGATAACACCTACCGCAAGTGCTAATCTTCCCAGAATATATACGTATAGTATATGTCGTGTATCACTGCAGCTGTCTCAGTTGTAAGGAAACAAAGAGAAGTTAGTGGCTGGGAAGTTTCCAAGCAAACAATTGCTCTCACATGGTCTCGATGATAACTTGCCAACACACTGTAAAGTTTATTAACTACCACAGAAGAGCCATTTTATCAAGTTGTTAAATCTATCTTTTACAAATACATAATACGTACAGTACCTAGGCAAGAAAATAGCACACAAGACACCATAATAATGGTTACAGTTTGTTTTCTTTTTCTTTTATTGCTCTGAACATGAGAGATTATGCTGCTCAAATGCTACTTTTAGAGACAATCTTTTGCACACCTCATTGATTACAATAATTGTGCATTTTCTACTGGTATCGTGGGTGAGTAGCAGATACTGAGTTGCTGATGTTTTTTTTTTTTTATCAGCTGTTCCAGTTATAAGGGCCCACATCTGACCATCTAATTCACACATTAGCTGGCATAAGTTGGCACAGGTTGTACGTTAGATGCTCATTCTGGTACTAAGGATGTCGGGTAGCTTGGTTTGAACTGGGAATCAAATCCTGGCCTTTACCATGGCTGGCAAAAACATGCAAAAAAAGCATCCTTTCAAAGGATGGCTCATTTGCTACAGATCCAGGGTGTGATATGTGATGACGGAGTATTCATTAATTCATTCATTCATCTTCTATAATGCTTAATCCTGTGTTCAGGGTCGCGGGGGACCTGGAGCCTTTCCCAGGAGACTTCGGGCACTAGGCGGGGTACACCCTGGACAGGGTGCCAATCCATCGCAGGGCACACACACATACACACACTCACACAACCAATCACACACTACAGGCAATTTGGGAACGCCAATTAGCCTAACCTGCATATCTTTGGACTGTGGGAGGAAACCGGAGTACCCGGAGGAAACCCACCAAGCACGGGGAGAACATGCAAAGATGACGGAGTATATCAGAGTGTAAAATGAATGACCAGACTGAGTGCAAATCATACCCATGTTGATGCAAATAAAAAAAGAAACAAGACTTGAAATTTATCATACATTTGGGGACAATTAGTGATTATACATCACAGGAGACCCAAATTATCATGCAGATACAAAGATTATTATACATCTGGTGTCACTAAATCCCATCATCATTCTTCATTTGAGTTTGTAGGCAGCAGATGCAATACCGCCACCTACAGGAATGGAGTGTGGCACAGAAGATAAACTCATCACTTTGTAGGAGACGTGACATTTTAAACAGTCAACAAGAAAAGTTACCTTGTGCTTTAATGTTTATTCAAGATTTCTGCTGTTTTTAATCCTGCAAAACCTGCAAAAATAGTGCTGTTTGAGACAAACCAGACAACAACAATTAGTGCTGTCAAATGTAATCGAAAACCACAATGATCTGACTAGTGAGCAAATCTTAGTGTCATTTTGATATCATAATATAATTGATTGTAGCAGGTACTAGCAAATAGAATTTAAAAAAATCTGTTCCACACCAAGGCTTATAAACTTAAAATCTTGAAATTTCTTTGCTAACTAAGATAGAGCTCATTATCTGGCTAAAGTCTACATTGTTAGGCTTTATATCTGATTTAGCATTTGTTCTCCAATCCAAATCTTATTACAACTGCATATACAGTAACAATTTGCAAAAGCAAATTTTAGTAGCAATTAGCAGGTTGGTTTTGGGTCATTTTAAATGTTGATGGAAATCAGCAAAGTGCTCGTCCTATCAAATCAAGTCAAGTAGGCTTTTATTGTCATTCCAACTATATACAGTTGAGTAGACAGTGAAACGAAACAACATTCATTCAGGACCAAGGTGCTACATACATGTAACAACATACTGTAAATTTACAACACAACTCTACCGGAACCAGTTAGCTAACTAAGAGACCTAATTAGCTGACTCCACTGTAGCTCAGATATGACAGATAATTTTTTTTTTTTTCATTTTTAAGGTAACCTAAAACTACTTCTATACAAAAAAAGAGACAACAATAGACAGCAGACAACAAAGTGCATGTGGAAAAGTGCAAACAAAGAGCTACAGAGTGACAAACACAACAATGTAAGACATTTCAGTACTTTTGTAGTAACGAGGTATGAGTTGAGGTAGTGGGAGGGGAAACAGTAAACATTTGACATTCCTGAGTAGCAGCAAAGATTTAAAAATACTTTCATCCAGAGATCCAAAGTTCGAATCTTGGGTAATCTCTCAGACGGTGGGCTAGAGGGATCTGATTGGCTGAGTTCTCTTAGAGATGTGAGAAGGGAGGCACTTAGCGCTTCTCACATCAATCACAGCTCTACAGCCAATAACAGACATTTTTTAGCTCACACAAGCCGAAGGAGCCGAATAGCATTGTCCTCCGAGTGTGTTACGTGGCTCTCAATGGTGAGTGAACGGTCCGATATGATGCGGTTGGCTGGCGTCACATGGTTTGGAGGAAATACATTACAGTATAGTTATCATCCCTCTCTGACTGGTAGTAGTAGTAGTCTTGATGGGGGAGTGGTCTAATGAGTGGTGGGAATTAGATACGACTAAACTGCTACTTATTAGCTCACGATTTAAACTCGCCTTATCTTATCTACTGTACTGTATATGCTTATATGGTTAGATACATACAGTAGATAGATAGATAGATAGATAGATAGATAGATAGATAGATAGATAGATAGATATTTTTTGTAAACAAGAAATACATTTGTTATTTTAAACGTCCCATCTGGGAGATCTTGTGTCTTATATGAGACATCTGGATAGTGAAATGTCTTAAGAGTACATCTGCATAAATGATGAGATATTACACTTAGATATTGATAGATATTGATATTGAGTTAGATATTGATTTGCCCAATCAGATTTATTCTGTCCTTGTAAGAAATCTCGTCTCATTCAGGTCCTTGCATGTGGCATACATGTGGTACCTAACAGGCTTGGATAAATAATAGCTCACAAGGCAAATTTTTGACATTATCACTGTTACTAGGACGGCTGTGTTTGTGTGTATGCAAAAACTGCACTAGTGACACCACTTCTCATTACTGAGTTGACCGTCTCAGAGAGCAGCAAGCGAATGCTTTCGTTTTGATTAGCCAAATAAGACTAATGAACTCGACATGTAAATCGCAGCCCTGTATATTGCAGTTGCCGCGGAGACGCTGATCTTGCTGGAAGAGTAGTCTGGGGTTGTGAGTGCATATGAGGCGTAATTACACCCCCTCATTACAGAAGTGCTGGAGAAAAGCGACTGAAGGAGTCCTCCGAGGCCCTCAGCCTAATGCTGACAAATAGGTTGCAGTCAGTCACGCTGCACACAATGAGCACGCTGAGTGGTTACTGGGGGCACATACAGTACTACGTGCCTGATCCAGGAATGGCTACACACACACACACACACACACACACATACAGTGTTGCTAACTTTGCAACTATGGTGCTATATTTGGTGATTTATTTTTATCAAGCCCAGTAATAATCTAATCCCTGATGACCTGTGATTCAATCACTGATCAAGATTGTTTCCATCAACCAAACACTAATCACAAATTTTTGGAATGACCAATCGAAGATCACCAAAGTTGTCAATATCCAATCACTATTGTTTTCCAGAAACCAATTACTGATGCTCACTGTTAATAATAAACAATCACTCATTACATGGTTTTCAGAAACCATGTTTGATCCCAATTACCAATCACTGGTCACCATTGTTCACATTTACCAATCATTGATTACCACAGTTATCTACAACCAATTGCAGATCACCATTGTTGCAAGCAATAAATCACTGAACATCCCTGTTCACAATTACCAATCAATCATGTTTTTTTTTTGTTTGCTGGAAAGCACCATTGACCAATGACCAATCAATGATTTTATAGTTACCTCCAACCAGTCTATGATCCCTATTGATCTTAAGAACCAATCAATGATCACTTGTTATGAACAACATTTTTACCAAAAACAAAGCATATGTTTTCCAGAAACCATTATTACTCACAACAACCAATCACTAGCCACCACTGTTTTCAATTACCAAAGGCTGATTACCATAGTCACCTACAGTACAGTACAACCAATTATTAGATACTTTTGTTTCCAAGTAACCAGTTACGAATCACCATTTTTGCCATAACCAATTACAAATCACATGTTTTCCAGAAACCACAATTGTTCCCAACACCCAATTATCACTGTTCACAAGTACCAATCCCTGATTAGCATATGTACGTACTACCAATCACCAATTACCATTGTTGCCAAAACCAATCACCGATCACCAGTGTTTATTATTATCAATGACTAGCTACAACTGTTTTACCAATTCTCCCAACACACATTATTAACAAGTTTCACACCATGGTATTCACTTCTTTTTAATTAATGTTTATTAATTTCTCTTCTTGGTGATACATTATTTACAGTAATAGAAGCTTAGAAGATATTTTTGGCTTTCTCTAATTAAGTTCCTATAATTATTTGCCTATGTTTTTAACAGAAATAATAGGGTTATGTAAATATGGTGACTGCATTCATAATGTTTTTTTTTTTTTTTCATTTTCAAACTACAGTACTCTTTTCTATTCTGCATTTATTTTTATAAAGTTTTACTTCTTCATGGAACATGTTTGATATGCAAATGTCATGACAATTCCAAGAATATGCAAATTGGTCTATGGTGTCATCTGGCACTTTCTAGCAACTTTTTGTGCATGCATTAGATACTTTCCGCTGAATAGAGATGACAAATGCTCACAGAGAGAGAGAGAGAGAGAGAGAGAGAGAGAGAGAGAGATGCTAGATAAATGAATAGCTCAGCATATTCAGAGGCAGTTTTACCAGGCATCATCGCTGTAGATATCTGAAGGCTGATATGATACAGGGTATAAAAGCAAATTCATTGCTAAAGAAGGATGGTTTTCAGCATCACTGCATTATAGCATGGCATTGATCATGTTTTCCTAAAGCTATTTATCTATGTCTTTGCCCTTTCGTTTTAATTGTACGTCCTTGGTTGCCAGCCTCTCAGTAGAGATAGCGCTCTAGATGACGAGGTCGTAAGATCATTAAAATAATTTTCCTCTTGAATGCCGAAATGCATGGATGCCCCCTCATGCTTCTGGGCTTTTTTTTTTTTTTTTTTTTAGTTTAATGATGTAGGTTTTCGTAACAAGGCTGCAGTGCCGCAGGCCCATTTATGCCAGAGTAATGAAAAAGGCCAAACGGGCCGTGCATCACTTAGTGCTGCTGAATCAAAACAGATTTGTAAAGGCGAACTATGCCAACTCGGCCCATTACACTCGATTTTCTCAGCCACCAATTGCTTTTCCCCCGACAAGCATTAAAGGTGCATTATGTATAGCACTTGGGTTTGTATTTCATTGACAAAAGATTGTAAAATCGATAAATGGGTATTGGGGGTGTGTAACTTTCCTTTTCAAATGGTGCTGTGTCCATCTACAAATACGTTTTAAGCATCTATGAGATGTGTTCAAATCAAAAAGGGACTTTTGGAGGTCATTTCTGGTGAATGAGAGCATGAAAGCAATTGACATTTATCAGAAGACTTCAAGCATAGTATGTAGTGATGAGCCTCTTAGCCGCAGAAAAAACATTTGAACGTTTGGTGAGTTTTAAAGAAGGTCTTCTTTCCCGTCCAAGGTGGCTCAGAGCACCATGCACGTGCCCGTGAACATTCAGCAAATGGAACACCTGATCCTTGAAAATCAATGGACAACTTCACGCTGACTTGTGGAAGAGACGCATCTCTCTGTTTGAACTGGACACACAATAATGCAATTCACAAAAACCATTTGCACATTAAATGAACTCTCCTGGGTGTTATTGCCGCTTCCCCTGTCCAGTCTTGACCTCGCTCCAATCAATGGGATAAGTGCATTAGTGTAGATGGGGTTTATAAAGACAGATAATGATAGTTTTTAATTTCCTAACTGTGTTGTGTTATTCTGCACAATCAAAAGTCCCCTAGTATGATGGAATTCAGAATTTACGAGACGAAATATGTAAGGGAGAAGGAGGCCAAACTGGCACACGCAAAGATATAACATGTCTTTTACTGGAACTGACAAGAACAGAAGTCATGCCTTACATTTAGCAGACACTCTTATCCTGAGCAACATTTTTTTTTAAATCTCATTATACAGTACTTCTGAGCAGTTGAGGGTTAAGGGCCTTGCTCAAGGGCCCAACAGTGGCAACTTGGTGGTTGTGGGGTTTGAACCTGGGATCTTCCGAACCATAGTCCAATGCCTTAACCACTGAGCTACCCCTGGCACTCGTGCCTTCCTCATAAGGATGGACAAGTACATGGGCCAGGCCCTCTACAGTAAGACAGACAGAAACATAAGCCACACCTCCTTCACTAGGATTACAAGTACAGGAGCCACCCCTTCTTTACTGGTATTGACAGATGCCGATGAAAGTCATCCTCCATTGGTACTGAAAACTCCTTTTTCCCTTTTTGAAAACTCACAATTCCCTCATTTGGGCTGACAAGAACATGGGTCACAACTGCTTAGGACTGACAAATATACAAACCATGCCCCTTTTTTTGTGACTCACAATCACAGAATCCACAGCTGCCTCATCTGTCTACAGTAAGTTCTTCATACAGACCACCAACCATCACAAACTGTGTGGTTCCACAGCTGTGCTTATCTTAGCCACCTGCTTTCTCAAGAACAGAGGCACATGTGAAAGCCAAAACTTTATTACTGCTTATACAGTAGACAGAATTTGCCTAAAGATTTATGGTGAGGTATGATACAAAATCATCATATCGAGGCAATGTAGATGATCAAGACAGCAGGTTGTGTTTAGGTACTAACCCTATGAGCTCTTATCAGTGGGAAGTGTGAGAGTGTTAGAGTGAAAGTGAGCTGCAATTTAGTCAAGCTGCATCCAACCGCAGCCCGAATGATTGATCATTAAGTGTCACCCAGATAAAGGCTGGAACACGGGCTAGAACACACAGGGCATTACTTCCTTCATTATCTTCTTCTTGCAGTGCACCAGCCTGGTCTATTAATCAACAGCAAAGTCATGGGTGCTGTTGGCCAAACCAAACCAACAACAGGACACTAATACTTACCCATTTTTTTTTTTTTTTTTTTTTTTTTTTTTTCCCACCTTCCTTAGTTAACAACTGTGAGCACCTGTAACCGAGCATAAGCAATTTCCCTTTGGGATTAATAAAGTTCTTTGAATCTTGAATCTTGAATCTTGAATGCCCCTGCTAATGTGGAGAATGACCTCCTCAGCAAGGGCTTGGAGTGGCGTTTAGCGATTTCTAACACATTTGATCCAGGATGAATGAGGGTAAAGTTATCACACTTTTCATAACCAACAGTGCCATCTTTTTGGAAAATTCAAGATTCAAGATTCAAGATTCAAAGAACTTTATTAATCCCAAAGGGAAATTGCTTATGCTCGGTTACAGGTGCTCACAGTTGTTAACTAAGGAAGGTGGGGAAAAAAAAAAAAAAAAAAAAAAAAAAAAAAAAATGGGTAAGTATTAGTGTCCTGTTGTATACCAGTCAGTGAAAAAATCCACATACATGTGTGTATGAGTTACAGCGAAGAGTTGCAAAGTTTTATGGCCGTTGGGAGAAAGGATTTCCTGTGACGCTCAGTGGAACACTTGATAGTAATCAGTCTCTGGCTGAAACTGCTCCTCTGTTCAGCCAAAACACTGTATAGCGGGTGAGAAGGATTGTTCACAATGGATTGTACTTTGGACAGAATCCTCCTCTTTGCTACTACATCCACCGAGTCAAGCTCCATGCCTAGCACAGATCCGGCCTTTTTAATTGACTTGTCCAGTTTGTTCTTATCAGACACCTTAATGTTACCACCCCAACAGACCACAGCGTAAAAAATGACACTCGCCACAACGGTCTCATAGAACATCTGTAGAATGGTATTACAGACGTTAAAAGACCTGAGCCTTCGAAGAAAGTACAATCGACTCTGACCTTTCTTGTAGAGTGCCGTTGTGTTGAGTGACCAGTCAAGTTTGTTGTCCAGATAAACTCCCAGATATTTGTAATCGGAGACAATGTCCACTATCTCCCCCTTGACAGATATAGGAGTCACAGGGGTCTTGTTTCTCCTAAAGTCTACCACCATCTCCTTTGTTTTCCTGATGTTGAGTTGTAGGTGATTACGCTCACACCAGGAAACGAAGTCATCCACAACAGACTGGTACTCCGAGGTGTCACCCTCCTCTATACACCCAACAACCACAGAGTCGTCAGAGAACTTCTGCAGGTGGCATGACTCTGAGTTATATCTAAAGTCAGATGTATAGAGGGTGAAAAGAAACGGAGACAGTACCGTCCCCTGGGGAGCTCCAGTGCTGCAGATCAAAGTCTCTGACACACAGTTCTGTAGTCGGACATACTGGGGGCGACAGGTCAGGTAGTCCATGATCCAGGAAACCAAGCGGGTGTCAATGTTTATGTTCCTTAATTTCTCCCCCAGTACTGCTGGTTGGATGGTGTTGAAGGCACTGGAGAAGTCAAAGAACATCATCCTTACGGAGGTCCTAGGCTTGTCAAGGTGAGAGTAGGTGCGATGTAGCAGGTGTATTATGGCGTCATCAACACCCATGAACGGCTGATAGGCAAACTGAAGAGGGTCCAGAGAGGACTTCACCAGGGGACGAAGTGTATCCAGGATCAGTCTCTCAAACACCTTCATAATATGCGATGTTAAAGCCACCGGCCTGTAGTCGTTCTGGGCACAGGGACGTGGTGTTTTGGGTACCGGCACAATGCATGATGTTTTCCACAGTGCAGGGACTTTCTGAAGAGACAGACTCAGGCTAAAGAGGTACTGGAGGACACCACATAGTTGGGGAGCACAGGATTTCAGGACTCTCGGATTGATCTTATCCGGACCTACAGCTTTTGTAGGGCTGATCTTACTCAGGCCATGTTTAACCTGATCCACTGAGATGTTGATTGCTGGGAGTGCAGGAGTAGTGACTGTGACTGTTCTCTGTGTAGGGGAGGACATAGGAGCAGGAATGTGTGGATTTGGGTTGAAGTCGGGGGGAGTGTGAGACATAGGGACATCAAATCTATTGAAGAAAGTGTTGAGGTCGTTTGCACGTTCCCTATTCCCCTCAATAGCCTGGCCGCTTGTCTTATAGCCAGTGATACTCCTCATGCCCCTCCACACCTCTCTCGTGTTGTTTTGCTTCAGCCTTTGTTCTAGTTTTCTCCTGTATGCCTCTTTCCCCTCCTTGATTTTCCCGGTTAGCATTTTTTGAGCCTTCTTCACTGCTTCCTTATCACCAGACCTAAAGGCACTTTTTTTTTCATTTAAACACGCTTTAATGTCTTTGGTGACCCAGGGTTTGTTGTTGGGGAAACAGCGAATATCTCTCATCGGTACACAGGTGTCAACACAGAAGTTAATGTACTCCGTGATGCAGTCCGTCATTCCATCAATGTCCTCTCCATATGATGCACTGAGAACCTCCCAGTCTGTAGCCTCGAAACAATCCTGTAACGTAGCAGTGGCACCTTCTGTCCATCTTCTTACACTCCTCACATTAGCAGGCTGTCTCTGAACTAGTGGTTTGTATGTGGGCATGAGGTGGACTAGGTTGTGATCCGACCTCCCCAGGGGGGGAAGTGCTGCAGCACTGTAAGCACCTTTGACATTAGCATACAGCAGGTCTAGTGTCTTCTCCCCCCTAGTGTGACAATCCACGTACTGGGTGAAAGTGGGAATAGTCTTGTTCAGTGATGTGTGATTGAAATCACCGGAGATCAGGAGAAAGGCATCAGGGTGTCGAGTCTGGAGTTTGGCAGTTACAGAGTGAATGACGTCACACGCGGCAGCGGCATTCGCGGATGGAGGAATGTACACAGCAGTTATTATCACATGTGAGAATTCTCTTGGTAAATAATATGGGCGAAGTCCGACAGCCAACAGTTCAATATCTGGACTACAAACGCGCTCCTTAACCCTCTGAGGTCCGGGGTGATTTTGGGGCCCTTGAGATGTTTGGACATGCTCTGATATTTGTGCTTTTTTCAGCTACTTATAATATATTATTGACCAACCTGTATTTTTCTTGTAATCAGTACAAACTGTTCTACAATAATACGTGACCAAAATGAATGTACGTGTTTGCATTTTTTAGGAAAAAAATATTATGCGTGGTTAGTAAGTTTTGTGAAAAAAAAAGTAGCTGAAATAAGGCCATGAAACTCATACAGACAATTTGTTCACAAGACATTGTTTCACAAGGGCTGGTGGACTAGTGTTTTTGCTTCAAAATGATGTGAAAATGATCTTGTTTACTTGCTCACAGAAAACAATATAGTGATTAACACTTTTTAAGTCACTTTTTGAGTGTAAAGGGTCTATGCGAGAAGGCGTGATCTATCATTACTAATGCAGTGATTCACACCTGAGAAGACAAAGGCCTGCATACTGATCTGCATAATGAGCCATCAGACAGGTATGACTGAGAGAGGAGAGTTACAAGAAAGAATCTGAGGATAAAATAAGTTTATATATTTTCAGTGTTTAGGTTATTTGAGAATGTATTTGACACACAAAAAAATCTTGAGATTAATTTGCGAGATCAGTTAAACAGTTTATTAGGAACAATCAAAGTTGACTTTTTAGCAGCATTACTGCAATCACTATAACAGAAAATATAGCTAACAACAATATATAGATATATAAACACACACACACATATATATATATATAGGCCTATATACTGTATATTATAATATAGAAAACAACAACAGCTCTTTGCAATTACCAGAACAAATGACTTTACCAACACTGTACTACATTTTTTCTACAATACACTACAGTTTACTATGATGAATATATTATATTATATATTTATATAATATAGTTATATTTAACTAACATCTAGGATATACTGAATGTGCACTTACTCGTGGTTCTCCAGTTAACTCGAAACTGAACGACACTCACGTGACTTTCTTGTGCACGCGCCGGTGATGCAGCCACAGTCCTAAACAAAAACAAAAATTTAAACTTGAAGAATGGACGCGCATACAATCATTCACAAACAACAGCTGGTGAACAATTTGACCATCTCAAACACGGTATAAACAATACAAAACACGTATATATATATATAAAAAAATAAAACTTTAGACAGATCGTAATCAGATTTTATTGCGGGCTTGTAAGTAGCGTGCATATTTAATATTTTAACCAATTTTACTCTTGCTGGTATTTAGTATTTTCCAAATGTATATATAAACTATAGAGCAATGATGGTGAGAATAAAAGACTTACTGGTCAGGAATTACATCCTCCGTTGAGTCCAGATGTTGTTCTAAATAAAGCCGCTCCTCGTCTGAGTCTTGCTCTTCCTCTGATGAGAAAGTAAATTCTTCATCGCTGTCCATGTGAAGCGCTTCTTCACCCGTGTAGCGTGACATCATTCAAACGCAGAAACAGTAAGTAAGATGCAGCTTGTTGTTTTATGCCCTGGGGGTGTGCACGTGATTACCTGCCTCACCTCAGGTCATTTCCATATGAACAGCGCGCGCGCAGGGAGGCGGGAGCACATTAGCTGTAATGAGCCGATACAGGAGAATCTGTACCACTCCTTACTTTCAGACGGATTACATAAAAGCAGATTATTTGTTTTCACTGTGACTTGCATCATTTAAAAGTAGACCCTTTAAGCTTTCTATAGATATATTTCTCATGTCTGTGTGTGCAGTATTCGCGGAGTTTCAGTTCATTTTAGTGACGTGTTTCAAAAAGATTTTGGCGGAGACTGAGACGGCTGAAAGCGCACCCGGTTTATTTTATTTATTTTATTAATGCACAAAGTTTTCTTTTTAACATGTGTGCATACAAAAAAAATTAGACACTTTACAGATTCGATTAATATATAGATCTTGTCTGTACGATCAAAACTGAAAGTGTAATGTAAGTTCTTATTGGCGTCATCAGGGGAAAACACCTCAAAACGCATATATGCGTTCGCGGACTCCAGAGGGTTAACAGTCACATGACCGGGGTTACACCACATGTTGTTGATGTAAACAGCCAGCCCCCCTCCTTTCCTCTTCCCGCTCTCTCTCCTCGTCCTGTCGCTCCGTATCGCGCTGAAGCCGTCCAGTGTAATATTAGAGTCTGGCACATCACTATGTAACCAAGTCTCTGTAAAACACATCAGACTGCACTCGCGGAAGATGTTTTCAGTCTTTAACAAAGCTGTCAACTCGTCCATCTTATTGTCCAGAGATCTCACGTTGCCCATGATAAGAGACGGGACATACGGCTTGTACTTTCTCATCCTTTCCTTATGCGCCGCGCGTTTCTCTTCCTCTTTGGCTCCTCTGCGCCGCTTCCTTCCACCTCTGCATCCTCTTATCGTCCTCCTCCGTATCTCATCCGGAATGTTTAGAGTCCTATACAGAGTCGGATCTCTGATGCCGGCCGGCTTCAGTGCGATCAGCTGTTCCCTGTTGTAAACAAAGGAGCCGCCTCCTTGCTGTTGCGCGCTGATCACCCGGAGCGCCGAAAGTGTAATTAAAATTGCGTAACTGAGAACAAGAACACTTTCAAAACGCATGGTTTGAAAGGGCGACCTTACTTGTTAAATACAGAATAAAGTTATAAATAAATAAGAGAAGGAAAGTATAATAAAAAGTAAAAAACACACGAGAATTCCGAGAGCAACTGCACCAAGCTGCTGCACGCTCGCGCATGCGCAGAAGGATTGCAAAGGAAGTATGCTTCAATAAAACACTTAATGGGAGCTTGTTATATAAGAGTTACTCTTAACCTCCTGGAAGTCGATAATTTTTCTTTTATAGATACCAACACTAACAATATTCGTAACTTTCTGCTTTTTTAGCCATTTATAGTAACTGTTAATGCTGCTGCAACATCAATGAAACAAGTTCCTTTTATCGCTTATATTACGACAGCTACAAATTTTCTCACCAGTCCCTCTTTTTAAATCTACTGTTCTTGAAGTCTTCTGTAAATCTCAACCGTTTTTACGTCTTCATTCACTAGAGTCTCAGTCAATTTCATCAAGTCTCAGTTTGACTTGAACACCTCTTCTATAAATTTCCCTAAATGTCTTACAGAAAACCTATACCCTATTAATAATCTTCTGTTTTTTCTTAACAAAGTATTTTGAGTTGGTTTATTCTTAGAATTAGATTAAATGGAGCGTCATGGTCGTTACTGTAGAAACAATACCATATTAATATCAAACTGTGTTTTTCAGCTGCTCTTATAATAATATAATCAACGCTTTCCTTTACACCAGTTAAGAATTTCACAGTGCTGTGATAATCAAATTAGCAAATCAGCTTTCAAAGGTTTAATAGTTTTTAATCAGCACTTGGGGGTCTGTACAGACTGACCCCAGAGCAGGTGAGCGGAAAACGGGCCGAGAGCCAAGTCACAGGCAGGAGGTATGTGCTCACGGTGGTGTAAAAAGCTAAAGGTTAGTTCAGCCTGTGTGATAAATAAAGCACCACCTGGCACAGGGTACAGCTCCTGGCACGGAACCAGGCGCAGAATGCAAACAGACTTCACCATCGATGCAGTCCACAGAAAATCTGTGCAAAACATGCTCCAAACCTGAAACCAGGACTTTATTTTCTGTTTTGTCTTCTCCTAGAGTGTGTCGAATGGTTCAATCCATCTGGTACAATAAGCACAGAGGCCCAGAATTCTCTTGTGATTCTCACCTAATTTAATTTTCTCCAACAATACGAGCAAGGCTAATAAAGTAGCTTCATCAACACTGTTGTTAGCACAGCGTCATTTCACAATACAAGACAAAATGCTGTTCTGCTCTGTGCTGCAATATTCGATTAGCTCGTGCCGGCTCATCTGAGCTCCCTCCGTTTATCTTGTGTTCTCAGGCTTGGACTGTGAGCACTAAAAGTCACACGGATAAATTAATTTAATTCCAACATGGCGCCTGCTTGAGAAAACACAGCATCGAAGCACTGCTCTTATCTGTAAAACTTAATTAGCTGCATTTTGTCCAAATTGCTCGTTGAAAAACAACAGTTTTCCTCAATTGACCCATCACAAGGCTACTTAATTTAGATGATAATGCATGGAGAAAGAGTTAGAAGAGTTAAGCCTAAATAAAATGAGCTCCTTTAAAAAAATAAAAAAGTATGTATATTCAACGGTTAGTGGGTAGAAGTCAAGAAGATTCAAGGCAATCATTTTCCAACTCAGCACCTCAACTAATTGCCTCATGAAAGGCTTCAGAGCACCCAAGTGGGCCCTCAGCAGCCCATTAAACTTTATTTTGTTTTTGAATGTGCAGATATAAGAGAGAGAAGTTATAATTAGGACCAGTGGTGCCAAGAGTTAAGCCTCAGGAATGACTTGTAGCCAGGGCAAAAACATCCTGTTGAGGTACACAAGAGGATGAAGTAATTCAAATTCGCATCCTGTTCCATTTATTCAGCACAAACTTCTAATTAATATGACTTGTGGTGAGAATTTCAGTCTTTTAAGTGAGGTTAAGGTTAGGGCAGGTCTACATCCAATGCCCGGGTTCGATTAAAATGCCTCGTAACACTGTTGTTCTTAAGCATCTGTAACTCATCCATGCATTATCTGCAGTGTACTGTGTAGTACACCTTAAGGAGAATTGTTGATAAGAGTTGTTAAAAACCAGATTTAGAAATGAAGGAGAGAATTTTTTTCCAAAAGCGATTTTTCACCTAAAACCCAGATTTTGTACGTTATAATTATTCATTCATTCATCTTCTGTACTGCTTTATCCTTCTATTCAGGGTGGCGGGGGACCTGGAGCCTATCCCAAGAGGCTTAGGGCGGGGTACAAGGTGGGGTACACCATGGACAGGGTGCCAATCCATCGCAGGGCACACACTCATATGCACATTCACACACTACGGTCAATTTTGCGAAACACCAATTAGCCTAACCTGGCTAATTGCTAACCTTTGGACTGTGGGAGGAAACTGGAGTACCCGGAGGAAACCCACCAAGCACGGGGAGAACATGCAAACTCCATGCACACAGAGACGGGAATCGAGCCTGGCCGGGGAATCGAACCCAGACCCTGGAGGTGCAAGGCGACAGTGCTAACCACTACACCACTACGCCGCACGTTATAATTATTTACATGTGTTTACATCATCACAAAAGTTATTTTTTCTTTTTCCCTACTCGTAAATTCCAACCTGTAATTTATGCATCGTCAACCTGACTCCAAAATCTATTATTATTTTATTTTTTTATTTTTATTTATACATGCATTACAGGTGGTAAAATGTTAATAATGTCTATTGACACGTTGGCAGGTACAGTAGCAAAGCAGTTGATGTGATAGGAATTATTTAACTAGGAATCATCTCATTTATATTTAGGCATTTGGCAGACGCTCTTATCCGATTTTTTTTTTTTATCTCATTACACATCTGAGCAGTTGAGGGTTAAGGGCCTTACTCAAGGGCCCAACAGTGGCAACTTGGCGGTTGTGGGGTTTGAACCTGGGATCTTCCAAATCGTAGTCCAATGGCTTAACCACTGAGCTACTCCTGACACCAGTGGTCCCTGGTGCTTCCCTTCCATAATGTTTTGTGCATTAATATAAAAGATTTAATCGACGTTATAGCAAGAATGACCACCAGAACTGCGGTTATGGGAAACAGATCAACATTTCAACATCAAATTCTTACAAAGATCCTTAATAAACATTTTTTTAATTTTAGTTTTGTTCCAGAACTTTCCCCAACTGGACAAACATTAACAGTGATGATTTGTTACATGGTTTTATCATTATTGTTATATCGTTATATGAACTGGTGATTTTGTTGATCTTTCTTCTTTTCTCAAGCATAAGAGAATGGAGAGAATCATGGGGGATTCCGACTGGCTACTTTCAGACTACCTAGAGTTCATCAACCAGGCATTGGTGGAAGGTTTCTAACCTGCAGTGCAGAAGTCCTAGGTTTGATTAGCATCCAGTGCCCAAACCCAGCCACTGGATGTAGCATATCCTTAGTGCCGTCCCCAAGCATAGAAGAGTAGGGTCGGCTCATGCTGTGCTGCCTCAAGTGGCTGGGTTTGGATACTGACTGCTAATCGAACCTGGGACTTCTGAATCTTAAATGCACTCAAAGAAGCCCCCATGATGCTCTCCATTCTCATATGCTTGAGAGCTCATTCTTTCCCAAAACGAAAATCCATTCATCTTGCCACTAAGGAACATCCATGGTCAAGCATCTTGTGCTTACTTGGTCACCCTTGTAGATGGATCTGCTTCAAGTCAATATGATCTATTAACCTGCAGCACCGTTCAACTTTTCAACATATGAAAAAGTGCCTTGTGTCCACGTTCTGCAGCATCGTCCTTCGGCAGTTTGCTTTGAAGAAGATGATCCTGAGCCATCATCATTACTCACTTCCATACACACCACATCCTCGTGATCTTTTTCCACATGACACCGTGAAGTGATTAGTCAGGGGGATGAGAACATCTTTATTTGTGCCTATAGGCAAAGTACTCAATTAGAAAAATGATCCATCCTGCAAAGAATGGAACCTGAGTTACAGAGCTGAAGACGGAGTGTGTGTCAGGGCGGTGGAGGCAGGTCATTTCCCTCCCTAGCAGGAGGTCTCCAGTGCACACTGAGCTCTGAGAGCTTTGATGGCAGCTATAGATGGTCCCATGCTACTGTATGCTGACACAGCATCTTTCTCAGCATCCTGATATCAAACTCCATGATTTTATCATCAGTCTTTTTCTTTTAAGTTAAGAATATTTGTGGTCAGTGTTCCTGACTGGTGGTCAAATATTAGGACCTAGAGAACCGAACTGGTAAAATACAGCAAGTGCATGTGACCCCTGACCTTTGACTGTCATTTCAATTCAAGTCATCGAGTGCTGATTTTTCCTGTAGTTAAAGTTTTCACACCACTGGAGCTAGTTGGGAAAGCGTATGAGGTGACTCAGATGAAATGAACTTCTTCGTAAAACTTTCAACACCATGTCCATAAAGCGGCTTTTAAAGTCTGACAACTGACAAATTGTGCTAGCAGTTTTTATGGCTTTTGTTAGCTCTCTTTTGCTCTAAAATATGGCAAGGGCAAATGCATGAATGCATTTTAAAAGCATAAACATGTATGTTTATGGTATAAAAAGTATTCAACATTATATTAAATACGTTGTTTTGCACTGTTGAATATATGTTTTGAAATTCACACAGAAACCATATTTTTTAGGAGGATTTGTATGGATTTCTGAATTTAAGACAGGGTCAAAATTATATAAACAGGGTCAAGATTTTACATACAGCACACCTAATATTTGGTTGAACTTCACTTAGCAAGTTTTACCTCAGCTCAATTTCTTACTTTCCTGGCATGGACTCTTTTAATCACAGTTCACAAATTGTTAATCGGTTTGACACTCTGACAGCAAAATATTAGCCTACTTTATCCATTCAACAACCAGCTTTAATGTGTGTTTGGGGTCACTAACCTGTAGCAACATTCAATTTTGTTCAAGGATCAGCCATCTCGCTTGTTCTGCTGTAAAACTCTTCTTCAGTATTCAAATTCAAATTTTATTCGTCACATACACAGTCATACACAGTACGATATGCAGTGAAATGCTTACACGACCGCCAGTGACCTTAAAAAGAGAATTAAATCTTATAGAAAGAAAGAAATATGAATAAAGAAATACGATAGGAAAATTTTAACTTAACTAGAATGAAAATAGAAATAAAAATAAAAGTATACTGTACATAAAATAGAAATAAAAATAGAAATATACTGTACCATAGAGATTTTCTTTTTTTTTATTGAAATTTGGTGGAGGATGTATAGTGTGCAAGTATGCATAGAAACGTGTCTTAAGGAGCCTTATTAAAGTGACTTTGTGCAAGGGTCCAGAATGTAAACATAAACATGAGTTCCAATGTAAGTGTAGATGTGCATGAAAGTGTCCATAGTGTCCATCTGCTTTGTGCACTAGATCCACTGGAAGCTAAACAGCCCCAGAGCATGATGCTACAGTACCATTACAATGGTTACCAGCTGCTACAGGGTTCTTAGGGTTATATGCCTTACCTACTGTACTGTATATCCCACCAAACATAACTCTGGTCTAGGGATGCTCATATTAACCGTTTAACCGTTAACTGAAAGAATGAATTTTGACCGATTATTACTACCAGTTAAACGGTTTAAAATGTTTCATATATATATATATATATATTTACTCTTCCCTCAAAAATGTCCCCGAAATCCATTTATTAACTTTGGACCGTTTCTCGCCCCTCAGCTTTGAGACGCCCCTCACATATGTTACAGCGTTTCATGCGGCTCGATCAGGAATGGTGTGCTATGACTTTTGGTGAGGATTCGTTGCACGGTTTTCCCACAGATCCCCGAAAACCACCCCAAAATGACCCGTACACCAGGCTTTGAGACCAGCATCAACTATGACATCATAGTTCCGTCAATGATGCCGCACACATTAGAAGTCACCCAGCAGCGGCATAGACACACTTAAAATTTCTTCAGGAATTTTTGCTCTCTAGTTATTATTATTATCATTATTAGTAGTAGTATAAAGTTTTGCGGCATGAATATACACATACGTTATTTGTTAACTCATGGGGCGTTATCATGTATTTTGCCTGGCAAGCAAAATGAAGCGAGAGAAAAGAAGTCACAAGAAGGTGTGACATTTATATGAGAGACAATCCGTCCTCTTTGGATATTCATGCGCTAGACTGGTGGAAAGCAAATGAACAGCGCTTCCCGAGACTGGCCATTCTAGCGCGGCGTTATCGCTGCATTCCTGGGACATCTGTGCCACCTGAGAGGGTGTTTTCTGCCGCGGGTGTTTAGGTTGCACTCCAGACGATCCCCACAGCTCGTTGACATGTTACTTTTTTTTTTTTTTTATATATAAAAACTAGACAGTTTGTGGTTTGAGGCAGGACTGCTATTTTTTTTAACCGAAAAAACTTAGTAGCCAATGTATGAAAAAAATTTGCCTATCTGAGGCAAGCTTCAAAGGTATTTCAGTGTGTTTTCGTTTTGTAATGTTAATTTGTTATTTAAGTTAAAAATATTTAGTGCAGGCCTATTTATTTTTATTCTTTTTATTTATAGTACTTTGTTTTTCTCTGTTGTCGGAAACGCTGCAGGTGCGTGAAAATTTGACGATGTGTGAATCCAGATTCTGTTCTTGATATGTTCTATGTGCTGTTGTTCGCAAAAAATTTTTTTTTGTATATTTAATCAAACACTCCTCCGTTCTATTTTCATTTAATTCTAATCGGATCAGTTAACGGTTAATGTTCGGATAACGAACGGCGGTTGTCGGTTGGGAAAATTAATCGAATTGAGCATTTTTGAAATCTTTGTCTATTTGGTCATCTGCATACTTCAGTCAAGCTTGAAGGTGTTAATTTTGGAGCTTCTTTCTAGAACAGCAACCATTCAGCCCATGGTGATTTAAAATTGGCCTGATTGGAGACAGTGACACTGGTGTTCTAGTAGCTTCCAGTTCATGGCAAGTCTGTGCCTAGGGGGTTTCTGGGTTGATTTCCTTGGACCGTCCCATTGTACTGTGCGTTGGTCAATCCAGTGAGTTCAAAAGAGAAGCCACCAGATAAAATGAATCGTGATCAGTAACAGGAAGTTGAGAGGCCTTGGACTTTGGCAAATTAAAAGACATGTTTGGACCACTGAATTAATTATTTAAATGGGTGTAAAAAAATATATGTTTCTGTGTAAAGATATCATTATACAGTATGTAATGGTAATTGTGTGTTCATATCAGCAAACCTGTAAACCTGGTGGTCCAAATCACTTCTATTAAAAGAGAAACGCATGTACAATTTATTTTGCCATAGAAAGAGACGAGTTCAAAGAAATAATTGAAAGTCCAGTACTGGCCTGACATTCATGTTCATGACGTATGCATGTATATAAATTTTTGACTGCAACAGCAATATTTGGTGTCACTGAATATTTCCCCTGGGACAGTTGCACGTATTTAGAAACAGGATAATCACCTGCTTCAGCTGATTTTCTGGTCTGTTTAGGTGAATTAAATTCCCTGCTTGATATTTATTTCTCTAAGGCTCCCACGGGACTTGATGGAATCTATACCTCTGTCTTTACATGCAAAAAAAAACACAAAGCATTCTAAGATTCCAGTTATGCACTGAAGAAATTTGCATTATGAAATTAGCATTTTGGTTTACTGTCCGACGTAATAGGATTATAAATAAATAAATAAATAAATAAATAAACGCAAGGTTTTATAATTACATCAACCAATTTTTCCATGTGGGAAATTGCCAGCACAACAGACCCGAGCAAACGTCCGCCTGTGAATGTTGCAGTTTAATGCCTCCTATAGAACACAGCTATCATGTAGAACACATGGATGATGATGATAATAAAAGCAGGTCTCTGTGATACAGCCTTCACCAGCAGCACTTCCTCCTCCTTGTAATCTAACTTTTCTGGGCCACGCAATTAATAAAGGCTGTAAGAAGCAAACCGGCGACAAGATGAAGGTGGAGGAAAATTGATAGAGCTCATAAATCGCACAAGGCCCCACCATATTTTATTAGAGCTCCAGAGGACCAGGCAGGCAGAGTGTATGTGTGTGTGTGTGTGTGTGTGTGCATGAGGGAGAGAGAACGAGAGAGAGGGAGAGAGAGAGAGAGAGAGAGAGAGAGCATGCTAGTTTAATTTACTCCCACATGAATTTCACTGTGCATTAGCCTGATTTGCTGAGCATGTTTTAAGTTGTCTTCTTCACAACACTTCATACTGGTCGTCCTCACCCAACACACACCCCCCCCCCACCCCACACACACACACACACTTTTATCCAGGCATCATCTGTCCATGCCTTCAAGCTCTTCTCTGGACACTTAGAAAAAAATGTGTGTGTCTGCATGAGTGTGTGTATGTGAATCCTGTGTAGTGGTGGAAGGGACAGAAGGACGATAATAAAATCTTTAAAAACGTGTTTTGGAACAGATGTGCGCTCCTTGCCGGAGGGATGCAAGAAAGGACGACGAGATCAAATTTAAAAAAGATGATAATGCCATCAGAACAGGCCGAGTGTCCTTACTCAGTTCCAAGACTCAGATTAACCAGTTTGTACACTTGGGTCAGAATGACTTTTGTCCTTAAAACTTTGTGTCCTTTGTGGCACATTTTCTGTACCGGAACAATTTAGAAATTGTGCATCAGTTAGAAAATTAAGATTACCTGTATGAGGTGGTTTTCACTCATTCTCAAATTTTATTCCAAACCATTCATTCTTAGGAACAAAGAAAATCATAGGGAGATGCTCAGGAAGGTTTGGAATAATATGGCTCGTCGCAATTCATAAAAAATCTTTGCTGTCAAAAATTAAAAAAATTTGAAAAAAATATATATATATATTTGCTGATTAAAAAACATTGCAGCAATGCTATTTGTAATTGGATCATAGCAGTTCTTCAGCATTTCATGTGTTGTAGAGTCCAAAAAACATGTCGAATTCCTGCAATTTGCTGCAATGTGCAGTTCTCTAACTAACCATTTCACCTCACAAGTAGTCAATAATTGCTGTTGTCCTTTTACCACTATCACAAGTGCCCACCTGATCATGTTGTGACAACAGCTGTAAGAGATGATTGAGGTCAGTGTTACCAGGTGAGATGAAGGCATAGGAATGAAAGAAACTCTGAAAATGTGTTGCCTTTTAACAGAAAAAACAATTACAACTATTTATCTTAGACAATTTATAAATTTCATTCAATATAAATACATCTGACTTGATGGATTTTAAAGTATGGATTGATTCCTGGTTTCAGATGTTTTGTCTCTGGATGGATGTACTGTATACTCCGTCACCCTTGGCTTGCTCATCAGAGAAATTTCATTCATTCGTCTCATTATTATCTGCACATTTTTCTAAAACATCCACACTTCCAATGATTTTCTTTTCTATAATTATTATTATTTGTTTTTATTTATTTATTTTCTATTATAATTTTATTTATTTATTATTTTATATATAATTATTCTATATATATATATAATTTTTTTTTTTTTTTTTTTTGTTAAATTTCTTTAATTTTTGTGAAGCTGCTTTGAGACAATGACCATTGTTAAAAGCGCTATATAAATAAAATTGAATTGAATTGAATATACTATATGTCTGTGCTTTTCAGATTTTTACTTTCTAAACCTAATTTCTACCCATTTGCTATTTCTCCTCCATCAAACGACAGCTGCCAAGCAAAGGCTGAACATATGCTGCTTGTGAGACAAAACAGAAAGACAGATATGAGAGGCGTTCAAGTCGAACCATGACTTTTGATTGTGCACAATAACAGGACACAGTTACAGTGTAACAGTAAAAATCTCTTCCTTTATTTCTCTATATAATCCCTTGTTACACTAATGCGCTTATCCCAGTGTTTCATTAGTGCTTGGACACCATCAAGATAGAAAGTTTTCTCAGTACGCCGGAGCCATGATCTGATTGCCTACTTCACATCACAAACGCCGGCCCCGAAGGAACTCATTTAGCGTCCCAAACATATGGAAATGGCTTGGAGCGAGGACAGGACTGGATGGGGGATGTGGTGATAACTCCCATCCGAATTCCTGTAATGTGAAAGTGGTGTGGGCGAATAATTGTGTGTACAGTTCCCAGAGACAAGTTAAGTTGCTGACAAGTTATATGTCGAATTCCATTTAATGAAAGTTTCACCAGAACATCTGCAGTGGGCTCTGAGCCACCTCCACCAGGATCTTCATTCACGGATGTATGACCTTCTTTAAAACGTTCTACTGTGGCTAAGAGTCTCATCGCCATAGTGTGCTTAAAGTGTTCTGTACTGGTAAATCACGCATCCCTCCATTCACGATAAATTCCATCATAGGTCCTGGTTTGACTTGAACACCCCTCATAGATACTGTAGATATACTTATCACAATACTTATGTTCATCATAATATCGATCGGTGCAACTTCCACTCTTATTAAATGCATGCACTGAGCGTTTAGACTAATGCTACAGTATAGTAATACAGTTTATTGTTATCTCCAGTCTGTCACATGATTTACAGTACACCTCATTAGCTAATTAACAAGCGCTGAGCTAGATAAATATGATATAGGATCAGGAAACTGCCCTGTAATAAGGGCGCCTCACTTTATCTTCATGATTACACATTAGAAAGATCGATGTCACTGCTGTATGAATACTAGGACACAGAGTCGCGCGCTACGGCTGACCGGAGAGCGGCCGTGCGTGATAAAGATCTTGCAGACGGTCCACTTCAACCTCCTGAAGGGCAATTAAAGCTGCATTAGTCAAGCCACCACACAGATATACTTGAAATATCTAATATAGCTCAATCTAAGCCCATGAATCTATTGAACTGAGTGGCGCTTTGGGGGATGCGGACTTTGATATCAGCTTCCTCCCTCCAGGCCTAATCGCATCATTGTTATTTGTAACCCAGCTCAAGTCTGTAAGAGTCGCATAAGCTACAGATAGCATCTGGAACGAGCGCAGGAAACTTTTACTGTCTGGTCTTTATAACCAAGTCATTTCACATAGAGGCGATAAACCTCCTGTGGCTGCTCGAGTCAGGAGTCTTTATTTGTCATTTGCACAGTGCACACTGGGTTTACTGGAATGGAAATGCACAGGGTGGATCTGTTCCCATGTAATAAAGATACAGTATATTGTTATGACCGAACATGGATATAAAAATATAACAGATAAAGGAATACGGAATACTTAATATTGTCACCTCTTTTTTTAATTCATGAGTAAAAACATAAAGTGATCTGATCGTAGCTTTTCTCAGTTATAATCAAACACAACCTTCGACAATGAACAGCATATAACTTTTTTACAGTGACATCATTTATTTAACAAAAATGTATCCCAAAATATAAAAGAAAAATCATGAGGGCAATACTAAGTACCCTCTTAAATGCTTCCACATTATTTAAGAGGGTAAGTTGCAGCCAGATGCTTCAAATCATCAGCCCTTGTTTAATTGATCATCAGCAGATGTGCAGACCTCTATAAATTAAGAAGTTTTGTCAGTTTGCTAGCCTGGAGCATTCAGGTGTGTGTTAACACAATGCCAAGAGGAAAAGACAGAAGCAATTGTTTTAGAGAAGCCATCGCTTCAAACGAAACCATTTCCAAACAATTTGGAGTTTCATAACACCTCACGAGCTTCATGAGCTACATTTCCGACCCTACAGGCTTCACTGAGCATCTTAAATGTTAAAATCTATGACGGCACAATTAAGAAAAGACTGAATAAGTACAGTTTGTTTGCATGGGCACCAGGAGAAAGACTATTGTGTCTAAAACAAACACAGAAGCACGACTGAGATTTGCAAATCTGCATCTGAACAAACCATCAGACTTCTGGAACAATGTCGGTTATGGACAAATGAGACCAAAGTAGAGATGTTTGTATAAGATCATTTGATCACATGACCTGCTTTGAGCAGATTGATTATATTATGTTTTTACACACAAAAACAATCAAACAAGTAAATAAATAAAAACATAGAACTAAGAGGGTGTACTAAACTTTTAAACATGACTGTATTTTCTTCATTTATTCATCTTCTGTAATTTTCTTTGCTTTTGCTCAGGGTTATGGTGGATCCCAGGAACATCATACGGAGTGAAGTGGGAATAGACTCTGTAGGGAACATAACACACCCAAACACACACATTCACACCTAGCAGCAGTTTAGAGTAGGCTATCCATTCTGGTGTGAGGAAACCCGCATGAAAGTGGAGAGAGTCTGCAAATATAGATACAGACAGTAACCCGAGCTCAAGACGATTTCAATTCAGCTAACACAAAATCTAACATTATAATGTATAAAAAATGGCTAGTTGAAATTTTAATAAATTATTTTGATATGATCAAAGTGAACGGGTGAAGCAGTGTCAAAATTTGGACATTCTAAAGAAACCATATGTGTCTTCAATAGCTTGCCAATTAACTGCCATTGTATTTAGATGAGCAAAGGTTATGCTGTCTGCCATTTCTTCTTCTTCTTTGTCTTTCGGCTGTTCCCTCTCAGGGGTCGCCACAGCAAATCATCTGCCTTCATCTAACCCTATCCTCTGCATCCTCTTGTCTCACACCAACTAACTTCATGTCCTCTCTCACTGCATCCATAAATCTCCTCTTTGGTCTTCCTCTAGACCTCCTGCCGGGCAGTTCCAACCTCAGCATCCTTCTACCGATATATTTACCATCTCTCCTCTGAACATGTCCAAACCACCTCAATCTGGCCTCTCTGACTTTATCTCCAAAACATGTAACATGGGTTGTCCCTCTGATGAACTCATTCTTGATCCTATCCATCCTTGTCACTCCCAAAGAGAACCTCAACATCTTCAGCTCTGCTACCTCTAGCTCTCCCTCCTGTCTTTTCTTCAGTGCCACTGTCTCTAAGCCGTAGAGCATCGCTGGTCTCACCACTGTCCTGTACACCTTTCCTTTTATTCTCACCGATATTCTTTTATCACACAACGCAGCTGACACTTTTCTCCACCCATTCCAACCTGTCTGTACTCGTCTCTTCACCTCCTTTGAACACTCTCCGTTGCTCTCGACCGTTGACCCTAAGTACTTAAAATCCTGCACCTTCTTTACCTCTGCTCCCTGTAGCCTCACTGTTCCTCTTGGGTCCCTCTCATTCACACACATGTATTCCATCTTGCTGCTGCTAACCTTCATTCCTCTGCTTTCCAGAGCGTACCTCCACCTCTCCAAATTTTCCTCCACCTGTTCCCTGCTCTTGCTACAAAGCACAATGTCATCTGCAAACATCATAGACCATGGAGACTCCTGTCAAACTTCATCTGTCATCCTGTCCATCACTAGAACAAACAAAAAGGGGCTTAGAGCCGATCCTTGATGCAGACCTACATCCACCTTGAACTCTTCTGTCATACCTACAGCACATCTTACCTGTATGAGAGTCTTACAACTCTCATACATGTCCTGCACCACTCTAACATACTTCTCTGCCACTCCAGACTTCCTCATACAACACCACAGCTCCTCTCTCGGCACCCTGTCGTATGCTTTCTCTAAATCTACAAAGACACAATGCAACTCTTTATTACCTTCTCTGTACTTCTCCACCAGCATCCTCAAACCAAATACTGCATCTGATGTACTCTTTCTCGGCATAAAACCATATTGCTGCTCACAAATTCTCACCTCTGCCCTTAACCTAGCTTCCACTACTCTTTCCCACAGCTTCATTGTATGGCTCATTAGCTTTATGCCTCTGTAATTGCCACAGCTCTGCACATCTCCCTTGTTCTTAAAAATCGGCACCAATACACTTCTCCTCCATTCCTCTGGAATCTTCTCACTCTCCAAGATCTCATTAAACAAACTAGTCAGAAACTCTACTGCCACCTCTCCTAAGCACTTCCATACCTCCACAGGTATGTCATCAGGACCAACAGCCTTTCCACTCTTCATCCTCTTCAACGCCCTTCTCACCTCACTTTTACTAATATTTGCTACTTCCTGCTCCATAACAGTCACCTCTTCTACTCTTTGTTCTCTTTCGTTTTCCTCATTCATCAACTCCTCAAAGTACTCCTTCCATCTTCCCATCACCCTCCTGGCATCTGTCAGTACATTTCCATCTCTATCTTTAATCACTCTAACTGCTGCTACACATCCTTCCCATCTCTATCTCTTTGCCTCGCCAACCTGTACAGATCCACCTCTCCCTCCTTACTGTCCAGCCTAGCATATAAGTCCTCATATGCTCTTTGTTTGGCCTTTGCCACTTCTACCTTCACCTTACGGTGCATCTCCCTGTACTCCTGTCTACTCTCTTCAGTCCTATCAGTGTCCCACTTCTTCTTAGCTAGCCTCTTTCCCTGTATACACTCCTGGACTTCCTCATTCCACCACCAAGTCTCCTTGTCCCCTTTTCCCTTACCTGATGATACACCAAGTACCCTCTTACCTGTCTCCCTGATCACATTGGCTGTAGTCAACTGAAAGCACCTCCTGACCATCCATAGCTTGTCTCAACTCCTCCCTAAAGACTACACAACATTCTTCCTTTCTCAGCTTCCACCACTTTGTCCTCTTCTCTGCCTTTGTCCTCTTCACCTTCCTCACCACCAGGGTTATTTTACACACCACCATTCTGTGTAGTCTGGCTACACTCTTCCCTACCAACACTTTGCAATCAATCACTAATCTCTTTCAGATTACAACGTCAACACAAGATGTAGTCCACCTGAGTGCTTCTGCCTCCAATCTTATATGTCACCCTATGTTCCTGCCTCTTCTGGAAGAAAGTATTTACTACTGCCATTTCCATCCTCTTTGCAAAGTCCACCACCATCTGTCCTTCTACATTCCTGTCCTGAAGACCAAACCTGCCCATGACATTTTCATCCCCTCTGTTCCCTTCCCCAGCATGTCCATTGAAGTTTGCACCAATCACAACTCTCTCACCTCTGGGGATGCTCTGCATCACTTCATCTAACTCACTCCAGAATTTCTCCTTCTCTTCTAACACACATCCTACCTGTCGGGCATAACCACTAACAACATTGAACATTATCCCTTCAATATTCAGCTTCAGACTCATCACCCTATCTGATACTCTCTTCACCTCTAGGAATATTCCTTACAAACTCCTCTTTCAGAATAACTCGTACTCCATTTCTTTTCCTATCCACACCATGGTAAAACAATTTGAACCCTGATCCTAAGCTTCTAGCTTTGCTACCTTTCTACCTGGTCTCCTGGACACACAGTATATCCATCTTCCTTCTCTGCATCAACCAACTCTCTTCCCTTCCCTGTCATGGTCCCAACATTCAAAGTCCCTACTTTCACTCCTAAACTCTTGCCTTTCCTCTTCTCTCTCTACTTTCGAACACGCCTTCCTCCTCTCCGTCTTCGACCAACAGTAGCCCAATTTCCACCGGCACCCTGTAGGTCAACAGCACCGGTGGCGGTCGTTGTTAACCCGGGCCATGACCGATCCGGTATGGAAATTATATTTCTGATTCGCATCATTCATTTGGCAAATGTTTTACGTCGGATGCCCTTCCTGACACAACCCTCTGCATTTATCCAGACTTGGGACTGGCACAAGAAGACCCTGGATTGCGCCCCCCCCCCCCCCCATGGTTGCATTTATGCTGTCTGCCATTTAATAAAATAAAATATTAAATAGAGTTAATCATCCAAATTATATTTTGCCCCCAGCTTTTCACTAGTGATTGGATACCATCATTGTAAAAAGATCCCAGTACACTGGAGCCATGATCTGAAACGCCGGCCTACAGTACCAGGAACACCTTTAAAGTTCCAAACATGTGGAAATGGCTTGGAGTGAGGTCAGGACTGTACGAGGGATGTTGCAATAACTCCCAGCTGTAACTCCTGTAAGGTTCTAAAATTTGTTGGCGAATGATTGTGTGTACTGTTCCCATGGATATACAGGTCCTTCTCACAAATAGCACTTCAAATTATCAGGAGATTTTGGAGCACTTTATGCTTCCATCTGCTGAAAAGCTTTATGGAGATGAAGATTTAATTTTTCAGCACGACCTGGCACCTGCTCACAGTGCCAAAACCACTGGTAAATGGTTTACTGACCATGGTATTACTGTGCTCAATTGGCCTGCCAACTCTCCTGACCTGAACCCCATAGAGAATCTGTGGGATATTGTGAAGAGAAAGTTGAGAGACACAAGACACAAGAATCTGCAAAAGGATTCCCGACCAAGTATTGAGTGCAGAACTGAACATAATTATTTGAAGGTTGACTTTTTTTGTATTTAAAACACTTTTCTTTTATTGGTCGGATGAAATATGCTAATTTTCTTAGATAGGGATTTTGGGTTTTCATGAGCTGTATGCCACAATCATCAATATTAAAACAATAAAAGGCTTGAATTACTTCAGTTGTGTGTAATGAATCTAAAATGTATGAAAGTCTGATGTTTATCAGTACATTACAGAAAATAATGAACTTTATCACAATATGCTAATTTTTTGAGAAGGACCTGTACATAACTCTTTCTTCTGCAAATTGACAACAAGTTGTCTGTCAATTTTCAAGAATAAGGAATGAATGTTCATGGAGAGCATGACTGCAATGTTCTCTGAGCCACTTGCCCAGGATCGTTGTTCATGGACATACAACCCTCTTTAAAATGTTTTGCATAAAAAGTCGTTTTTTACATCTTCATTCCCCAGAAATTTCATCACATCATGGTTTGACTTGAACACCCTTTGTGCATATTTGGGACACAACCAATGACAAGGAAGAGAAGGAGACAAGACATGAATCAAAACCTGAAGCACATGGCAATTTATTTAAACCTGGGAAATGAAGCCGTGAGGTCCGCTGCACTGTGTGCTGTACTGCGCCCAGAGCGAGTGGGAAAAAAAAAACATGACGGTGGGTTTTATTCCCACATCATTTCAGGATTATTTTGATGATCTTATCTTCTCAAAGACTGTGAGTCTGAACGATCTAAACGAGTTAGAATAGTATGATATTCGAATGTAATTTAAGGAAAATAATCCATAATATTGCTAATAACACTTCCAATAACACATAACCAAAGCCTCCATTACTGAGATGAAAAGACATTTTAGGCATGAAGTTAATGGTTTCATTTCATGAGATCTATCCCATAAGCCTGATGAGTACACACACACACACACACACACACACACACACACACACACACACACACACACAGCATGAATTCACAAACAAACTATTCTCTAACTGCGTAAAGAGTAGTAATGTGTGACTGATTCTCTTGGTTTTAACTCTTTTTCATTATCACACAAAGCAGTTTGCATTTTCTACAGTTCTGCTCCAGTGCATTCACAAATCCTCATTAGGACTCAGCGCCTACTTTCAGGAAGTCTGCTCACTCGTTATGATGTCACTAATGCTTCATGGTGAGTTATATAACGCTCGGATAAAAGCTCATACGTTTCATCTCTTTTTTAAATAAATACAGGTTGCTGATGTTCGACTGATTAGGAATTGGATTCCATCTATAACCTTCTGCTACAGAATGCTCGATTCTAATTGGTCAGAAGGCGTCGATTGATTTTTATACCATCGGCCATACAGTTTCATCCTTCTGTATTACGATAATAGTGGAAGAAACTAAACCATATTTATACACTACTTGGACGATAATACAGACAAATATTATAATAACAATTTCTTCAGCTCACATGCATTATGGAGGTGTGTACAAGAGGTTAATACTGTAAATCTACCCGAAATAAAAATGTTAGCATGGGTATGCTTGCTAATTCAACACACTTGGCTCTCTCTCGCGCTCTCTCTCTCTCTCTCTCTCTCTCTCCAGTGCTGAAATGCTGTCCTGTTTATCTGAGACTTTCTCCTCAGCTCTTCCTCATTTGCTTACTCAATGAGACATTTCATTTTGCTCTTTATATGCTAAAGAACCTTTTTATTTTTAATATGTTAGCATCAAGGCATTCCAAGACATAAAAGTGCTGATAGCTTTTGTCATGTTCTAAAGCCGCGGACAAAGATCCTACATCGGCTTGTCTGTAAAAAAAAAAAAAAAGGGTCTAACTCAATTAATAAAAGACGCACCAATAATTAATCAGTACTGCTGGCACCATCTCTCTCACTCTCTCTCTCTCTCACACACACACACACACACACACACACACACACACACACACACACACACAGAAACACAAACCTCATCATCTGAAGTCTCCTACATCAAGGCTCATAGTCAATAAGCTTGAAAGATTAATGATGACAGTGCTGTGGAGTACCGTCTTCTCCAGAGAGCCCTTATAACGATTGTCTTACTGAGCTTGGAAGCTAGCAGGCTAATAATGAGCCTCTTCATGGGGCTGGAAAGATCAGGGCTAAAAGTGACAGACTCCTGATCTGAAAACCGGCCTGCAGCATCTAATTGACCTCCTCTCAGGCTCCGGAGACGTCACAAACTGTGTCACATGCTGAGAGTGTGAAAATACATCTACTGTAAGCAGATGAAAAGATCAACAGCCTGGACGTCAAAGCTGAGATCAGACAGTAAGGGCTGAGTTGTGTAACCATACATACTGTAGTAAGGATTTACACCATGACTTGTACACACTCGTTTTCAGGCTTTCGATGTAATGAAGGACTCGAGTGACCAACAGTCATTTGAATTGCATGTATGGGGTCATAAATATACTTAAAAATCCATAAATACCATTTACAGCAGATATTAAATACATTACGATTGCAGAGGTCACATGGAGAAGCCCTCAGGTTGGATATAGAAGGTACAAGACTCAACTCAAGACATATGTGATGCCCCAGATCATAACACTGTCTCCAGAGGTTTGTACAGTGGACACTACAGTATGTATGATGGCTGCATCACTTCATGCGGTTTACCTGTTAAATTTTATTTAGTTGAAAGATCACATCGATCACCATAGGCTCATTCGCTAGAATGATGTGGAAGATGTTGGATAACTAAACTTTTCTGCTTTTTTTTCTGATAAGCAGCACTCAGCTTTCACTAAAGGAAGAATAGACTGACTGACTTCAGGCAAGTTTATTAGCTGAGATCTGCTTGGTCAGTAATCTTTGACTCACTCACAGGATCTGTGTAATTAATGTAATCTCATTTAGAAGAATTTTCACAATTTTCTTATTATTCTGAGCGCTCAACCAGATTCAGATAATTAACATTTTGGTGCTTTGTGTGTTCACAACTTGAAAAAGCAGCTTAAAGGCTGGAGAGTTTATGGGACTCTTGAGACATGGACATATAATATAATATGATGTATCAAATTCTATTAAAAAGGTTTTTCTGTACATTAGCTCTTTCACCTTTATATTTCATACATTGGAGGACCAGAAACCAGTCTCAGAAAGATTTCTCTCTGTATACCCGTATGTCTGTCTGTCTGTCTATCCGGTATGATCATGCAGAACTGACCAAGCAGAATTTAATGAAACTTTGAATGAAGTCTTTTGGGATTTGCCTGAAGTTAAATCTGCACCATAAATGAAATATGGTACTTTATAGTCCCATTAAAGTGGAGTTTTTTTTTATTATACATATATATTTCCTCCGGGTACTCCGGTTTCCTCCCACAGTCCAAAGATATGCAGGTTAGGCTAATTGGCGTTCCTAAATTGCCCGTAGTGTGTGATTGGGTGTGTGAGTGTGTGTATGTGTGTGTGTGCCCTGTGATGGATTGGCACCCTGTCCAGGGTGTACCCCGCCTAGTGCCCGAAGTCTCCTGGGATAGGCTCCAGGTCCCCCGCGACCCTGAACACAGGATTAAGCGGTATAGAAGATGAATGAATGAATGAATGAATATATATTTCAACAAAAAATACAGTTAAAAGTTTGGGATGACCTGCAAATTTGTTTGTTTTTGTTTACTGATTTCTTTTCTCCCTGTGCTTAGTGAGTTTCCTCTGGATGCTAATTCCTCCCGCTGTCCAAACACATGCAGATTAGGCTAAGTGGCGTTCCCAAATTGCCCATAGTGTGTGTGTGTGTGTGTGTGTGTGTGTGTCTAGAAGATGAGTGATTGAGTGAGATTTATTTTCTACATTCTACAACAATACTGGGGATTTAAAACTATGAAATAACACATACTGTATGGAATTAGGTAATTATGTAACAACAACAACAAAACTCAGTTGGTATTTTAATACATGAAGGACAAACCTTTCTGGAACAGTTCTTGCTTGTATGATATATTCAAGTACATTTGGAAAAACCCATCAAGCAAAATGATGATGAAACTGTCTCTCATGAAGACCTTCCCAGGACAGCAAGACCAAAACGGAAAGTTCATTTAGAGTCACCAGCCTCAGAAATCACCAATTAACAAATGTTATGAAGCTTTACAGAGCAGAAGTAGCAGATATACATCTCAATATCAACTGTTCAAAGGAGATTATTGCTAATTTTGGATAATGTTTTACAGTGTAGAGAGAAATAAAAATCAAAATCATGAAATACCATGGAATAAGAAACTCATCCCAAACTTTTGAGCGGTATAGTGTTCATTGTGGAAGGTAAAATGTAACAATGTTAAATAAGTACATAAATAATTAAGAGTTAATTTATTAAAATTGCAATTAAGTGGAATTGTGACACTTTAAATGTTTAAATTATTTATTTAATTAATTATGTCATGATTCTTTTTTTTTTTGTTCTATTTACAATGCTTTAAAATGGCTTTTCGGTCACTAAGTCAGTGATAAATGAGAGTAGGTGGATCATTACACTCCCACACACACATTATTTTCTCTTAAATTCTTGCGCGGCGAAGCAAACGTGTAAAACCTTGTCCACCCCTTTTGATCTTGCACTGTGAATGCCTCTTCAACCTGTTAATTAAATTGCAATAATCTAATCACCTTTTGAGCTAAAACTCTGTAAATGTTTTATGATTTATTTACTGACTTATTTGCAGATAAGGGAAAAAGGAACGACTTCATTCTTAAGCCTATTATTAGCATTGAGCCGTAGAAGAAAAGTAGAAGTGCTGATTCTTAGGTAAGAGCTTGAGACACCGAAGAAATTCTTTAAAGCCGTATTCTTTAAAAAAAACAAAAAACATTTAGTTTAAAGAATATGGTTAAGTTAAAACATATTTCACACTTTCACCTATACTGTATATTCGGATTTCATATGTCATTATGTTGATATGTCTTTATTTTAAGTTTTAAGAGAAGTCTTAAGGAAAAATTTCATATTGTGAATTGTATTTTCCAATAGGAAATAATGCAAATGTAGATAATCCGTTATAGACACCTACAAATATTACCAATATTACCAAGTTTCAATACTATAATCAAGTAAAATATGAAATAAATATAAAAAAGAAACTGAAAGCGGGTCTTTTTCTACCGTCCTTGCTAACATTCATGGGACACATGGTGCTACAGAATGTCTTCACTAAATCTTGCACAAAATCACTTTGCTTGGCTTTCCACTGATGCAAACGAGTTTTGAGCGGCTCTCGGACGTACACACAACTTAGCCAGCCCTTGAAGCATTCACCTGAATGTCAAAAATGCTTTGTATGCCGAATAATTTTCTAAATTTTAGTGTTTTTTTTTTTTTTGGGGGGGGGGGGGGGGGTTCCTGATTTTCTCCCTAATTTAGTCGTGTCCAATTCCTCCCCGTCACTAGGGGGCTCCCACATTAAGGCTACTATTACCACACAATCGGGAGGGCCGAAGACTATCACGTGTTTCCTCCGAACCATGTGACGCCAGCCAGCCGCATCTTTTCGAACTGCTCGCTCACGCAGCGTTGGGGGCGGCGTAACACACTCGGAGGACAGCGCTATCTTCCGCTTGCGTGAGCTCACAGACGACCCTGATTGGCTGTAGAGCCGGGATTAATGTGGGAGCATTACAGTAAGTACCTCTCATCCATCCCCTCTATAAGAGCTCGGTCAGTCAGCTCTCTCTAGACCTCCGGCTGCGAGAGGTTCTAAATTTTAGTTCTTAAGGTGAAAATTCTTAAGGTAGGGCAATGCCGAGGTTCCACTGTGTTATTGCAAATTAAAATTATTGTATAATTATTAATCTCTCATTATCCTGTCTTGATAATGTGATATTGTTTTGATATTTTACTCTTAATTTACTCTATTTCTTTCCTTTGCCTAATAACACGGTCTCAAGTTATAATAATAATAATAATAATAATATTGCTCATTCACTATGCTGTTAGTCAGAATGAAAAAGATCTGTAGTTCGTGTCTAATCAGTTCAGATCAAGTTTTTGATTCTTTAACACTGACGCTGACAGACTTCCATAATATTCAAAGCACTCATTATGATGCTTTTAATTTAATCACAGAACATGTTCAATCTCTCAGAAGCATAAAAATTATATTATAAAAAAATTGCTTTAATCCTACAAAGGAACTGTGCTATAGGCAAATAATTTCAGTATCCGCATTCAGCATTTTCTATGACTCCAGGCACCATGCTGCTCTAAATGCACCACTGTACATGTGATATGGAGCACCGTTAATGTACTAATGCTTAATTTATGATGCCTGTAGTGATATTCAACTTGGATTGAGGGTGTTCCCAGCAATAGCAGCTCAACTTCTTACTGGCTAAAAACATTTATTACTTGTAGATACCAGGGTGCTCATGACAAAGTATTCATTTTATTCCAGAATAATGCACTTTCCAGTCCTGATTTCCCTGACACTAACTAATGTGGGGACACAGTGATTACCTCTAATGATAAGGGTTAACCCATCATCCCTGCAGTGGAGGATCTTAAACCTACAGTAGTCAAATTAATCTATTATTTTTAATTATACATTTACAATGAACAAAATACAAGGCTATGTTCACATTATCGGCGTGAGGTGAGTCAAATCTGATTTTTTTTTTTTTTTTTACTCTAGTGAGACACAGATCTGTATTTTGGGGATCTGAGTCACTTTGGTAAGTTGTGCTGGATCAGATAAATATTTCTTACATGGTCATGTGAATCGAATGAGAACAGTCAGATCGGAATTCATACTGTACAGTATGTGTTCAGCTCTCGCTCATCTCGCTGCCATCCTACACCAAACACCAATCCTACATCAAACACCAATCATATTAGTTGCAATCTAATATGATAAAATCTAATATGCTAAAAGCTGCATTACAAACATATCACAAACTCATGATATGTTTTAGGCCAAGTGGCACCTAAAAATTTTGCAATGTTTTGAGCAAAAAGAATTGAGCAATGTGGCTTGTACTGTGACCGCAGCCTTAAACTACTGAGTCTATTTTTAGATATATTTTCATTTAATTTAAATTCCAAGCCACCAAATAAGCATATTTGATTTCCTTGACGATAAGTTTAAAAGAAAGATATCCATCTGCTTTAGTCCACAGCAGATACCTAAATCCAAATTAACAGCTATTTGTAGATTATTTATTTATTTATTTATTTTTTGTAGAGGAGAGAGGGCCAAATGTGAAGAAATTAACCATTAGGGAGAATCACTAACAAGCACCGGATATTTTTTAGGTATAGTATTACTATATCTACATGCGGATTCGATTTGTCTCGTGATTCTGTGAGTATCACAATTTTATTAACATCCTGATGCAATTTTCTTTTCCAGATTTTGTAGATAAAAACTTTCAGGATGCTGTGCTGCCTCCCAATGTGTGAATAGTTTAGAGTGTACCACCTGTAGGATTATATAGGAACTGCAACATTCACTCTAAAAAATGCTGGGTTGTTTTTTCTACCCAAACGCTGGGTTGCCGCTGTTGGGTCATTTTTCTGGGTTATTTTCAGAGAGTTGGGTAGTTTTTGTGTAACCCAGCTGCTGGGTTGAAGTTTGCTCGGCCCCTCCCCCAAAGTTCACCGGTGGATTCAGCGGCTGTCACTCAGCTTCGTGTCTCTTGAGCTCCCACACCGCTGATGACGGTTCATCCTCCTCGGACATTTAAGGGGAAATGGCGTTAAATACAAGGTCTGTATACACATGTTCACTCACCTAATTCACATATGACTGAAAAATTATTACTATATGTAACATTTATTACTGCTCCCGTGTTAAGGTTACACACAAACTTTCCGGCTGGTCTGAGGTACTGGATGATAATTTAGCTGAGAATAGCTGCTAGCCATAAACCCCACCTGTGTGTGAAAGAAACGGCTAAGATGTCTGAGCTTTTTAGCTTTCTCTGTAGAATGTTTGCAGGGTTACGAAGATGGTGAAGTGATGAATGAACGCTAAACTGTTAACTTTATTGTTAGCATGACGCAGGCTTTTAGTTAGTTTGCTAGCGTTAGCAACCACTTTAGAACTTTATTAATCTCACTGCTTGAGACAATAAAATGCTGGTGTTTTACAAAACACTGACCCTCTCACAAATATACAGACCTGCTAACCCTCCCGTTTTTCACTAGCTAGTAATTTACTCTGCGGTCAAATTTCTCCTGCATTTCTCCCGAGTTATAACAATATTTTACACCTTTCCCCCTTTGGCAAGTATGCAAATGTATCACCAGTAATAGCATGTAAGCTAACCAGGTAGCTCTCTTTAACCAAAGTTAAATTAACTATCAGTCAGCGCGCCAACTACAGGAAAAAGTACCACAGCGGTACAGATAACTACTAGATGGAAGTATTAATATTTTGGTGATTGTAATGTACCAGTATGACACCAGCTATGACATTTTTTCGGTAATTAGCTTAAAATCAATGCAGACCACAATATCAACTAGTCTGACATAAAGAGCTGCATCCTAAAAGTCGTGCTTATTCTGCTGTTTTATGTTTGGTAGTAGCTGTCTCCATGTTTTTGTTTTAGGTTACCTATACCCTATCTTAATGGGCAGCTTTGTAATTTTTTTGTATCAATCCTATTTCACACTAAATTAATAGTCTTATTCAGTTTAATCTTTGCTATTCAACAAAATTTTAACTTTTTCATTTCTTTCTTTCTAAGGTTGGCACCAACATGGTGGAATACCTCCAGCAGGCTGAAGTGTCAAGGCCGTACCCCTACATCCTGACGTTGGGAGATAATGACCAGCGCTGCTCTCAGTAATGTTGTAATGTTGCTATGAAATAACGAGGCCTATCTGAAAAGTCATGGACAGTGTTTGTATGTTAAAATGAGACCAGGGCTGGATAGTTTTGTTCTGCAGAAAAGATATCTTAAGTCACAGAGAGATCCTGCTCTGTAGAAGCTGCCTCAGTCTATTTGTGCAATTACTCCATTCTGCCCTTATCAGTAATAGTGTAGTAATGATGTCACTGTTGATTATCTTTTCTTGTGCTTTTGAAAAATAAATGTTTTTTTCTAAGAACATTTAATAGGATGTTGTTTATTGCATATATGTATGGTTTTTTGTAATAGACCAGTATATCAAAATAATTTAACTGTTTAATAGACATGGGTGTTTTTTTTTTTTTTTTTACAGATTCACTGTAAAACATGAAAATAATAATAATAACCTATTTGTGAGGTAGAATTAACCCAACATTCCAGTTAAAATGAACCAACAAACCCCAAACATATGGGGACAACATTTGACCAATTTATGTGGTACAATTAACCCAGCATTATAGTTAAATATGACGTAGCATTTGGGTTGAATATTTAACCCATCTTGCTGGGTTAAATTAACCCAGCATTTAGTTAGTCCTATATTTACCCAGCAGCTGGGTTAAAAACAACCCAGACTGGGTTGTTTTTAACCCAGCATTTTTTAGGGTGTTGTATTTTAAATTCAATTTAAAAAAAATCAATTTGCTATGTGAAACAATTTTTCTCCTAACTTTATTAACAATGCTTAGAATTTATTTGACATGTCATATCCAATCAATCAATCACTACTGACAGCAAAAACAAACAAATATGTCATGATTCTTGACTAGGAAAAGTACAATACGTCACTACTGTACCTCTTGCACTGTTTTTAACCCAGACGTCCCTGCATCCTTGCAACCCCTCCTTCCTGTACATGTTTTCCTTCATTTTTTATTTTTTTATTTTATTGTTTCCAAAGTAGTGGGAAAGTCATATAATTAACCGCCCTTGCGTTTATTGTCTCAAGAAGGTAGGATTGTTTGTGTGTGCTGCAATAAAAAAAAAAGATTAAAGTCGTTTAGTGTTCTGCAATTCTCCAGGCTGTAATTTTTGGTCCTAACCTGTCACGATTTCCTCTCCGCGGCACATGTCAAGGATCTAAGCTTGAATAGTGTTGCTTTGGCGTGAAAATTTAATTTTTTTACATTATTTTATCATTATTATTTTTGATCTTGGATTAATCGGTTAAGGGTTACTGATCGGAAGGTCGGGGGTTCAAGCCCCAGCACCGCCATGTTGCGACTGTAGAGCTCTTGAGTAAGGCCATTAGCCCTATCTTCTCCAGGGGGCGCTGTATCCCAGCTGACCCTGCACTCTGACCAGAGCTTCCTAACTGGGATATGAAAATAAAATCATTTACTGTAACTGTGCTGTAAGTTACACATGACAAATAATTGAATCATTATTATTTTGCATGATTTCTGACTCTGTCCCTCTAGTTTGTATTTAGACTCTGATGACTTTTTCTGTTCATTCCCTCATGTTTCTCAGTTCAAAGTGAATTCCTACTCTGCCATGATGGTTAAGATAAGGCTATCGATCTCTTTATTTCTGAGTTTTGTTTCTAGCTTCGGTTTCTGCCTGCCTATGTCCTGACCCCTGCGATGGAATGTAACTATAGTGTTTTTTTTTTTTATTTTTTTTTTTTATTTTAATTATTATTGTGTATTCTTCTGAATAAGAGCTGTTGAGTGTTTAAAGGTTTCCCCAGAGAAACCCCACAGAACCATAGCATGCTCTAAACAGACAGTAGATAAAGTGGAACATCAGACAGCTCCATTTTCTTTTACATAATCATTTTAATTCATACACATTCACATTTCATACAATCTTTCATAATTTCTTTGGATTGTGTAAAGCTGATTTGTGACAAAAGCGCTATACAAATAAAATTGTATTTAATTGAATAGAATCAAATACTAAATGAGGAAAAGATCATGATCATGTACTGATTATGCAAAGGTATAAAGTCATGTGTTAAACTTATGGGGTTTGTTATACAGTTATGTATAATCTTCAGGCCTTTTTTTTATTTATTTTTTATTTTTTGCAATGTTATTCCCCAATATAAATCTACGTACAGTGGTATTTTGGCATATTAATTGAATTTCTTTCAGAAGCAAGGTTTTAAGGCATCATTTCTTATTGCAAAGCGTATTTTGACATAGGTAATGAAGTAAATGCCGATAATCGCTTCCAGCCACAAAACAGTATTACCAATATAAACAAACAAGTTTTAAACAGCTCCCAGACATAATCACAACTTTCTTTGTATTATGTTAATCTTTGTATGCCAAGGCAAATGTCTTGCAAAATTTCAGGTGTTAAGATGAATACTTACCCCGCCTAGTGCCCGAAGTCTCCTGGGATAGGCTCCAGGTCCCCCGCGACCCTGAACACAGGATTAAGCGGTATAGAAAATGAATGAATGAATGAATGAAAGATAAATACTTGAGAGGCGGAGTGTTGGTATGGTGAGGTACCCTGTACTAGAGTAGATATGTGGAATATGGCACGAAAAAATATGATACTGAAAAATAAAAATAATACTGAAAAGAGTACACAAATCCAGGTCTTTTAAAACTGCTAAATTCCAGCCAAAGTGTTAATTGGCATGATATTACTGTAACAGTATTTTTTTTAGAAGTGCAATTAACAGCCTCTTACCAATAGCACATTTCCCTCCTGAGATCAGGCTGAGAAATCACTCACCATTCTAGTGCTTCTTCATCTGCTGTCCCTAGTACATTACACACACATACAGGGTGTTCAAGTCAAACCGAGACTCGTAATGAAATTTCCGGCGAATTAGTTCATAAAACTGATTGACATTTACAAAAGACTTCAAGTACAGTACGATGATGAGACTCTTAGCTGCAGTAAGATATTTGAATGGTGCAAACGTTTTAAAGAAGGCTGTACTTTGTCCGTGAATGACGAGGTGACTCGGCGCGGTGAGGCTGCTGTCATTCCTGTAAACGTTCAGCGTGTGAGTGGAACGCATAATCCTCGAAAATTGACGCATAATTTGTCACCAACATGCGGAAGAGACGCCTCTGTCTGTGGACCTACCAAAGGTCATCCAAAGACCTAGAGTAAATCAAATTAAGGACAAGGTTAATGCTGGTTGTGATATACAGTAAAGGTGTCAGAACACACGGTGCATCACTGTTATGGTGGTAAAGGGGAGGAACCTACTCAATGTTAAGCAGCTATACAAAACCCTGTTGGTGGACCTCCGATGTACCACTTTCTCTCTCACCCTGTCACATACCCATTCTGTCTGGTGCACACATGCAGTGCTATCGGCCATTCCAGGCACGCATGCTTCAGCACAATGTAAATTATTCAGCTGGGCTTGCTCGAGGCAACCACCGGCTCATAAAACGAGACAGACTTTGGTTGTTTTAAAGAGGTGGCTTTGGTTAAAGGAAACTAAACATCAACTCCAAAAAAAAAAAAGAGAATTAAAGATGAAAAATAAAGCTCGGTCCTAATATTCGGTGGGATTGCGGAGCCGAAATGGAGCGCCACAGACTGCCATGGAGCGTGATGTTCTTGGCTCAGCTTCAGAGGTTAACCAATGAATGCAAACCAACCCAAAGCTTTGCTAAATGCTTTTAATTATGTATAACCAGCAGACTGGAGCAGAGCTACCTGACTCAATGCATTTAGAACCTTAAGCTATAAAATGAGACCTCCAGTCAAGAGGACTTTTTATATTCCTTGCTCTATTTCCAATGAAGGCGGGTTTATCATTTCATATAAAAATGTTTAAAGGTGGCACGGTGGTGTAGTGGTTAGCACTATTGCCTTGCACCTCCAAGGTGCTTCTCCTTCTCATCAAGCTTTGTGGGTTTCCTACGAGTACTCCGGTTTCCTCACACAGTCCAACGACCTGCAGATTAGGCTAATTGATGTTCTCAATTTTCCCATAGTGTGTGGATGAGTGTGTGAGTGAGTGTTTGTGTGTGTGCCCTGCAATAGATTGGCACCCTGTCCAGGATGTACCCCGACTCGTGCCCAGGTCTCCTGGGATAGGCTTCAGGACCCCTGAGACCCTGAATACAGGATAAAGCGGTATAGAAGATGAGTGAGTGAGAAGTGAGAGAGAGTGAGAGTGAGATAACAATGTTTAAGTGTATTTGCATCATACAAACCATGTTTCACAGGAAACTATTGTTGTTGCATCAAACTGTCAGACAGTGCCTCCGGACTTATTACTGCTCTTCCCTGGTGATATCATTCATGAAAAATGGAAGAGAATGAACTCAACTCAACAAGGTCGCATTCAGACTCAACTGACAATAGTTTGAACTAAACTTTGATCACACTTTGTCCCCCTGTGACCTACAAGCACACGTTCCTGTTCCAACTTGACTAATGACTAGAATCGTTGTCCGTTGTCAGTGCCGCCTCATACCTCCATGGTTGAGGGTTTGAGTGCCTTGAGTACGTTGCATCAACTCTTCCTGGTTTGTGGTTTCCTCTGGGTACTCTGCTTACCTCTAAAATCCAAAGATATGCACAGAAGGTTGACTGGCATTTCTAAATCAACTGTATAGATACTGTAGTGCATACGGTGAATGCGTATTCCTCAAGACTATATTAAAAACTACAAAAAAGTCTGGCTCTTTAGGGGTTCAAGACTTTTGCACAGTAATATATAATACAACCAAAATGGTGGTCTGAATTTAGCTCTTTTTTAACATAGGAAAAAAGGAAAGTGTATTAAAAAAGTCTATTCTCACTTTGTAGTTGGCAATTCCTCCCAATCTCTCTACACATTAATTACAATTTTAAGATTTTGGACAACTTTTCAATCGGCTTGAGATCAGGGCTGATTTATACAGACCATATCCTGCTCTCTTCTATGTTTTTTTGGAGATGTATTCTGGATCAATGTCCTCCTAGAGGACACATGTTCTCCAACAAAGGGTGTTCTAGTCAAACGAGGACTTGTGATGAAAGTTCTGGTGAATGATGGCGTAAAATGAATTGACATTTACTGGAGACTTAAAACACAATACATTGATGAAACAGTTTGCTGCAGTTAAACATTTGGATGCTGCAGACATTTTAAAGGAGACAGTACTGTATGTCTGTAAATGACCAAAAAGAAATGTCAAGAAAAGAAAAAGATTATAAACAAAAAGCCTAGTTTGATCAGTATAGGCCTTGTGCAATGGACAATACATGAACAGAAATGTTCTAGCAAAATTTCCTCAGTATGTTCAACTGTTCCATACAAACTAAGATTATCTGATAGAAAAAGCATCCAGCCAGACAAGGATCAGCTCTTCCCACCGAGTCTTGATTCTTCCCAAGATTAATATCTCGCAAACTCTATATCTTTCTTTTCCCTTAGCTTGCTCACTGGATGTTAACGTATTGATACCCCTAAAGCTGCTTTGAGACGTTCTGTATTGTGTTGAGCCCTATAAAAGCTACACTGTTTGCTCTTGTAGCATTTTGCTGGGGTCATTGCCAAGCTGTTCGTCTCCTACATACAGTAAAGTACAGAGACTAGATGCTACATAAGCTTCTTTCTATTCGTAACCTTTACTATCACTACCGGATTCCTTTCCATTTCAAAATCATCAATATTCATTTGTTACTTTTAAAACGCTAAATCTGTTCAGAGCCTGCTCGAATCCAGACCTGGAGGGTAAGTTTTCTGCTTCAACTAAGCTGATTCAACGAATCTGTTAAATGCTAGGTTGAGGTGATGTTCAAGTGCTGGTGAATCACAAACTGTGCTGCTGACCCTCCAGCATTGGATTTGTACAGCCCTGCAATAGACCATATTTCTTGTGCTGCTTCCTGAATGTTCAACAACACGTGTGATGGTGAATATAATAATGGAAATCATTTATAGATTGTTTATTAAAGTTGAAGAGTTTGGTCAATCCAAAGTAAAATGTCTCATAAGTTAACCGACATTTCCTCATATGTACTGTAATTGTGTATGTTGATGAATCCAAATCAGCAGTAAATCATCATCTGCTTGTAGGTCACATCTGACTTATACAGTACTTAATGACAACCACAAAACTCCTTTAAGGAACATCACAACTTTTAAAACAATTACTGAACAGTGAAAGAGCGCCTCGTAAGCATATGAGAACATTTTCAGTAATACAGCTTATAGGATGCTATTCCTTTTTTGTCCTTATTAAATGGTTCTTTTATATTGACTGCTCCCATTAGGGGTGGACCATTGTCTCATCATTGTACCACATCTTTCCGTGTCACTCCAACCTTCTGCATGTCCTCCCTCACTGCAGCCTTAAACCTCCTTTTGGGCCTTCATCTTCTCCTCCTGCCTGGCAGCTCCATCTGTAACGTTCTCCTCCCGATCTACTCCTCTTGTCCAAACCATCTTAACCTGTCCTCTCTAAATTTCTCCCCAAACCATCCTACCTGCACTGTCCCTCTAATATACTCACTCTTAATCCTGTCTATTCCTGTCACTCCCAAAGTAAATCTCCAGCATCTCCAGCTTTGCTTCCTGTCTTTTTGTCAGCTGGAACGTATCCAAACCGTACACATTTGTTGGTCTCACTACAGTCATGGAAACCTTCCCTTCGATTCTTGCCGATACATTTCTGCCACAGATCACTCCTGCTATTCTTCTCCACCCATTCCACCCTGCCTGCTCTCTCTTCTTCACTTCTTTACCACACTCCCCATTGCTTTGGACAGCTGACCCTAAATATTAACCTCTCTCATGTCTTTCTCCTACTGATCATCATGCCTCCTCTCTCCAGTGCATCCCTCCTCCTTCTTAGACCCACTTGCTCCCTACTCTCACTGCTGATCACAATATCATCAGCAAACATCACAGTCCATGGGGACTCTTGTCTAATCTCATCTGTCAACCTGTCCATCACTACAGCAAACAGAAAGGGACTAAGAGCCCATTCCTAGAGCAGTCCATCTTCACCAAACCATTCGGTCCTACCTACAGTATGGCGCACCTCCTCGTTAATGGTTAGACATTTATAATATGAAACAACATGTTTCATGAAACATGAACTGGATTTGAAATCAAATGAAAAAAATGATTTTATGCAAATTGAGTGTGAAATGCTTTATAATACAAGAGTGATTTTAGCTTAAACACTATGTGAGACGTGGTGGCTCAAATGGCTGAGGCTGTAGGTTACTGGGTTACTGATCAGAAGTTTGGAGGTTTGAGCCCCAAAACCACCAAGTTGGCACTTTTGAGCCCCTGAGTGAGGCGTTTGACACAATCTGCTCCAGGGTGCTGTATCTTGGCAGACTCTGTGCTCTGACCCTGGCTTATGTGTAAAATAAAAATCACTATACTGTATGGAACATGTGACAAATAATTGAATTCTATTAATGTATTTTTCTTGTAATGTCATTAACATTGGGTTTTTGACAATTGAAAGATTTGAAGCTAAGCATCAGGGTCGAAATTACAGCGCAATTACAGACATTTCTACCAACTAACTGAATTTGTATTGTATTGTATTGTATTGTATTGTATACTGTTTTTGTGAATGCTCCTGGAAACATCCATCCACTTCCTCACTCACTCTTTTTCTATACTGCGCATCACCTTGTTGCCAGGGTCTCAGTCCCGGGGACTAGGAGCACGAGGCGGGCTGCACTCTGGTTGGGGTACCAGTCCATCTCGGGGCACTCGAGTACACACAACTCCCTCACACACTAGAGGGAATTTGGAAACACTACAGTAAGTGACCTAATCTGCATGTCTTTGGACTGATGAAAGGAACCAAGCAAGCACATGGAGAACATGCAAACTCCACGCACAGACCAGAGGTACGATTCAAACCCCCAGCTCCACAAATTCATTTGTATCCAGTATCCAGGTAAACGAGTGCCAGTGTTACATACCACAGCAGATGTTTAATCAGCCAATGACACTGTTGTGTTTGATTGTCTGATTGGAATAAGTTTGCTGTTCACAGATAATGTTGAGCTGGAACTGAACTGAACTGTGTTGATTAAAACTCTGAAGCATTTAAATCCTTGTGCCGAACCAAACCCATTCAATAAGTGTTTTATGATTTCCACCATTATTCCGTTCTGCAAAGAAGCACAGACGGCCACGATGTTCCATTTGTCATGCTGTAGGTCTGTTTTCTTACCGCACGTTAAAGCCTCCACCATTCACTTTCACCATCTGAACTTTTAGATGAATGCATTCTGCGGGCATTTCTACACTTCTGGAATTTTATGACTCAGTCCTGAACATACTTTCTCACAATGGGAAGGGAAACCACTTTGATTTGGAGCAGTGTTCATTTTATTTGTGCACTAAACAGCTCCTTTGTGCACTAAACAGCCTTTCCAGAAGACAAGAGTGGAGCGACGAATGGCTGTAATGATTCAGCGTTCAGAAACTTTTGCTCTATAGTAAATTTATACATGGGATGAAACCATACAGTGTAGACAAACAAAGAAAAGCAATGACGTGGACACACAGCACATGGCAGAGAACATGAGCAGGCATCAGTCGTGTGTATTGATACTTTACATGTGTGTATGTGTGGATGGATGGATGGATGGATGCGCTCGGCAGGTCCGCCAGCATGTTTGGTGAGGCAGTTTGCTGTCTAATTACACACTGCAGGAGTCACCTTCCTCCAGCCCTGCACACACACACACACACACACAACCTCAGATAAGAGCACATAAGTATCAAGGGTTGAGCTCCATTCCCACAAGCAGATGTTTCACACAACGCTGCTCTTTGCCTACACTGATTCGGCTTTGTCGTGATGCTGAATGGCTTTGATGGTTTGCAGAAAAGCGAAACACACTCTGAAAGTAAAGCGTGATATCTAAAAAAAATAAAAGAATGAAAAAAAAAAAATATACATATATCTGTTTACATTCCCCGGGCACCCGAGTGAACGGCTAGCAGCCTGCGCTAAATTTCTATTTACATTCACCTTTATTCATCTGGCACACACTTTTATCCGAGGCTTCATACAAAATGAGCCAGATCTCAATTGGAGCGCAGAGCCGAGAGGTTCGGGGTTAAGATCCTATCTCTCTGATAGTCCTGGGATTTGAACTCGCAATCTCACAGCCATGCGCAGATTTAATACGCTGACCTCTACCTATAAAAACGGAGTTGGTTATATCAGGCATGAATAAAAAAACAGGAATAAAAAAAAAAAAAGAAATCATCATCATCATAAAAATTATTATAATTATTATTGAAATGAATAAAAAATATTCCATGACCTGCTTCATCTTTTCATCCCCATTGTGATTACTTATTGATGACAGCCATGCTTGAAAACTTGATTAAATTAAAAAAGGGGGAGAGAATCAGCACTCTGAAGCCTTTCAGTTTATTGACATTTTGTCATAGTGGAATTATTGCTAGCTGTGTAGCGGTAAGCCTTGCAGCGGGTGTACAGAATTAGCCTGGGAATTCAAGCCTCTGCTGTGCTACAGATAATAACTGTTGGTTCTGCTATTAGACGACACCACGAAGGTCCTAGCTGCCTCTTGTTTAAATGGACCGTAACAGTGCGGTGCTTCTCAGAGCGCAGCTTAATTATGTGGGGCGTTCAAGTCAAATCAGGACTCTTGATTGCGGGGGAATAACAGATCACAGTTCTGAGAGTAAAACCTCCCTTTGTTTCTCTATGTATATAATCACCTGCTATACTCATGTACTTATCCCAGCATTTCACTAGTGCTGGATCTTGGGTCTTAAACCCTGGCCTCCCAGGAACTCCCTCAGTGGCCCAAACATGTAGAAAAGGCCGGGAGCAAAGTCAGGCCTGTACGGAGGATGTGGCAATAACTTCCAGTCGAGGTCCTGTAACGTGCAAGTGGTGCAGGCGTTCCACTTGCTGAATGTAGACGGGAATGACTGCAGTGGATACTGCAGGGCTGTAATTCTCGTTTTTTTTTTACTTTTCTTAAAAACTTTTGCACCATTTTCTCGTTTTCTGCCAGTTAAGATTTTGTAGCGTGCAAGTGGTGCTGGTGAATGATTGTGCGTACAGTTCCGACAGACATTCATTCATTCATTTTCTATACCGATTAATCCTGTGATCAGGGTAGCGGGGGACCTGGAGCCTATCCCAGGAGACTTCGGGCACTAGGCGGGGTACACCCTGGACAGGGTGCCAATCCATCACAGGGCACACACACATACACACACTCACACACCCAATCACACACTACGGGCAATTTAGCAACGCCAATTAGCCTAACCTGCATATCTTTGGACTGTGGGAGGAAACCGGAGTACCCGGAGGAAACCCACCAAGCACGGGGAGAACATGCAAACTCCATGCACACAGAGACGGGAATCGAACCTGGCCGGGGAATCGAACCAAGACCCTGGAGGTGCAAGGCGACAGTGCTAACCACTACACCACCACGCCGCCCCTTCCGACTGTACCTTTTTCTTCTGCAAGTTATCTGTCGATTTTCAAGGATCGGGAATGAATGTTTATGGGAATGAGTGCAGTGGGCTTCGAGCCACCTCGTCCAGGATCGTCATTCACAGACGTTGCATTTTCTTTAAAATGTTTGCACCATTTCACCCAATGTTTTAGAGTCTCATCAACAAATGTTGTAGAGTCTCATCACTTTTGATCGCGTAAAACCGCTTTGCAACTATGACAATTGTTAAACGCGCTACACAAATTAAATTGAATTTAATCACCATACCGTGCTTAAAGTCTTTAGTAAATGTCAATCGCTTTTATGCTTTCATCACAAGTCCCGGTTTAACTTAAATGCCCAAAAAGCAGCGGAAAAACTAACATTTTTCTCGTGGTATTATGTGGGTACATCTTCTGACTCTGTTGGAAAGGTAACGATTTCTTCTTCATCTGATGTACAGTATTTCTACTAAGACTAAACGTGTCACCGCGGGGAGATACTACTGTAAGTGCATAATAGGAAATAAAAGTTTTATTCTGACTGAATGCTTTGAGCATGTAAACACACAAGAGTTAAGCTGGAATCTCTAATCATAATGCTTTTAGTCATATTGAAAAACACAGTCTGTTTCCAGGTGGCCGCTGAGACACGGCATAAATCTACGGTCTGAGCTAGAAAGCAATCAGCCCCGGAGTTATGTCTTATCTTTCTGGATAATTCTGTCTTACAACTGCAGATGACTATCTTCCACAAAAATCTACTTTGGGAATTTTGAACGCTGAATATTTCTTTATATGAAAGACATAAAGGCCGTCAACAAGTCGCCGTGTCTTTTATTTTTTTCCAGGCAAGTCCAAAGGTATGAAAGGGATACTGTTTTATCATCCTGTTTAGTACAGTCATATGTGGTTTGAAACACACCCTTTAAAATCGCTAGCTCAGGCTGAAAATCCATTACTTCTGGTTGATTGGTGTCACATCAACGCTGGTTTTGAACAGACAATCTAAAATAGACATACGCCAGCTAAAATCACTGACATTTTTTTAAATATTTCACACACAATTTCCCATTTATACCTACATATACAGTACACTGTATGCTACCACGACACCTCCTTGCTCTTCGCAGCCTTATTTAAGAAGTGTTTGTTGCTAGACTGGCGATCCCAGCAGCCCTGGTCTGCGTCAGCGGAAAACACACGGTCGTAAATATTCACCAAACCTCTAAAACACACTGCACTGCTGTCGGAGCGCCTGAGCACGGTGCTCTGTTTAAAAAATTTTATTAATTAATTAAAAGAAATGCATTAGAAATCATGCCGAAATGACATATGCTTGACCGCATGACATTTTGAGTGACTGCGGGATGAATATATGAACTAGGAACAGGTTGTTTGTCATGTGTCCATAAGCACACTGTGGTGTAAAGCCGATCCCTGCAGCCTTCGCCCAAACCCGACGCACTGCAGAACTCCAGATTGGGTCACAGCTTGAGGTAGAGGTCAGGGAAGTCGAAAGCCCCACTACTCCTCTCTCACACACATTCATAATAATATAGATCACATGCAGAGATGCATATTGAGTTTAAAATATAAACAACGTTCCAGGCAATAAATACTGCAGCTAGAACACGATTTTTTGGATACACCAGTTTTACGGCTCTGTGGGAACTGATTACCACAACGTATTTATTTATTTATTTATTTTTTGTCTGTATTTGCTTATTGTTATATGTTTGTAGATCGTTGTCCATTAATAGCAAATATTCCTTGATACCACACGGATAATTCCTTCAGCTGATACATTTATCCAGCCGATATTTCTGTTCTTTTTTTTTTTTTTGGATCTGTTGATCTATTTTCAACTGCAGCATCTCTTACTTAGTGTATATATATTCTGTCTAATAATAATAATAATAATAATAGATATTAATAAAAAATATAGTAAAAACGAAATTAAAAAACACTCATGTTTAAGGGAAAAGATAGATAGGTAGATAGATAGATAGATAGATAGATAGATAGATAGATAGATTGATTTTTTTATTATTATTCAATTCCTCCCAATCCTTTTTTATGTATCCTGTGTATGGGGCCTGGAACATATGCCAGGGAACTCCAGGCACAAGGTCAGGGACACCCTGAAGGGGAGGGCCAACCCACTGAAGGGAGCAAACACACACACACACACACACACACACACACTACGGGCAATAAGCCTCCAACACAATAGGTATTGGATCAGTGCCAACTCTAGCCAATATATAAGTCAATTTATAGATATACATATAAGAAATCAAATTATTATTATTATTATTATTATTATTATTATTATTATTATTATTATGTGTTGAGTTATAGATTCTTCAATTTATAAATATATATATAAGAATATATATGTATAATATATGAATAATATATTTAAAAAGTCAATTTATAAATATACATATAAGAAATCTAATTATTATTATTATTATTAGTAGTAGTAGTAGTAGTATTATTATGTGTTCAGTTATAGATTCTTCTCATTGCGATTATCTTATTTATTTAAATTGTAAAAAAGAAGAAAAAACTAACATAACAAGTAAGTCATACAGTGACCCGGAGACAGACAATAAGAAGCACATTAGCCGTCGATTCGGTTTTGCTACAGTATATATTACCGTAATAGCCATGAGGAAGTCCTAGGAGTTGGCTGTTACATACAGTATGCCGTATACCAAAGCGAGATGTAATATACAGTATAGCGACATGGTTTACACAATGTCCAGTAGATTGTAATGAAAATCCTGTCACATGACACTAAATTTAATATAACTACAATACTTTCAAAAAGTATTACAATACAGTTTCCATACAAAAATCATATTCGTACAGTATAACAGTCATTTTTAAGATGAGAATTGCTGTAACTACTGCAGGAAAACAAATAATTTAAAAAATTCAAGAAATGGAAACCGACTTTTAGTAAATGCTTTATGTGCAAGAGTGTGATTTCCAGAAGAAAAAGTGTTTTTTTTTTCTTTCTCTTACTGTAGAAGCTGCTGTTATACACTGCCAGAAGTTGAAGTGACTGTTGTCACTTCAGTCAATGCTGTTCGAAGTTTCTCACTCGCTCTTCCATCGATGCTTTGGTGACAACAGAGACAGCAGTTTCTCTAATGTGTTGTTCTTTTGCTTATTTTGTCCCCATGTCTGCAGCTATAATTTGTTTGGGTGCACTTTTCAGTTTTGTTTTTTTCTTCCCAACTTTCTCCTAACAAAAGGCAAATTGACGCCTGCAGAAGTCAATTCTCTGGGTGTCCTGCGTGCCAAGTTTTCAGGTCTGATGAATTCAGACTGTCTGAGCTTTTCTATGAGCATCCACTTCATGTAAAATGAACGTTATATTTAAATAAGCAAGACAATAATTACCTGTGTGGAAGATGTACTGTCTATGCTCTATAGAACTGAAAATACATGATTTCTTTTTTCTTTGTCCAAGTTAAATGCTGTAACTAAAGGACCAACTCATGTTTTGGAAAGAAACTCTAAACTGTAAAATCAGAGCACATTAGTATGATTTTTTACTCCATGTGGACACCTGGCATCTCATTTCAAACCATAAACATTAACATGGAGTTTGAAGGTTTCCACTAGATTTTGAAGCACGTCTGTGTTAATTTGTGTCTATTCACACATTCTAAAAAAGCTCAGACAGGGATGTTGTGATGTTGAGGAGGCTCTGGTTCCAGTTCATCCCAAAGGTGATGTCTCAGTAAATATTCTGTGCAGGATCATTGGACTTCTTCCACCCCAACCTTAACTTAACGCCATGCCTTCATGGAGCTGGTTTGTGGATCTCACATGGGCATTGCCATGCTCATGGAGGTATGCCGGTGTAGTGAAATCCAAAATATGAAAGCATTCTATACAAAAGTACAGTTCCAACCTTTATGTCCACATATTTTTGACCATGTAGTGTATAATATCGCTCAGAAATACACTTAAGTTGCAGACTACTAAATTCACATGCCAGTCTGAAAAGATAAACAGTTGCATAAGAGCATACTGTAGGTGAACTCCAGTATTAAAGACTACGCTGAAAACACACCCCCTTTCACCCGTCTCACTTTAGCAATTGTTTTTCAGGTGCTAACAAAGTAAGATAGAATAGTTTCTGGAAAGGCACATTAGAAAAGTGAGAGAAAATAGAATAAAATCTTTGATATACAGTAAGACCTTTTGGAGGATTTTGTTAGTAACTTGGCTGCAACATTTTGAACCACCTGTAAACGATCCAGGGAGGTCTTGCTGGACAGGGTGAAATAAATGTGTGAATAATTATCTCCAGTTTTTTTTTTTTTGGTACAGCATGTGCCTGTGCTTAGCGGTGTAAAAACAGGAATTAACCCAGCAGTTTAAACACTAGTCAAGACTCAAATCCTGGTCCATGTAGACACTTGAATTACAGAAAGTCGGAATAGAAAATGAAAGCAAACCTAGACCCTCTCTCACCGGCTGAAATTTAAAATTTGGCTTCAAGTGTAAAAAATAGTCAGCGATCCAGTTTTTATAGCGTTAAAGCATTTTCATGCATTGTCAAGTGCCTGACAATTTATTAAAAAAAATTTTTTATTTACATAATAAAAATGTAATTGAATTTCATCTGCATAAGTATGATAAGATATCTTTATATTGAATTATTATCTGCCCAAAAGGAAGCATGTACTGTAGAACAAACAAAATCGGACCCGAGACCGAACCCTGAGGGACACCAAGTAGGCAAGACAGCAGGCTACGAAGTAGGAAAGACAGGGCTTGAATTGAGATGAAACAGGGATTTGAGAGGATACTGTAATACTCCTGTCAGAGAGGTACTGTAAGATGAGGAGAACTTCAGGGCTGATCCAGAGATACCAAACCACTGTCAGAATCTCTCTGACGTCATTGTTATGCTGTTAAGGTGAGAATCACTACCCTGAAACCATGATCTTCCTGGATGACTACCCATGACTTTGTGAATTTGTTACAATTCATAGAAAATATTGTAAAAGTAGCAACTGAGCTTTACTGCTAAGCTGGAGATCCACTGATTCTGACACACTTCTACTGCCGTCACTTATCTCACCCTCCAGACCTGTCTGACCCATCTCAATACTTTGTTCGTTTAAAGACTAAGTACAAAACACTTAAACACTCCTTATGGGCTCTTATTTTAAAATAAAAGTACATGTCAACCGCAAAAAATCTATCCTGGGTTTCTTCTCATTATCATTCAGTAATATTAGAGGTTTTGATGTTTTAAAAAGTCCTTAAGGAACATTTAATTCATTAATGTGTCATCTTCACAGCATGTCTGGAATGAATTTAGTGTGAGCTTGTCCATCTTGGGAACAGAACTGCCTGCTCACAACCCAATCCACACATGCATCATTAACACTTTATAAAATAATCACAAGATCAGCACTATGGCGTTGTGGGACGCTGGAAGTTAATTCTGGGTGTAATAACAAGGCTGCCTCACAATAACCCAGTCAATTTCAGTGTTTGTGATTTAGTTAATTATGAACTAAAATCTCATTTATGTCTTATTAGTCTTGCCCTCAGACATACCACCCACAGAACATCTGATGTACCTCCATTTCCAGTTTAATAGGAACACTTGTACTCATGGATATTTAAGTGTGTTGTGTAATGCGTTATCTCTATGATCTTAACAGCGGCATGGATGTTGGTGTGAGATTGCCTGGTCTGAGTGGTCCGAACAGTGCTAATACATTCTAATTGTTTACTCATAAATGTCTGTAGAGTTCACATGGAATGGTGTGGGAGAAAACATTGACTGAGGGATCAGCTCTGTGGATGGAAATATCTTGAAGAGAGGGAAGAGAAAAATGTCGAGATTGGGAGGTTGAGCTGCCAGGAAGGATGTAGTAAAGAATATAATCACTCTTTACAACCATCGTGAGCAGAAAAGCATCTCAACATGCACAAAACATCAAACCTGTTTGATGATGAGTTACAACTGCAGAAATCCACGTCTGATTTTACATGTCAACAAAGAACAGAAATTTGAAGCTGTCAAGGAAAATTTTCACCCAAACTTATTGAAAAAGACACAAAAAGACCTCTATTATGATATCTGGTGTGAAATTTAACTGAATCTCTTGACTTGTATTTGCATGATTGCATGTTTTGTTTCACTGCCACAAAGCTGATTAGCTTTTTGGACAACTACATAAATGAGCAGGTGCACAGTGCTTCTATTAAAGTGGAGAGTAAGTGTATGTTCTGTGTCTCATTTGTCGACAAATCAGGTGCTTTAGTTGTGTATCTGTTATAAAGTGTGTGTGATCATGATTTACCAATACTATTGGTTCTACTGGTACAACTTTATTTCCCATTTACTTATCTAAAACATTTCAGCGTAACAACTAGGTGATTCTGGGAGATCTTACCCTTTAGCCCAGTCCTTAAACCTTTATGGGGCAAAATACAGGGCCATATACATATTGTTTGTCTCCTGATTTTCTTTATTTTCCCTCTCCTGGACATTCATTGTTTTAAACCTATTGTATTTTTGCATTTTTGTCTAACTTGCAGTATGTCCATTAGAATTGTCTGCATGTTTACATGTCCTCGTCACACTAAAAGGCTTAGATATGGTTCCCTAAAACTTTGAGCTGTACTTAGTTTTCAAACTCTTTAGCTCCCTAGAGTCTTTATCTAAGCTGAGATTTTTTTCCTCATGACCTTTACCCTTGCTGTGGATTTTTGATATGGATTTCCCTGTTTACTCCATCTGCTTATGTTTTGACCCATGTGAGCAAGAAATGTGAGCAGATTCATGAAAGGTTAAAGAAGTCCCTGTGGATGTCAAGGATCATGCCTACACAACAGGGCATTAAAAATCTAATACTGTCCAATATATTGTAACACTCTGACCTTTAGTAATGTCCTTATTGTTATGGTAGATCACAGTTCAGTGTGTGTGTACAGGAAAAGAAGTTTTGCTACAATGCCACACAGATTAGCTACCTATGCTTCTTAGTAATGAGTGGTACTGGGTGTGACTGCTATATTCTACAGTTCATGTATAACTAATCAATGTAGTGTCATGAAGAATCAGCTTGTACTGTACATTCAAAGTTTGATACTCTTGGAATAAAGGTACAGTGTGGAATTAAAAATGTAAACATGTTCTAGTCTTTAAGCTAACTTCTCATTTCTATAACGCTTAATCCTGTGTTCAGGGTCGCGGGGACCTGGAGCCTATCCCAGGAGACTTCGGGCACTGGGCGGGGTACACCCTGGACAGGGTGCCAATCCACACACATACACACACTCACACACCCAATCACACACTACGGGCAATTTAGGAACGCCAATTAGCCTAACCTGCATATCTTTGGACTGTGGGAGGAAACCGGAGTACCCGGAGGAAACCCACCAAGCACGGGGAGAACATGCAAACTCCATGCACACAGAGACTGGAATCGAGCCTGGCCGGGGAATCGAACCCGGACCCTGGAGGTGCAAGGCGACAGTGCTAACCACTACACCACCGCGCCGCCTTTAAGCTAACTTGCTATAAAAAATTAATTTTTTTTTAAATAGCGTCTTGCCACTGTGCCTGAAAAATCTTCTAGGGGAAACTAGATATGGTCTTGTAACTTACTACGAATCACAAATGCTGGCTAAGGATGGCAGAGGACCTATTCTTACCTGGATTAACCTAGCAGCGATTTTGACTCAAGGCTAGCTTTGCACTATGTGTGACGGATCACAAACCATTTGCCACAGTTACGCCAGTACCTTGGCCATAATCATACTGGGGCAACTCTTTTTGTTCGATCAGTAGTATAAGCTGTGCTTACTGTACAGTATATTGATAATATTTCTTCTCCTATTCTGGGGCTTAGGAAACTGCTGCTGTACTAAAATTTGCAATAATGTAATTATTAGGAGAACAACACTTTTGCACAAAGTAATTATGTCATGTCTTAAACAAAATATAAATATTGCCATCACATTGTAAAGCACTATGTCCACACAGTCACACGTTCATTTATACCTAGATGCATACTTCTTCATTACTGATTTACCTACCAGTGCCAACATATGCTGTACAATCAGTTAATTAATAATTATCTTGCATACTGTAGTTGTGGTCTAGATCCCAGGAATATACTAGGCATGAGGTAACAATGTACTGTACCATAGGGCACCATACCTGCACACCTAGTCAAAAGTTTGGATGAAGTTCCATGGTCTTTCCTGATTTTTATTTCTTTCTAGATTGTAAATCAATGCTGAAGGCAGGCAAAATAAACAATAATCTCATTTGAGCAGGTGATTCAGTATTGAGACATGTCTACTAATGTGAAGGCTTCACAGATATGCTCTGCAAAACATTCCCACCGGCTCTGATCTGAGGTGCCGTTTGTTAACTGCTGATATCTGAGGCTGGTAACTCTAAATGAACTACATAGTATGGAAATATCCAGAATTGTTCAAGAATGTAAAAAAAAAAAAATCCAAACTTATGTCCAAACTTTTGACTGGTCTGTACATAAACACCCAGACAATCATCCACACCAAGAGGCCAATAAAATCTTAATTAGACCAAGGACTGTTAAGCTGTGTGGCAGCAAGGCTATTCCCTGCACTACCATGTACGATAACTAGACATTAAGATCTACGATACAATATTGGTGACTTTAGTAATATACATTTCTTTGCATGTATTTCTTCTCCTTCAACTTTAAAAGAGACTTTTATTGCACCATTTAGTCTTCAGACTGCTGTGAAATCGAGTAAGGTAACGTAATTCCGAAAGCAACCCACCGGTGGAGGGCAGCTGCCAGTCTCATAACTTCCCGTCGCATTAAGAGTTTCACCGCTGTCAGCAGCCTGAACTCTTGCCAAAGCTCGACCAATCAGCCAAATTGGAGGCTTGTTGGTGTGTAAGTGTGGGAAGTAGGGAGCCGTGTTTTCCATACAGGAGCAGGAGATATCGGCCGTCGTTTTTGAGCAAATGTGCTGAGGCTTGGCAGAATGTGCAGGCTGCGTTAATATTCTCAGCAAGTATGTGTACCGACTTTTTTTACTTGCCTCATAAACGGCACGGATGTTATTAACCATATAAAATATGTTTTAAATTAAATATGTAATATATAAAACTGTAAAGAGAAAGAGTTCAATACAAATCCAGTAGATTAAAGGATTTAATATGATTTGGTTTTGTACAGGATGTCATAAAAGGTTATAGAATTTCACATAATACAGCGTCATATTGATTCGACCTTGTACAGGTTTGAAAATTTTGTATGGCCACGATGGATATTCCTGTATTTATTTTTTTTTAAACAAGAGCTGTTTGTTCCATTTGCAGTTCTTCCTCTGTAAATGGTATTACAGTCCGTGCATGCAGAAGCACAACATCTACTAATATATATGGTCAACGTGATATAATCTAATAAATTGGAGCAAAATTCTGCAAAAAGCATTAAAATTCCATAAATCCGCCTGTATAATATCGTGTAGCTCTGCCTTTCGCTGCAAATACAACTCTGAAGCATCAAGGCAGGGACTCCATAAGACTGCTGTGGTATCTGGCACCAATACATTATAAGTGGATCCTTTCAGTTCTTTAAGTTGTGAGATTTGGCTTTCATGGCTCTGATTTATTTGTCCAGCACATCTCACAGATGCTCGATCAGATCGATTTGCAGGGAGTCAGGGTGTGTTATCTTGCTGAAAGAAGGGCACTGAAAGAATTAGCCACGATTAGGTGTCACAATAGCAGGCTTCCAAGCTTCCTCAGCAGAACATTGACCTGAGCATCACATTGCCTCACCTTCTTCCCATAGGACATGCTGGTTCCATTTCTCCCCCTGGTAGGCAATACACATCCACGTGGAAGAAAATGTGATGCAAGAGAAAACATGATTCATCTAACCAGGACAGCTTCTTCCACTGCTTCGTGGTCCAAGTCTGATTCTCACGTGCCCATTGTAGGGTCTTTCAGTTGTAGACAGCAAGCTGTGATGCATTGTGTGTTCTGACTGCTGTTTATCAAAGACAGTGTTCAATTTTTCACCAATTTCTGCTACAATAGCTCTTGACGGGACAAGAACAGTTGGGTGAGGATTCGGTCACCATACACGTGTGCCCATGACTCTGATGCCTGGACACCAGTTGCCTATGCTTGGATCATGTTGGTTAGGCATTCGCCACTGCATTCAAGGAACACCCCACATGATCCAGTCAACTAGACATTACGATTCGCCCTTGTAAAAGTGAAACTGAACTTTGACCATTTTTCCTGCTTCCAATACATAAACTTCAAAAACAGACCCACCACTTATTGGCAACTATACCCACCTCTTTCAATGAGATATTGATTGTTATTCACTTAACCCACCACTCAGTGGTTCTTTCCTTCTTCTCTTAAATTAGTTTTTTTTTTTTGTTCTTAAAATATGATAGAAAATGAGATGCATGAATGCAGCCCCAAACAGCAGATTAATCAAGGCTTCTTTTAAAGATACCCAAGTGACCTTGGGCTGCTGTGTTTGAAAGTATCTCTCTCAAATGTATTCACAGGTCAAAGTTCACCTAAACTTTGCTTTCTAGCAATAATCAAAAACAATATGCAAATAAATGTAAATCCATTCACATTTGCTGGATGCATTTAAATTAAAGTGAATGGAACTCTGTGCCAAAATGATCATGCATTAGCCTCGTAGAGGTATGCTTAATTTAAAATAATTGGAACAGTTGGTTTCGGTCCCTTAATAGCCCACAAGTTTTGGCATCTATACAAACAATAAGGTTGGATGACATGGAAAAAAACATCACATTACAGTATATTCAAAGCACAACCAAACAAAACATCTCAATTTCCTGTTTGAAAATATACCTATTATATAAAAAAAAAAACACCTGTTTGATTATCAGTGGAGATTCCTTTCCTTGAAATTCTTCAGTCCAGAGCCGTTTATGCTTTGCAGTTATGTAATCTTTTGCTTAATCATAATTTTAGCTACCTGACCAATGTTTTAGCTAGCTAATGTCATATCCACCCATCCATCTAGGAAACTCTGCAGTTGTACTAGAGACCATGGAGGCCAAGGGTGATTACACTTGCATTTATTCCCATTTTACGACTGTGGTGGGACGACTGGTCAACATGCACACATGCATTCACACACTACGGACAATTTGGGAACGCCAGCTAGCACACAGAGGAAACCCAACAAGCATGGGGAGAACATACATTAATTATAAATTATTATCTCTGTAATCAGTAATAAATTAGTATCGGACGGCATGGTGGTGTAGTGGTTAGCACTGTCGCCTTGTACCTCCAGGGTCTGGGTTCGATTCCCCGGCCAGGCTCGATTCCCGTCTCTGTGTGCATGGAGTTTGCATGTTCTCCCCGTGCTTGGTGGGTTTCCTCCGGGTTCTCCGGTTTCCTCCCACAGTCCAAAGATATGCAGGTTAGGCTAATTGGCGTTCCTAAATTGCCCGTAGTGTGTGATTGGGTGTGTGAGTGTGTGTATGTGTGTGTGCCCTGCGATGGATTGGCACCCTGTCCAGGGTGTACCCCGCCTTGTGCCCGAAGTCTCCTGGGATAGGCTCTAGGTCCCCCGCGACCCTGAACACAGGATTACGCGGTATAGAAAATGAATGAATGAATGAATTAGTATTGTTTAATTAACATGAATATTGTGTTATATATTTAGTCATGCAGATAGAAATGAGCCAATAAAACTAGTCACATAAGCAATACACACTTAAAGGGTACAAGGGTACCAATCTTTAATCTTATGTACACACTTACCTTTTGTATTGATTGTATAAATTGTATAATATGTTGGAGTAAACCATTAAAAATCCCTTTAACAGGTGGCTCTACCACATTCATATTTAAAATTTATAATGTAAACTGTTCAAGCGCTCAGAAACTTGTCTCCATCACTTCCCCTTATCTCAGAGAGTTAAAGTGTTTCACACATGAAATCTTCACAAAACACAAAAGCATCACTTCTCACTCATAAAGTGTGTGACTTTTTCATTCTAGTCATTGTGAAGGTATACTATTACAGTTCCCCTGTACTTATGTACAGTATTAGTTGCTTTAAATCATGTGGTGCTGCAGGGTCACTAACCTTTAACAGTTTATCAGCAGTTTCATGAGGAAAAAAATCTAATCAAAATGACGATACATCAAAAAATACAGCAATTAACGAGAAACCCACAATCGTGACTAACCCCAGTGAGCAAGTGCACAAGTCCTCGGGTCGTCTGTAGAAGATCTTTAAAACTCAAGACTCCTTTAACACGTCATTAGGTCATCTTGATGAAAATAAGATATTACCAATTTCTCTTTAAAGATGCCCTAAAGACGACTGAAGTACTTTAACATGAGGCTTGAAATTAGTCCTGAAGACCTCTGGGGTTTTAAGGCACTCTGAACACATTCACAGTAGGTCTCGAGTGTGTATGGTCTTTAAGATGCCCTGCAGTCTTACCTGTTTCGACTGTGTCAGTTCCGGGTTTAATCATGTGGGTCGGAATTTATTTGGATGTTAATAGAAGCTTCTTATGTAATATTAAAGAACATACTTTAGTACTAAAAGAGTCTAGTGTGTGTGTGTAAGAATAAAAATGTGTACAGTATATTTTATTGTAATTTCATATCGAAGCAGTTTTGGAAAAACTTGGAAGAGTTTTTAATAAAAGTTTATTGACTTTGTTGTTTTTAAAACAAAAAGATCCCTTTTTTTAAATCAACATATATACTGTATATATTACCTGGCCAAAAACAACAAAAACAAACCACACAATCTAATACTAATACTCTGGACCAACTCGAGTTTTACAATGATCACAGTATGCATGTGCCATACAATTGTTTTGACAACCTTATGCAATGTCACAACATGGATTTATTTATTGTCTAGAGTTTGTTCTTTTTTTAGCCAAGATCTTTTATCGATAATGAATGTGCCGAACCACAAGTCTTCTCCAGAACAAAAGCAACCCATTGAATCAGTTAGGGTTAAACTAATTGTTGCCAGCTGAAACATATTAATCACTGCAGTAATTATCTAATCAAAGTCTGATTAGATAAGTTGCAAGTTGCTTATTTAAATACCAAGACCATGAGCAGGATAAAGTGCTTACTGAAAATAAATGAAGGACCAAATCAAATATATGGAGGTCGTAGTTATTTATATTAGCATACTGTAAGTACCTGTTGTTTGGCAGGAAAACGGTTTATCAAAATGGTTAAAAGGTTAAAGCTAAAAAAAAATAAGCTGATCAGCTTTAATGTATTCATTCATAATGTATTTAATTGTTATTTCAGCAGTGAAAATATTAACTACTCCCAGTAAAAAACATTCATCTTAGCTTTTCTAAATTATATCTGTTGGTGCAGGTGTTTGTTTACATTGAGCAAGGAGCTTATTTTAAAATAGGTTATTAAAACCGACACTTAACTGCTCACTTCTACATTTTATGGCATAGGTTTAACTTCAGCCATATACCTAAGTACTACCAAAGTAAATTCTGTCGGTCCAGTTTTGTGTGATTCTGCGACAGAATCTGGCTAAGCAGTACAAACAGAAGATTCTTTGCAGACTGGTTCTGTGTCCTCCAAGGTATGGAGTGTAAATATATCTTCATTCATTCATTCATTCATTCATCTTCTATACCACTTAATCCTGTGTTCAGGGTCGCGGGGACCTGGAGCCTATCCCAGGAGACTTCGGGCACAAGGCGGGGTACACCCTGGACAGGGTGCCAATCCATCGCAGGGCACACACACATACACACACTCACACACCCAATCACACACTACGGGCAATTTAGGAACGCCAATTAGCCTAACCTGCATATCTTTGGACTGTGGGAGGAAACCGGAGTACCCGGAGGAAACCCACCAAGCACGGGGAGAACATGCAAACTTGCACACAGAGACGGGAATCGAGCTTGGCCGGGGAATCGAACACAGACCCTGGAGGTGCAGGGCGACAGTGCTAACCACTACACCACCGCACCGCCTTGTAAATATATCATAAAACTAAAGAGCGAGTTCTGACCAATGTACAGACAAAACCATTATTTTATTTACAATAAGTCCTTAACATACTAATGAGTTCCATTCCGAGAGTTTGTTTGTAAGTCCAATTTGTTCATAACTCCCACAAACGCTGTCTGGGCACTAGGATACTAACCCAGCTGGCTGTACACAGTATAAAACTAACATCATGCTGATGGATGAACGATTCATGTTAAAAGTATACTGTACTATACTGTAGATACTGAAGGTACAGAATATTTACCTAATGCCCCAGCAACAATATTGTCATTGTCTATACCGCTTTAGCCTGTATTTAGGGTCGCAAAAGGCTTGGAGCCTATCCTTAGAGACTTAGGGGACGTGGTGGGGCACACCCTGGATGGGGTGCCAATCTATTGATAATAGATATACTGATAATACAGGGTGGGTGAAAAATAACTAGGCATCACCACTTGGTAATAATGTCCATATTTCTAAAAGAAATTCATTGAAACAAATTGTACACATAGTGTACATTGTTACATAAAAAATTAAAGCAAATCTTTACATTTCAAAATAGGAACTGGTGGCATCAACCAGTTTCCTCAAACAGCTGGAAATGAAATGCGCAGTCTTCTGAAACATAATTAGAATTGTCTGCATGTTTACTTGTCCTCGTCACAGTAAGAAGGGTTTGACTTCTGAAGGAAGTCGTTTGAGATATTCTGCAGAGATATCCTGAACCTGTGCCTCCAAGTCCTCCAGTGTGTCCACCGGCATGTTCCAGGGCGCTGTTCGGGACGACGTGGACCTCAAGAATGGCCCCCAAGAAGTCCAAGATCTCACTCCGTGTAATTATCTCCTGTGGGGCTACGCAAAGTAGGAGGTGTACTCGACAAAGCCTTTCACACAGGAGGACTTGGAAGCATCATGTTCATGCACAATTTCTTTCAATAAATTAGACATATTTTAAATATTAGTAATATGGACTTTATTTCATTTTTAAGCCTAGTTAGGGTTTTCACCCGCCCTGTATGTATATATATATATATATATAAATCATTTTTGTCTTAGAATGCATCCTGGTAACTAGTTAAGAGTTTAAATCGATTTCTTAAAATCCAACCTCATGCATATAATGATTGTTTTATTCTTTTATGCTGTAGAGAATTGGCAGGTGCTTGCAGTGTTAGTCTGCTGTATATCGTGTCCTTAACGGTTGGCCAGAAGAGGGCATTCAGATTCTGCCTGACAAAGTTCCCGGAGCCGCATCTGCATTTCTGCGCTCGGGAGAAGACGAGAAACAGACGCGCGGAGGATGAAATCCTTCTTTTCCTCAGCACCATAAAGTCGTTGCGGGTTTTTTTTTTTTTGTGGGTTTTTGTTTTATCCTGAGTGTATCTACAGATCATGTAGAAATGTGCATGAGATTTTTTTGCAAAGGGATTTATTATTATTATTATTATTATTATTTTTGATATATATATATTTATTTATTATAAATAAATAAATAAATAAATGAATCGACGGTGTCGCTCGTGCTGCCGGTGTTTGCGCAATGTGGCACGACGGACGGATGCTGGAACATTGTGGAATTTAGCTTAAAGTTTGTTTGTTTTTTTGGTGAGTGTGTGTGTGTGTGTGTGTGTGTGTGCGCGTAATAAATAAGACTGATCACTCGGATGTGGAAATCTTTTGCGCCTAAGGATCAATGGCGTGTCTTTTTTATTATTATATATTTTTGTCGTTCTTTCTTCCTTCCCGCGGACCTTTGATGGAGACTCGGTGTGTTATTTAATGTGACGCTTGCTCTGGGTTTTTTTTTTTTCCTCCTTTTCCCGGAGCCGCTCTACGACATGCTGCATGGTCACGACGGGGGAACCGACACACGCGGATACCGGGGATCTTCGACGCGCTCGTGCTGCGGCGGAGCTCTGATTGCGTCGCGGAACCGGCGGCGGTGGTGGTGGTGCTGGTGGCTGCCTCTGCTGCTACTGCTGCTGTGCGCGACGGCTCCGGTTTGCGGGATCGGCAAGACGCGTGCCATGCGGATGATGATCCGGGGCGCAGGACGCATGATATGAGACACCAGTACCGACTGCTGACACCGATGAGTAAGTTTGCGTTCAGACGCAAAGCGATTCGAGTTGCGTGCGCTTTTTTTCCCCCCATTTCTGTTGCGTTCTGCACATCTCGTCATGTCTGTTTAAAAAAAAAAATCGAATTTCGTACATTATTATACACATCTATGTGTGTGTGTGTGTGTGTGTGTGTGTGGCCTCGTTTTCGTTTTATTTCACCATTCAGTACCAAAATCTTGCCAAAGGGTTACGGAATTACGGCACCGGGACAACCTGACGGAGCGCAAGCGCGCATGATGGAGCGACCGGGATGTTTCGCGCTTCCATCTGTTTCTTAATTTGATACTCGGTGCACACTTGGGTGTAGGTGTACTGTGCGTACTGTGTGTATATATATATATATATATATATATATATATATATATATATATATATATATATATATATATGTGTGTGTGTGTGTGTGTGTGTTAGGGACTATGGTGCGTGTGTGTGTGCGCCTGTGCGCGCTCGCCGTGTGTCTGAGTGGGTGGATGAGCGTCTGAGAGTGTGATGAAGGCGTTAAACGCAACATCCCCCCCCCCCCCCCATGAGGGACATCATTATGCACTCCTATCTCTCTTAAATTCATGCATTTCTTCTTCATATTTTATGCGCTTGACTTCTTGAACTCTTGCGCATATTTAAAATAAATAAATAAATAAATAAATAAATAAATAAAAACCCTCAAGTGTATGAAGAACCCGATGTAGGAAGATATAGAAACGTGTTGCTCTACTCCAAAAAAAAAAAGAAAAAATAGAAAAGAAAAAGAAAAATCAATGTGTGAGGGATGGAGCTCGTGTGCGGGATGGCAAGTCAACACTGAGGATGCTATTGTGCAACATGTGCAGTAGAATTCAGCCAGCTATGCTTGCGGTTGAATAGCTCGCCTATGCTCCTTTTCAATACTGGATTATTGGCATGTGATGATTAGTTCTATGACTGATCCTGATATCTACGGTGATCAAGATTTTAGTCATCACAGCTCTCATTTTTTTACAGTTTTTCTTATGCCTTGTTTCGAGGCAGCTTCATATGTATCCTTCACAATTAAGCATTGCTTGTTAAACTTTCTCAAGAAAAAATAAACGCAGATAATTTGTCTCGATTGACAGAAATGATTATCAAATTTGTTTGATTGTGGTTTTATTTGTCTATTTCTAACATACGCCACTATAACATGTTCCCACTCATGGAACGCTGTTTTTGTGGAACACGTGTACACCTACTCGCTCATGCAATTATCTAATCAGCCAATATTGTGGCAGCAGTGCCACGCATAAACTCATCCAGATAAGGGAAGGCAGCTTCCGGAAATGTTCATGGGTAAAAAAGAAAAAAAAAAAACATGATCCCAGTACTTTTTAACCATGGCCTGGCTGTCCATGCCAGATGAGTATTTGAACTGAGTGTTTATGTAACAGCTGATCAACTTTTGAGTTTCACCCACAACAGTGTCTAGCGTTTGCTTTGAATGTACTGTAGAGTGCAATAATGAATAAACGTCCAGTGAGCGTCGGTTTTGTGGACGCTGACTGGTTTGAGCTGAGAGAAAGGCTACGGTAGCTCTGACAACCACTCTGGACAATTGTAGTGAGCTTTAAATTGTAAAAGCATCTCAGAACCAACAACATGTCAAACCTTGAGGCGGATGAGCTACAACAGCAGAAAATTCTCAGGCAGGTTCGGCACAAATGAAAAGCTGAGTGGGCACAGGCTTACCCAACCTCGGCAGTTGAATCTTGATTTCTGCTGAGGCACATGAATGTTAGGGTCAGAATTCGGTGCCAACAGCCTGAATCCATGCCTTGTGTCAACACTCCATGGAGTTCAGGCTTTCTTGGCATACTTTGAGCATGTTAATACCAGTCTATTATTGTTTGAATCCCCCATCCAGGTTGAGGCACCTAAAAACTTTGAGGCAATTGCATGATGTTATCATGTTGACTTGGACAAGGAATGTTTCCATCATCTTATGGAAACCATGGCACAAAAAAAACTGAGGTTTTAAAAGTAAACAGATACCGTACCCAGTATTCGTACTGTATACTGTTCCTAATAAAGTCATTCGTGATGGATTCTATTATAAACATAATACTGGCACATGCCTGATGTATATTCATTAAATGTAAATAGAAGACCTTTTATCACCCCAATTAAAACTGGTGTTATGATTATGAGCCTGGTTCAGTTATCTTATAGCAATATTATGTAAAGTGGATTTTACCCAAGGCAAACGCATTATGCAGACTGAAATATTTCAAAGTGTCTGCTGAATGGATTCAGAGAAAAACTGGAGGTACTGTAAAAACCACCTACCTAAACATTGTTGCAGACCGAGTACGCTCCTGTATTCCCTAATGGCCCTGGCCTCTTTTAGCAAGATAATGTGCCCTGACCCAGAGCAAACATTGGTGCAGGAATAGTTTGAGGAACATGACAGAGGGTTCAAGGTGTTGACTTGGTCTCTAAATTCCCCAGATCTTAATCCAATTGTACAATTTATAGGACATAGACAATTTGCTGCTAATGTCCTGGTGCCGGATACCACAGCACACCTCTAAAGGTCTTCTGGAGGCCATGCTTTGATGGGTTAGAGTTGTTTTGGTGACCCAGGGCAGAATTAAATACGATTATGATCCTGTGAAAGGCAATAATATAGAAGAACTATTGAGAGGTTTTTACTTTCAGGTTGACGCAATTGAGCAGTCAGACATGAATCTTGCATTACAAACAAATTAACATTAACCTACAGTTTTCATTTATTTAATCCTTAGTAACTGTCTGGCCATGGTTGTAGTGGAGTCACTGAAGCACAGTGGCATAGAGATTAGCGCCACCAGAGTTGGGGGTTCTAGTCCCACCTCGGGTTTGTGTTTTTGGGGTTTCCTCTGGGTAATCTTATTTTCCTCCCACAGTGCAAAGACTTCCAGTGTAGGCTAATTGACGATTCCATAGTGTGTCAGTGAGTGTGTGTGTACATGTGTGCATTGTGCTGGATTGGCACCGTGTACAGGGTGTAGCCCACCTCGTGCTCTGAGACCGCAGGGATAGGCTGCAGTCTTCCCCATGACCCTTTGTACAGGGCAGGCGGTATAGAGAACGGGGTAAAAGAGTATGTTTTTTGATATAAAAAAATAAAACAAACTGAAATCTTAATAATCTTAATAAAAATAGTGATATGAATCACCAGGAACCTTCATATACAGTACGATATTATCATGAAACCGAGGTGCTGATTCAATTTGTTTTGCAATTCTGTATCACAAAGTATCACAAATTTATAAGAACCCTGTTTTATATATATTTTTTGCCGTTCTGACACGGTTACAAATATAGAAAATAGTGATGTGTTATACTCCTTCTGTACCACATCGCGTAAGAATTGGGTCAGTATTTGGCATTTATTAAATTTCATTTAAATTAAATTTATTAAATACATTAAATACTGTTACTATTTCATAGGGGGCTGTAGACCTGTACTGTGTATGGAAATGTATGGGTACATTTTATTTTAAGCAGTAACTAATTACTGGTTATGGCATGAATGACTGCAGACATTACGCCTGGGAATAATCAGATTTTCTCTAGGCATACACCCCAGTTCAAGGCTAATTGCATAATGAAGCACAGTGTCACACGTATGTGGTGATCCATCCATTTTTAACTATTCTCATTTTTAATTAATTGACATAATAAACTGAAGCAACTGTGGGCATGGATTAATGCTTTAACTTAATTCAATTCACTGGGTCCAAGAGCCGATCTCAGATCAATTCAAGATCCTGAAACTGAAAATGGATGGAGATGTAATATCTTCTAATGCAAGTGCATCTTAAGCAGCACAAAATGTTTGTTTTATGACATTCAAATAAACAATGTTGAATGTTGTGGCATATCTTACAGTATGTACAGTAATAACAAGAACTAAATGTCTCATCTGTGTATCATAGCAGCTCAGTTGTTATCAAAGAAAAAGTTCAAAGGCTGAAAGTGTGGCGACAGAAGGTCCAGGCAAACGTGCAGTAGCTGATTTTCTCGCCTGCCACTCATTTAAGTACTAATTGTGGTCTAATAGAGTGGCTCTGGATTGTCTTAAAACCCCTCTTCAAGCAGCAGTGAGTTAAAGTCCAGTTGTGCTGCATGAATGGTTGGTTCTTGTACAACATTAGCCATAATTTGAGGTGAAAAACAAAATAGGCTTTGACAGGATTAACTTAACCACTCAGCATTCTTAATTAGATCCAACATGTACAATGAATGAAACAAATAATATGTCCAAGTAAAAGAATTTGTGAAAATGACTTACCTCCTTTTTCTTTACCTTTGTTTTCTTTCAGGCTTTGCCATGCGACGGCGATGGTTTGTGGTGCTGCTGGTGCAGGCATGGCTCTCTGCGAGTTTTTCTAACGGCGAGCGGCCATGCCCACGGAGCTGCCGCTGCGATGGCAAGATTGTTTACTGCGAGTCAAGTGCATTTCGCGACGTGCCAAAAAACCTGTCTGGTGGCTGTCAGGGCTTGTCTCTGCGCTACAACAGCTTGGCGAGCTTGCGCGCTGGCCAGTTTGTTGGCCTTAACCAGCTTATTTGGCTCTATCTTGACCACAACTACATTGCAACCGTGGATGCTCGTGCCTTTCAAGGAATACGGAGGCTCAAAGAGCTAATCCTGAGCTCCAACAAAATTATGCTCTTACATAATACCACATTCCACCTGGTACCAAATCTGAGGAATCTCGACCTGTCCTATAACAAACTGCAGGCTCTACAGCCAGGTCAGTTCCAAGGACTGCGCAAACTCATCAGTTTGCACATGCGCTCCAACTCCTTAAAGAATCTACCGTCTCGCCTCTTTCAGGATTGCCGCAACCTCGAATTTCTTGATCTCGGCTACAATCGTCTGCGCAGCATCACACGTAATGCGATGTCAGGGCTTGTGAAACTGACGGAACTCCATCTCGAGCATAACCAGTTCTCCAAAATCAACTTTTCCAACTTCCCCCGGCTTTATAACCTCCGTGCTCTATACCTGCAGTGGAATCGTATCCGGACCATGAGCGAGGGACTTACATGGACCTGGAGTTCTCTACAGAAGTTGGACCTTTCAGGGAATGACCTACAAGAGCTGGAGTCAGAGGTCTACAAATGCATGCCGAACTTGCAGACACTTAATGTTGATTCCAACAAGTTGGTTAACGTCTCCCAGGAAGTCGTCTCGGCTTGGATATCCCTGAGCATGATCAGCCTAGCTGGAAACATGTGGGACTGTGGACCTGCGGTCTGCCCCCTGGTAGCTTGGCTGAAAAACTTTCAAGGGAACAAGGAAACTCCCATGATTTGTGCCTCGCCCAAAGAGGCTCAAGGTGAAAAAGTCTTGGATGCTGTCGAGACAAGTGGTGTGTGCAAGGTCAGTCATGTCACTCCCTCATTTGCCAGTTCTACAACTACGCTTTCTGGTGCCCCTGCTCTGAATGCAGCCCTTCCCTTTGCACCCACACTTCATTCTGGAGGTAGCAGAAGGGGCCAAGGCACGTCCTTGCAACAGCCCACTCCGTCAAGACCGCCACAATCTGATGTCTCTCAACCCGAGCCAGATTTTGAGCCAGTGTCCTTCCACAAGATAGTGGCAGGGAGCGTTGCACTATTTTTATCCGTTGCTATGATTCTCCTTGTGATTTACGTCTCATGGAAGCGCTATCCGAGCAGCGTCAAGCAGCTGCAGGAAAACACTTCAGCTGCCCGCAAACGTCGGAAAAAGTCTAGGGAGACTGAACGAACGCTCAGCACCCCCTTGCAGGAGTACTATGTGGACTACAAACCTTCAAGCTCAGAGGCCACAGATGTTCTGGTCAATGGAACAGGGCCATGCACATACTCCATATCCGGTTCCAGAGAATGCGAGGTATGACTCTACACTTCTTGCTAATTCTGTAACCGAAACCTTCCCACTATTCGGCAATGAGAAAAGAGCTCAGTGTTAATTGCTTTTAGAAAAATGGTGCTGTGGTTTTGGTTTTGTCATTTTGTCGATTCGATGTTGGCGGCTAGAAATATTTATAAGAGTGGGATGTCAAATACTTTTAAGGCTACTTGGCTTGGACTCTTTTATATTGATTTCCGGCAAATGTGTGCATTTTGATTTCAGTATGCTAAAGAATGTGATTTGTTGTATTTGTTTAGAGTCATTTTGAAAAGTACTGCTGTATTTGCAATAAATATATTGCTGTCCCATCAGCAAATATGGTCACATGCATGAGCCATGATTTTTTATTTTATTTTGTGAGATATGATAGACTTTACTTGTACTGACAAATTTGATACAGGGTGTTAAATAGCGGAGCTTTGCTTATACTACTGTAGAAATCAAAACGTTGTCCAATAGTTAGATGCATTTGATTGCATTTGGGCAATCTTTTAAATAGTTTTTTGTTTACAGTATATTTCTAACATGCAGTAAAAAAGTAGAAGACAAGATCAAATTTTTTTCCAGAAATGCTAATAATCTTAATGATAAATTACGCTGTTGATTTGTGTGAAACATTATTCCTTACGTTATTATAGTCAGCTTTACTCTAGACTCTTTTGCCAAATTTTGCTCTTTCATAAATTGCACATCATAAAATGAGTGAACTGAAATATGACTTTGCTAGTGCAATAGTGACCAAAGACAGCAAGAATAATTTCATTAAAATCTCAAAGTGCGCATGCAGCTACAACGTTTGTATGAAAGCCACTAATTGGATGACTGAACAGAATGAAAATATATAAATGTGCATCTATAAAAATGATGGAAGTTTTGAGAAAAAAGTTGCCTGATGATGTACGCAGAATGTGTGAATCTTTTAGATTTTTTTTTTTTTTTGTTATACAAGATTGGTCAGAGCATGATAGAAGTTTTGAGTCTAAGCGCTAAATGTCTTTATTTTTTTTTTGTTCTTTTTCCAGGATTTATTTATTAGCTCAAATATAGCAATTTGGTTTTGAGAGCCAAAAACAAGAAACATCACGATGCAGAGTCCCGCACTGTAGCTGAAAGTTGTCCATGACACTATAGTCATTACTAAGGAGAATGAGTTCAGCAAGGTAGCTAATCTGAGCGGAAAGGTCTTTTGTTGTACCGCCATGACAAAAATGTATGCCACCTTGTGGAGTTATTTAGTATTACAGTTTAGCCTTATTTCTTAACAACTGATTGTTACAGTATATTGGACAGTGTTAGATTTTTTATTTATTTTTTTTAATAAAGGGAGGGATCTCGTTGGCATGTCAGCCTGTCGTGCCTGAACTGGTATATGGGAAACACTGTCTGTGAGTCTAAAATGTCAGCTTATGCCCATTCGCAACAGAATCAGAATCAGAATCAGAATCAGAAAGAGTTTTATTGCCAAGTACGCTTGCACGTACAAGGAATTTGTTTTAGTGACGGAGCTTCCAGAACAAAAAATACAAATGACAAGACAAAAACAGCATGACGCAAAAAAAAAAAAAGAATTTTTTTTTTAAATGGTTGACATCAAATGGAGTACGATGTGAGATACTTTTAAATAAGTTACATCAATATCTGAAGTCTGTGGTATTATACAGTATATTGCACAGTGGTGTTGTACACAATATTGCACATATATTTATTGACCGTTTGAATGATTTTTATCTGTTAAGGAGGTAGAATTATTGCAATAACCAATTCAGGTATCATGCAACCATTCATAACGAGTAATGCATATGAACTTCAAACACTCAGCTCTGATGAAAGAGCGTCTTTCTACACAAAAAGCCCTGCTTTTGTATATGCTTCACTTACTACTGGGTCTTTTTGCCTGTTTGATCTGTTTTTAATAAGGGGGTTGAGCTGCCAGTGTAGCACTTGCGTTACCAGAAAGGACAGTGCTTTCCTGTCTTTTTTTATTTTATTTATTTTTTTTAACTTTAACAAGCTTCCTCAAGCAACATGAGCCTGCAGTAACAGGATCATCCTACCCTCTCGTTTTCTGCAGCTTTAAAGCTGCTGCTGTTTCCTCCATGCACCCAAAAATGTTCCACATCTAGAATTTTTTGTCTTATTCTCCCATGTTTTTTTTTTTTCCATTTAATTAACAGTTTCTTTGTAAATAAACTGTAAAGAAGGGTTAAAGAAAACCTGATTTTAAAGCTCGATTCTGAATGCGCAATGCTTTATCTAATGAGCTGTTTTTTGGTTTTTCGCTTGATGGTTATATTTTTGGTGATGGCCTACAGTATTTTTGTATTCAGCTGCCCTCACGGTGACTCCTCCCTCCTCCTGTGTCTTGGAGACCTGTCAGCTCCTCACTGGGATGTTAGCATTAGCGGTAGCCAATCCTTCTGGCAGTGCCGTGACAGAGACACTGGGACACATGACTTGATCTTGAACCTGAGTAGTGCAGGGGGATAAGGTGATAGACTGATAGACACGGTGAGAGATGGCTAAACAGGTAGGAGAAAAGGACTGACAGAAAGGTGAAGATGGTCAAGGCCACAGAGAGCTCGCAGGAATACTGAACGGCTTCCGGAAAAAACCTCCTGTCTCAGTCACTAATCAAAAAAACGATTTTCTCTTCGAAGGGCTCAGCAGTGTGTGCTAGACTCCCGCAGATTAGGCTCATTTGCTTTGTGACTGATTCATCTAGACGTTCTTCGTAGCAGGTCTCCACTTCTCGCTTGTGTTCCTTCTCGGAGGATCCTCAGGGCGTTCTTCTAGCAAGTTACTGTAGCTACGTAAATGAGCTTCATGAGATGCAAGGCTTCATTATTCATTCATTCATTCATCTTCTATACCGCTTTATCCTGTGATCAGGGTCGCGGGGGGCCTGGAGCCTATCCCAGGAGGCTTTTGGGCACAAGGCGGGGTACACCCTGGACAGGGTGCCAATCCATCGTAGGGCCCACACACACACACCCATCCATTCACACACTACGGGCAATTTGGGAACAGGCTTCATTATCTAGTTGATTTTAACCACAGATTGGTTTTTCACCATGCCGTACATATATATATCTCACAAATAAAACTTCAAGGTAAAAGTTCTTAAAACTTTCATCCAATTTTGTTACGGTACAGTAAATGTACTTATGGAAGTGTCTACATAAATGATGATGTCTATAATAATAATAAGAAGAAGAATAATACCTTATAATTTGGGCAAATCCTACTTTAAAAAATGTTGAGGATATATGGTGCTGCTCAGAATTATTGGCACCCCTTGAACAAATGACTAGAAATGTTTCGGGTGCAGGTAAACTCATGCTTATTTATGAACGAGTGCAAATTTTTAGGGAAATAATGGAAAGCCTAAGAAATAAACAGAATAAAAATAGATTAATATGCTTTGTACACAAATAAATATGCATTTACAACAAGATTAAGTGCAGCAAGAGGAAAGTTTTAAATGTCTGATCGTGACACATTTGTCTGATTATGTCACATAAATGAAAAATGAATATAAAAAAATAAAAAGCATAAATAAAAATGCTTTTATATAAATAAAAATAAAGCATACATGTAATTGGACTCAATAAAACAGATGGAAAAACATCATGATCTGTGGCAGTGGAGCAGTGATGCACCATTTTAATGCCCAAAACTTGGTGGCATCTGCAACCACAAGCACTTTCAGACTTGGTCATGGATAAATACTTCAACAAGACTCTGAACTTGATCTTATATCAACTTAAAAAAGAATCGTTAAAGAAAAAAAAAATCAGTTTTGCAATCATCTAAAACATACTAATAAGTTGCTAAAGTACAATACATCCATAACCTTTAATATCCCTCTTAAGGGTTGGAATAACCAGGGAGCCGCCGATACGATATTATTACAATACTTAAGTGCTGATTCTATTTGTATTGCGTTTTTTTGTTTGTTTGTTTTTTTGCATTTTCTTACCATGCTAAACAAACGTTTTACTCTTACTCTGTTCTTAACACTTGCGTGTATGTGATGAAGGTGTGAATAATTCAGAGCACCACGACTAGGATTATAGCGGAGCTGCGACATTTTACCACGGCAAAGGTAAACATACAAAGTCAAAGTCTAATTTTATTCTAATTTAATTTGTCACTTACTCAACCACACTTAATATATACAGTCGATGACCTGAAATCTAAAGATAGTATAGAATAGAAAGGCTTCGCTACAATAAAAGGAAAAATGCACTAGAGAATACAATTAAACTACAGATTTCCAATAAAATAAAATAAAAAATATATATAAAATAAATATTTAAGGATTTACAGATTCTGCAAAGTGTAAATAAATAAATAAATACATAAATAAATAAGCTGAGTGGTATACAAATATTCAAATAGTGAAGTGTAAACTATGGTGTGTGGGTATGATTTATCTATATAAGTAAAAGTAAAGTTTTATCAGTACTCTTTCAATAATGTCTTTTGCCTTTTTGCACGATTATAGCATATTTCCCTTCGAGGTGGGCGTGGTTATATACAGTACATCACGCAACAAAGCCAATCAATGCAACAGTTAAAACGAAAAGACAGAAAAACGAAAGCGTGACACAGCATGGCTTACTCCAAGACAAAAAAGTCAAGTCAATTAGGAAAGAAAGATATTCAACCTTAGCAGATTATATTTTTTTAGCTTCAACCTTGTAACTATTTCAACAAACCCATTACACCACTGAGTCGATGTGTCCCCATCCCTAATTGTCATGAAGGTGCCAATAATTCTAAAAGACACCGAATCCTTTTCCACTATAAATATGATTACATGGCCAGATGTTCGCTGGTGTTTATCCCATGTTATAGCAGCAGCATGAAATGAGTCTTGCTAGATGCGTAGATCAAACCTAATCACCCGATTGTTTAAACCGCCGAATAGGTCATCATTTAACGGGGGACATTTTTTGTGCATCCATTCTATCTACTATTTTGTCTGTGAGTGTGAACTGTTTACCGCGTCCTCTCTCCATCTCCTGCGGCGGACATGATGTGGTTCGGCTGCTCCGTGGTGCGGCAGACTCGAAGTCACCCGATGATTGATGAGTCCTGTTCTTTCTCCTGTGACTTGATATTCTGCTCACACACCTGACTTGCGGGTCTTTTCACATCACACTAACGAGCTAGATTCAAACATACGTTTCGGCTTGCTTTCGGCTTTTGTCTTGGAAGCGCGCGTTCTCTTGACGCATTTCTACCCTCAGCGTCTTATCACAAGTGACAAGAAAAGCCAGATAAAGAGTGTTTAGGGAGAGAGAGAGAGTGTGTGTGTGTGTATGTGAGTGTGTGTGTGTGTGAGAGAGAGAGAGAGAGAGCTTCCTCTGCCTTAACCTTGAGACAAGCTCGCTTGGCAAAACAGGTGCTTCAGTAAAACTTGAACATCTTTTGTTGTTAAATCACAATGTGGGATGATTTGAAAAGCAAAGCAATAAAGATGTCCTTATTGATGGAACTGACAATGTCCACGGTTAGGATTTATGGCCCCATGATTCTCACAAAGCTGCTCCGGGACCAGTAATGAGGTGTTTGTCATTCGATGGCCCTTGCAACAGGGCGGGCTTCAGTTTGGTCTCATCAGCAACTCTACAACTCTACATGTGGTAAAAGCACAGTGGAAGAAGATAATGAGGCGAGCGTGTCAGAGAGATGAGGGGGGCTAGGCCGCCGCTTCCTCTCATGCAGGTCTACATCTTCACTTCCTCCAGCTGCAGGATCCTCTGTCTGCTCAGACACTTCACTTTCAAACTTTGAATTGTTGGGAGCATGAATTATGCATGATGAATAGCTGATTAGCCTGCAACTTGATGTGTCAGTGCTTTACCTGTTGCCGCGGTTCGTCAAAAAATAGTCTGTCGGTGGGGGAAAAATTAATCTGCTGAAAATAGCGATATTCATTCATCTTCTATACCGCTTTATCCTGTATTTAGGGTCGCGGGGACCTGAAGCCTATCCCAGGAGATTCTGGGCACTAGGCGGGGTACACCCTGGACAGCATGCCAATCCATCGCAGAGCACACACACACACACACACACACACACACACTCATTCACACACTATGCTCAATTTAGGAACGCCAATTAGCCTAACCTGCATGTCTTTGGACTGTGGGAGGAAACCGGAGTACCCGGAGGAAACCCACCAAGCACGGGGAGAACATGCAAACTCCATGCACACAGAGACGGGAATCGAGCCTGGCCGGGGAATCGAACCCAGACCCTGGAGGTGCAAGGCGACAGTGCTAACCACTACACCACCGTGCCACCCTATATATAATTTTTTTTTTCAGAAAAAAATACATTTAATTGATGTAGCCTACATTTGCATGTTTGTTTGTTAGTTTTTTTTTTTTATCTACAATTAATGGCTACTTTAAGGAGAAAAAATGAAAACGGATCATTCTGTTTTCTATTCTAATGATCTTTCTATTATAAGATCATTCATAGAACTCATAGGGTGGGGTTGCCATTTGCTTAAAATAGCAATAAAATCATGTATATATTATTTTTAATTAAATTAAAAACTTAAATAAAGAAAAATCTATTTTAATTGCAGAAACCACTTTAATTGATGACACAATCATTTACACATTCAGAATTGTTGGCTACTCGAAAGGGAATGATTTAAATAAATAAATAAGACATAATTAATTGATACGTGAATGATGTAACCTGAATATAGAATTTAATTTTATACACAGTATATATACATTTTGTGTCGAGGGCTCGAGTCCCGTCTCTGTGTGCATGGAGTTCGCATGTTCTCCTCCGTGCTTGGCGGGTTTCCTCCAGGTTCTCCAGGTTTCTTCCCACACTCCAAAGACACGCAGGTTAGGCTAATTGCCGTTCATAAATTGCCCGTTGTGTGTGAGTAAGTGTGTGGGTGTGCGCGCTTGTGTCCTGTGATGGATTAGCACCTCGTCCTGGATGTACCCCGCCTTGTGCCCAGAGTTTTCTGGGATAGGCACCAGGCCTCCTACGACCCTGTAGAAGAACGAGAGAATTTTTCCGCAACTTCTGCAACTCTTCAGGGGAAAATAAAAAAACTTGTCTGCCGAAAATAGCAGTGATATAATGGTGATAAATTAAAAATGAATGAAAACTAATAAACAAATTTAAATTAAATTGATAAATCCTTTATTTACATATTTTGTTGCATCCAGAATAAACCCACAAACAAACAAACCATGACTAATTGATTATAAACTAATAGTATATATGTTTTATTGTATTACTAGAATATACTGTTTTGATTATTGATCATTTAAAATTATTAATATTAATAAAATTGTAGCCATTTATTAATAAAAATCTATTAATTAATTATTAAATATGTGTTTTTAAACAATTTAAGAAAGTAAAAGAACAAGTGGATCTAAAGCCATTACGGGCACACAGGGCGAGAGGTTGAAATCTTTTCCCTTTTTAGATCTCGCTGTTGAAGCATTTCACCGCAAATCACAAAATGTATGATCGTGTGACAAATTTTCCATTTACAATTTAATAATATACCCTGGATTAGGTGACATTCACCCAGTCAGTACGTTGCACCTACTGTAGCCAATGCAACTACCATCATGTTATTTAAGGGTTAGGAGGAAACCAAAGGACTTGGAGGAAACCCTCATGGGCACGGGGGTAACAGGTAGACTGGAGTTACTGGGTACCCAGTAGCAATGCCACCCAGTGCGCTTCCATACCAGGCATTAGCTTCATACTAAACATGGTCTAATATAAACATTTTAAGCCCTACATTACATTTGCAGAGAGGTGTATAGACGAACCCCTGTTCACAGGGTGGTGTGTGTTTACTGACTCAAACCATCGAAAGGTTTCATCCAATATTTACCTTTTTTGTTTGTAAGCAATTAGGCCAGTTCCATGGCTCTTTGATTGTGCTCTCTATTGTATTCATGTTCCATTCACATTAAAGGCTTAACTCCCGAGTCCTTAATGCATGCGGATTTTAGACGGCTCCGTTCGCTGGGTGGGGGTGGGGGTGGGGTGTAAATAAATAAATAAGGACAACTTCTTTGTTCCATTTTACCCAAATCTGAGATTAATCACCATTAGGCCAGGATCTACATTTTTTATTTATTTATTTATTAAATTGATGCCTACCGTTCAAGCCTGTAAATAATGAAAATGGGCTAATCCTCTCAATAAGAGAAAGTAATTGTTGAAGATTAATATGTGCGCCACCAATCTGGTTATCAGGTCACCAAAAAATATATATATATATATTTATAAAAAGCCAGGAGAAGATTAAGGACAGTTTTCCATATGCTCACTGACCGCGAAAGAGAGGATAATTCTGTAAGCCCCTAAACTGTGTCAAGTGTTTGAGAACAAACTAAGAACGCAGGGGACGCCACCTGGGTCTTCGTGTTCTGCTGTGAGAAATGGATTTCATATGCATGCCATGTCTTTGTAAAGTGAGCGAAGGAAGATTTCATTATAATGGAACCCCTGTACAGCTTGTATTTTATTACTGAAATATTGGAGCTGAAATAGCTCTTCGCTTTCCTCCCGCTGCTCCGTGTCTTATAATGGAGAAAAGTGGATTGAAGAAGACGCAAAGGTGAATATCCGACAGAAACGGGGAAAAGGTGTGATCTCCGCAGAGATGGAGGGTCGCTTCAGGTTTATAAGACCCTCCCGTATGTGTGGAAATATGTATTTAGCCCTTTTTCTAAACAGTTACTACAGTATACACACGAACAGCATTATTGGGGAAATATAAGCATGGCAGGTATGTTAAGATGTTAAGACATTAAGACAATGTATTTTGTAAAATGTGACCGAACAGTGACATATAAAAAGGATGAAATGACATGTACAGTATCAGGTGTCAAAAGACAATAAAGTGAGTCTGTCTATTTACTGTAAGGTTACGTGTAAATACAGAGTGATACAGTAAATATCTTACATATACATATCTCGTACTTAATTTTTTTTATTATTTGTAGTGAATTTGTGCCACAGAAAGGTGGATTTGATGACATTGAAGATTCTGGTATTTCTGCATAAAATTGTATAACTAAAAATGAAAAAAAAATATATATATATATATATAATAATCATCCAAAATGGCAAAAGGATAAAATAAACATCTGCATTTGATACATCAAATGTATGTCTTTGTATATGGTATGTCTTCTACCCTTCTATGCATACACAACACTTAAAAAAACACATTTAATTACAGTAATACATTACATCATCGTCATAATAATAATAATTATTATTATTATTATTATTATTATTATATATAGGCGGCACGGTGGTGTAGTGGTTAGCACTGTCGCCTTGCACCTCCAGGGTCTGGGTTCGATTCCCGGCCAGGCTCGATTCCCGTCTCTGTGTGCATGGAGTTTGCATGTTCTCCCCGTGCTTGGTGGGTTTCCTCCGGGTACTCCGGTTTCCTCCCACAGTCCAAAGACATGCAGGTTAGGCTAATTGGCGTTCCCAAGTTGACCATAGTGTGTGAATGAGTGTGTGTGTGTGTGTGTGTGTGTGTGTGTGTGTGTGTGTGTGTGTGTGTGTGTGTGTGTGTGTGTGCTCTGCGATGGATTGGCACGCTGTCCAGGGTGTACCCTGCCTCGTGCCCTGAGTTTCCTGGGATAGGCTCCAGGTCCCCGCGACCCTAAATACAGGATAAAAGCAGTATAGAAGATGAATGAATAATGATAATAATTTTTTTCCCAATGATAAACTTTTATTATCAATCATTATTATTTTCCTTTTCTTCGATGCACAATTACACTTTAGATTCACGGTGACGAGGGTGAATAAGCAAAAACCTTAAGTCAGACATGAAGTTCCACTTGATCTCATGTTAAGGGTTTTTCCTCTCTCAAACCGACAAACCGCTGAGGCCATGCATCGTTTCACTGAGCATCACTCGTGCATGTGTTTGGTATTATGGATCATTGTATATACTGTAACATACATTCTAAATATAATAAGCTTTACAGTATGGCAGTCTATTCATAAGCGCCATGTCCATAAGTATACCGTAAGTTCTGAACCCCGGGAACTACCTGTAAGATAGACATCAAAGAATGAAAGCGTAAGAGGAAGTGAAAAGATCATCTGATCTGGATTATACACAATGAAATGGCAACATATAACTCCATATCTCTCTTCCACAACTCAGCCATGATAAGTCCATATGATAAGTCATAACAACATTACAGTACAACTAGGATTATATATACAGTACTGTATACTGTACACACATGCACGTACACATGACCGAGCAGTTTCAGTGTTTTTTAGTTTGTTAAGCCACGCAGTGACCGATGAATCATCATTCAAGCATTACAAAACACATCTGACTTAAGGCATGAACCAGTGAGAAACGATGATCAGGCCGGTGATTAGTTATACTGCTGATGCTGAGTGCTGAGTGGTTGGAACAGACGAGAGGGGAAATGAGGCTGCTGCTCAGGTTAAAACATAAACAATCAGTTTTTAAATTTTAACTTTTGACATTTTGCAGCCTGTCACAGTAAAACATTTGTTCTCATTTGGTTAATCATGAGGGGCTCAAGACTTGCACATGGTATGTTCATTTTTTAGCATAACAGGCTGTATGGTAATGTGATATACTTCAATTCTATGGCTTTAACACAAGCTACTCGTTCTGAATCCCGGCACCTGCCGCATTACATACATCGACAAGCTCTGGCTGAAAGCAGCACAATCATTTCTATTTGGATTGATTAGTGTGTCCTGATGTCCGACAATCTTTATGGAATCTGTAACACGCAGGTCTGTGGAATTACTACCAAATACAGTGTAAGGACAGTATAACTCCTTAAACATATAAAAAAAATCTCATATATCTCATAACGCAAACATGTGTCGGGGAAGCAACCTCAATCATTGTATTCTTATGTATTAGCACACTGTATTATTGCTAACTTTCTTGCTATACTGTATGTTACCGCCTCATCAATAAGGCTTTCCGGTCAGTCAAAACATGAAAGTGGGTGGCACTTTACCCAGTGAGCTAAACAGAGGTGGAAAGAATAATAAAATGTTGTACTTAAGTAAAAGTACTGTTACTTTAGTGAACTTTTACTGAAGTACAAGTAAAGTTCCCCTTACAAAAATCGGCTCAAGTAAAAGTAAAAAGTAGCTCATTAAAAAATTTACTCAGAGTAAAAGTTACCGAGTTACATTTTTTTAACAGCGGGGGTGGGATGGGGGATGGAACACACTCGCATAATAAATCTGTTCCCTTTGATGTGCTTGAAATCAAAGTGGTGGCTTAAATATGACCATGGCTTTGCTTCATAAGAATTTGTTAAGGCATCTCACTTTCAGCTGTGTCTGCATCACTGGCATCTGTTTTGTCCGTATCCATCGTTCTTGTGAATTTAGCGCGTTTGTTCTCCATCAATCAATCAGTGCAGTGTTTTCCGTGGTGCAATTTTTTAAACAATACTTTAAACAAAACATACTCAATGAAAACTCAAAAACTACAAAAAATCTACTCAATTACAGTAATGCGAGTAAATGTAATTCATTACTTTCCACCTCTGCCAAGAAATTTATGATTTGTCCAAGTCGCGATCACAATACCCTAATCATGTGCCTGAATTTAGCCATGTTTAGACATTGGTCTGCTATATGGGAAGAAGTTGGAAAAAGTTATAAACTTATATGGACGATATATAACCAAGTGATAACCAACTCATACTGCTCGGTTAGACATCACTTTATGATGTTCAACATGGACTATGATTATCAGGGACACTTTAAGTGATCATTAATACTGTCCCAATTTACAAAGGCCAAGACCGGGTGAGAGATGGAGTTGTCGTTCCCAAGAGGCATACTCCGTTTGATTTAGTGGCAATTGTACAATTTAATGTCTGCACACCACATAATTTATTAAGATTATCATAAATTTGTGGCTAGAGAACAACACAAGGGCAATGCAGGCAGCCACCCTGGACTGAGTTACTGCCAGGATGGAGGAGAGACAGCACAGGAAAGTGTGACATCACTTTCTTTTACTGTTTTGCTGTTCCGCTTACCCACTGGACGCAGCTGGTTAAAGCTTGACCTTCAGATATTTTTCCATTTCTACCCACACAGTAAGAGCTGAGACATACTAAAAGCTTCATTTTCTTGCTTTAATGTTAGAAGGCTGGTATATCCTCCAAGACTATCATTTGTACGTTTTGGTTAGCTCGTGTTTTCTGATTTAAAGCATTTCATAACAACAGCAAGAAGCCTTTTAAAACCCTTTTTAAAAACCCTGGTGCTCTGCATCCATTTGGAAGGTCTGAAAAATCTGAACCTGCGTATTATAGGATGGTTGTGCCAGCGTTGCCCACGCAAAAGCAGGCATGTACTTGAGCGCACTCGGGTGGTTATGTAATCGTAGCATTCCCTGCAATTTGGGAGCCAATCACATGGACTCGGTTCAACGGAACACAAGGCATACCTCTGGTGAGAGCCCTCAGCTTCAAATTAATTTATCCCGTTTGATCGTACAGACCCGAGCTCCAGATTGCGTGTACATGTGTGTTTTGGGACCTGGTGGGCGTTTTAAGTGCTGTTCTCCATAGTGGACTCTTCCAAATTGAGTGAAAGGGTCCTTAATTAGATTCATATGGATGGGTTATTCAAAAGGCTTTGGCAAAAAGTCATGGTTTAACCAGTGCCCTTGCTTCTCATCTGACCAAGTAAAAAAAATAAAAAAGAAATCCTGTGCTAATTCATCTATGACCTTTTTGTTCAATTTAGTCCTTGCTTTCAATGGTCTTTCGGAAAAATGCTCAGGTTTTGAAAGATCAAGAAAAGTCAGAGAAAATCTCTTTCTCACTCATGAAAGGCTCTTCACATTACATCAGTCCTGCAATCAATGCGCTGAACATTTGGAGGAAGCATAATGGTTCTGTGCATAATGGCAGAAGTGCTGTAGCCTATCTATTTGCCATTTATGCAAGCTGATTCGGGGCCACACTTCACACATTACACAACGTAGAAGGCAGGGAAACATTTTCTGGTGGTTATTGTTGGAAGACTTTTCGAGTAGGAATGCAGGGGCTGCATGTTGGCTTGTTAGATGGTATTACTGCTTGACAGCTCCATACTGACGCTGGGCTAATTTTGTGAGTTATCCAAGCGCCTCCACGATGTCCATGTGGGTTTCCTTCAGCGTCTCTGGATTCCATCCACCTTCAAAAAACATCCAGGTTGACGCCAATACGTGTCCTGGCTGGCACTGACATGCTTGCCAGAGAAACACACACATAAACAAGAAGCATGCATGATGTCTGTGTCTGGTAATCTCTTCCACATACAGTATAAGGACTTACAGTACCATATAAAGAATGAGGAAGAACAATGAAAGTTACATGATGTCTTGCAATGAACTAGATGTATTTGTTCCAGGGCTCTGGAGACACTGTGATCCTGACCTAGCAGACCTAGCAGTTGCAGCCTCACACTTCACCACTTCAACTTGCACTATAGCACTGTGTATTGTCAGATCATGCACTGCTGGGACTTGGGGGATAAGGTAGGGTCATAAGCCCCAACGGTAAGCAGCAATGCTTCATGGAGTCTGGATCTAGATTTCATGGAGAACTCGGACAATCTCAGAAGAACTTGGATAAATCACAGAGTGCCAGTTGTTGCCCTAGGCCACACGTTCTCAGGACTGGCCTTGGAGTATCCTGGACTTTTGTAGCACCCTGGAGTGAAGCCACAAAACTCAGAAAAAAGGGTTAAAATTCACCTGGTTTGTTGAATCCAGGGTGGTTGGGAACGGTAAAACAATCAAATGTACAGAACAGTGGGTCAGGATCAGTTCTGAGAACCATGTGTTTAGTCATGGACTTGAACAATCAGCAACTACTGAAGACATTCGGTATAATGAAGCTTAATATTTTGATTCTGTTACAGCAAAGAATACAACAATATTTGAACACAATCTAATGCATTATTGCCTTGAGTGATGATTAAACACCAAGTAATTATAACGACTTGAATGTTTATGTTGGCATTTTCCTAGTGAAAGGTGCCTAGTGATGCTGCCTAGTGATGCTGCCTGGAGTTCATATAAGAGCCTCCCATTAATGAGCCTCCTCTCTTTCACTCTTTAGTCTCTCTCTACACATTGCCTCCTCTCTCTCTTACTCTCTTTATCCCAGTATTTATTTTTGGCTACCTCACTCGCACTTCATCTTTGTCTTCTTCTTTTGTTTTCTACCTTTACTTTGATCCAAGCACTAAATCTCTAGCAAGCCCTCTTCTGCCATTCTCAGGCTTGTTCTCCCTCTCAGAAATCTTTTTTTTATTGCCTCCTTCCTTCTCACTAACAGCATCTCATCCCCATGTTCCTTATTTTTCCTCTGCCTGATAGTCTTTCATTCTCTTTCTTTCCCTGCATCTCTTTCTGATCCCAAGTGGATGGCTGCTATATGCCACAAGGTGATAAATAAGCTCTCTGAGAAGGAAGCGTGCCAGAATGTGTGCCAGTGATGGCACTGTGCATTGCTAACAGAGACGAAGAAAGCATGACAAAAAAGCCTTGCTGTGTCTTGAACATGAGCATAAGCATTTCTTTTTGACCTGCTGCTGTCATGGTGATCAAAGGACAGATGCTAGACATGTCACCATGGCCATGGAGACTAGAATTGGGCAATGGGTTTAGTAAGCTGGTCACCGAAAACAATGCACATCTCAATTATAAAGTTATTTATCTCAGGGCACCATGCATAGGGTGCCAACCCATCACAAAGCACAAGCACACGTCCACACACACCCTGCCAATTTGGTTTATTAATACCACCACTAATGTCTACTGGAGTGTCACGGTGGTAAAGTTGGAACTGTATTCACGGCTCAAGAGGTCTGGTTCAATGCTGAGCTTGGATTCCTATCCATGTGGTGTTTCCCATTTTCTTTGGCTTCATCAAAGCCTTCAAGTCTTGATTGAATGAATGAATGAATGAATGAATGAATGATGCTGTCAGCTGTAGAATGACTGCAAATAAATAAGACTTCCCTAACATACTATCTGGCTAGTTTAAAACAACATAAGTGTGTTTGTTTTGTTTCAACTACCAAATAAATTAAAGCTATTAGTATCTTTAATTGCTTTGTGTCACTTGCTATGATATGGTTTCTTTGATTTATGATTAGTATGTATCATACTAGTATAATCATAAATCAAAGAAACCATATCATAGCAAGTGACACAAAACATATTTAATGATTAGGCTTTAATCTTTATCACCTACCTGAAGTACATCCATAAAATGCTCTTACTGCTCTTAGACATAGCATAGTTTTGTCTCTATATCTGAGCTGATAGCCTGAGCAGGACTCAAACGCCAGTCTTAAATTTAAGAACTACAGATGTCACATGGACAAACATTGTTTGCTTGGCATGAATACTATAAGTAAATGTTAATATTTTGTTTTGAAGTTCATTCATTCATTCATTCATCTTCTATACTGCTTTTATCCTGTATTTAGGGTCGCGGGAACCTGGAGCCTATCCCAGGAAACTCAGGGCACGAGGCGGGGTACACCCTGGACAGTGTGCCAATCTATCGCAGAGCACACACACACATACACACACCTACTCATTCACACACTATGGTCAATTTGGGAACGGCAATTAGCCTAACCTGCATATCTTTGGACTGTGGGAGGAAACCGGAGTACCCGGAGGAAACCCACCAAGCACGGGGAGAACATGCAAACTCCATGCACACAGAGACAGGAATCGAGCCTGGCCGGGGAATCGAACCCAGACCCTGGAGGTGCAAGGCGACAGTGCTAACCACTACACCACCGTGCGTTATATCTGCAATATTGTTTTGGTGTCACTCTATCAACTTTATCCCTACGACATCCATAATTTTCAAAAGCCATGTTGTTTCGATGTTGTGTTTTGATTGGACGATGATGCAACCTCATTATAACTACATGACTAAATCATACGATGTTAGGGTCCCTAAGCACCAAGTTTTGGAATTTCTGGATTTTTTCAGTTTAAAAAATGACAGCAGAGTTAAAACATACCTTTCTGTTAAGGTGAAAATCTATACAATAAAATTCATGGATGTTTTGGACATGCACTTTGAAACTCTTAGTAACTTTAACGGTTATTGAACAATTTGGATTGGATTGCTCATATTACATTGGATTTGAATAGTTTTTGGCATTAGTGGAATTAAGCATATATTAATAATAATAATAATAATAATAATAATGGCAGCGCGGTGGTGTAGTGGTTAGCACTGTCGCCTTGCACCTCCAGGGTCTGGGTTCGATTCCCCGGCCAGGCTCGATTCCCGTCTCTGTGTGCATGGAGTTTGCATGTTCTCCCCGTGCTTGGTGGGTTTCCTCCGGGTACTCCGGTTTCCTCCCACAGTCCAAAGATATGCAGGTTAGGCTAATTGGCGTTCCTAAATTGCCCGTAGTGTGTGATTGGGTGTGTGAGTGTGTGTATGTGTGTGTGCCCTGCGATGGATTGGCACCCTGTCCAGGGTGTACCCCGCCTAGTGCCCGAAGTCTCCTGGGATAGGCTCCAGGTCCCCCGCGACCCTGAACACAGGATTAAGCGGTATAGAAGATGAATGAATGAATGAATAATAATAAAAATAATAATAATGCATAGAACAGGATGAAGAAGCTTCTGTGACTGATTTCTTTCTATTACAGACTGTAGATCCGTGCATCACCGGTATCAGTCATGTCAAGTGATTGCACTTGGTGAAGTGCCCCCTCCAGGGTTTGTGTGTTTTGGGACTAATGTGTTAAGCCCACTTAACTTACACGTAACAAATCGTCAGCGGTGATAGAAACTGGAAGCAAACAGATTGTTTCAATCAAGGTACAGAAAAGTATGTTTTGCTTGAGTTGAAGGGAATAAAAATGAAAACCTGACCAATTTGTATCTGATTTACATGCATGGGCATGATTACTGACCTGAAACACTTTTCTGTCTTTCTTTCTGTCCGTGTCTGTTTTTTTTTTGGTGTATAATACATGTGTGTACTTGTTATAGGTATGACCATAATGTTTTCATTATAATTACCCATAATTACCCTGCCATTCAATATAAAGACTAGAATTCACTGCAAACAAGTGACAGGAGGGGGTATGCTGCATTTCAGTTGACCTTTGTGTACAATGTAGACCCGTTGAAGGAAAATTGCTTAGTTACAGTCAAAATACAGTATGTACTCAAGAAGACTAGTCGTTATGGAAAAGAAAAAGACCAAAAAAAAAAGAGAGAACAAAAGAATGAATCAGAAACTGAAATGTTACGTTTCCCCGGGGAGTTTAGTGTTCAATGAGCCGAAACTCGACAGACGCTGTACCCAAACAGAAAGACTGGAAGGATACGTCTGGCCGGTCTCTGAAGGTGTTCTCTGCTCGCTGGTCATAATAAAGTCCTGTCACATTCCCAGTCACCGTCTCCGGTGTCTTGTCTTTCACCTTGGCCTGTCGGGATTTAAAGAACACGGGCCGAAATCCCCTCTGGTGTCAGGCTCGTGAAACCATTCTGCAAGTAATGACTGCACCTCTCATTCCCCAGTGGCAGGACATCACCGTGCGTGAGCGAATGGACTGGCAAATTAGTCCTGATTTCTTTTGTCAGTACAAATCTTGGGTGCCTGTGTGACTCCAAATTAGCATGGACGAGCTTGTTAAAAGAGATATAATGCCCTCAAAAGCTTAATTGTCTGCAGCTGCTTTAGGCAGCATCTGACATCTTTATTCTCCAGCACTCATATTTGGGGAGTCGTTCTCGGATTTAATTAAACACGTTCAGACTTGGTAAATCAGATCAGTGGTAAAACCCAAAGCTCAACTGTTTAATGTTCCCAACCTTGCGTAATTCATATCCCTTTACAATGTTAAAAAAAATAACTTTTTGATGTGAAATTTCAGCTTGAGTTGCTGCCTTGAGCTTGTTGCGCGCTACAGATGGCCTATTTTTCAGCGCCGAGGCTGGTTAATGCTCCTGTGCAAAGGCTGTGGAGCAGTAAACAGCCCCTTTACTACCAGCCCCAGCGGCTTTCCTAAATCAAATGATCCACTTACGGCCTCCCTGGTTTGTACCCTCTGCCTCCCTCCGAGCCCTGCAGCTCTCCGCTGTCATTCTCTCACAGTTTTCTGTTTTTTTTTTTTTTCTCTTTCCCAGCGTGACACTTCGAGCACATTACCGCATTTTCATATACAGGTTTCCTTTTCCCTTTTTCACAATTCCTCCAGTCAGTGACTGATGAACATTGATATTTATGATATTTATCATTTGGCAGTGCTTTGGGTACAGATGATTTAAGAATCTTTCACTCGAATTCAGAGCAGTGCATTAAAGTTTAAAGAAAGCTAAGGGCCTGGCTAAAGGACACTGTGGTTTGAACATGTCTATTCGTTTTGTTCTTGGTTGAACAGCAATTCGAGTCACCGCTTATATCTTTCAAAATTAAAGACGATCTTAAATGTATTTATTTCATTAGAATACTTAAATACCGATGAATAAGAACAAATCATCAGCAATTAAGCTTTAAGTAACAGACCTATACAGGCAACAAATTACATTTTGAACTTTTTGTCACTTGCAGCATTGGTAATGATGAAAATAAATAAATCAGCATAACATGTTAGCAAAATTATAATTGTGTGTCTTATTACAACAATGATTAAAATGCATTTGTCCGCATGACCTGGTTCTGATTAAATCCTTGATTCTGAAACTGAGGGTGTGAAAGCTCATGTTCATCAATCGATCTCTGTTTACAGCTCAAGGAGCGAGCTATTATGCAGAAAGCACTTGTTAATCATTTTAAGATGTTCAAATGGATCTCCAGTGTGTGTGTTTGTGTGTGTGTGTGTGTGTGTGTGTGTGTGCATGAAAAGAAAAAAAAATACGGGTTTTGAGGATCATTACTGTATTGGAGGGAAAGCAAATTCGATTTTCTTCCTAATGTGACCTCATACAGTATGAGAAGCTTTGATGTCCCCTGCCTGGGGCGTGGCTCAGCATGTGCTCATTTATGTAGACTCTAAAGGCAGTTTTCGTATAAGTCGGTTCGAATCTTCCTTTGATGTCACCACGCATTAGGTGATCCACTCCCCCTCCTTGTTACTCAGCTTTGATGTCCTCTTCTAGAGGTGTGGCCAAGCAGTAGCTCATTTACATAGACACTAAAATGGCACTATTGGAAGAGGAGTGAAATAGATGAAATAGACACACACAAATACATCCACACACATAAACAAATTGGTGGAGCTCTGAGACCTGTTAGAGAAATAGAAATAAACATGGGACCTTTAATTAGAGACTTTGAGTTTATAACAGAGTGTTGAAATGCCAGTCATGACAGAATTGCCTTCACAGACCTCTAAAAAGAAAGGAAAAAGGAAAGGTTAACCTAAAACAAAACCGTGCTTTCTCCTTTTCACGCTCAGCCTATTTGACGTCCCCATAGTGCCGAGGAGTGGAATGTATTAACTGATTAATCTATGCAGCCCTTCAGTTGACTCTCACAACCTGGTCATTAGCACAGAATCTTAACCACTGCTTGCGACTCTCAGGTTGTGGGAAAGTTGTGTTGCTGATTTCAGCTGTAATTAAGTCAGCAATTAAATCTCAGTGTGGTACAGATTTGCAGCACCCCTGAGCAATCCGAATCTGATAAATCCTGGAAATTGGAGTTTATCGCCTCTCTCGGTTTTTGTCTTATCCGCAAGGCCAAGTTTAGAATCGTTTTCTTCCTTCCCAAGAGAAACGGCCTGATCCATGGATCAAGGTGCAGGAACATATCCAGAAAATAAGGGTAATACCAGCTTTGTGCTCGATTCTCTCTCCATGGATTTCTGGATCTGATAACACTTTTGCTAGCCTGTCAACCTTTTTCCTGCTTTTGTTCCCTTCCACCTCCATCCACTTCACTCCGTCATACCATCCTTCGCTGCCTCGCTGCCTTGTCCTTTATCTTGTATTTGAAAAGATGATGAGAGGGCAGTGCTAAAGTTCAGCAGCACTATCTGCAAAGTGTCAAATATCGGATCATGGAGAAGCACTCTCGAACTCGACATCAAAGCCGTCCGTGATCATTCCGGCACTTATCTTTCTGGTCTGCCACGAACACACGCTTTTAGTTTCACTCTTCTCTCCTCTACTGTTATTTACAGAGCCAGCATATAAGACTTAACTGATTACTAGACTTTATATTAATAACATAACTAACCTCTGAACGTTATGTACATAATGTTTCAGCTGAAAGGTGAATAACAACATTACTTACAGTAGTTCTGGGTTTTATATAGAAACAATGTGTTTATATTAATGTACACATTTTAATGTTTTTTTTATCATTCTTTTTTTTTTATTATTATTATTATTGTAGCACTTCACAGGGACTTAAAGGAGCCCTATTTTTTGTCCAAGCAAAACTTTAAGAAATAAATATTCTCAGTTTTTTGTCATTTTTTAAGTTTTATAGACTCGGGCTTAAACAAGCTACTGTATTTCTTCCCCTAATGTGACCGTGTATAAGAGAAGAGCCCCTCTCCCTTGTTGCTTGTTGCTCTTTTTTTTTTTTTTTTAAGGGCGTGGCTGAGCAGACAGTCACTTACTGTACATAGACACTGTAAAGGCACATTTTAAGGAGAAGTAAAATAAAAGGTACGAAAAAAAATAATGTCATCTGGGACATTTGGCGCAGTTTGTGGGAGCCCTGAGACCCGTGTTAACATTTTGGAAAAATAGTCATAATCTTTAATATTAAACTTAACAATAAACAAATTAAAAGTGTATACACTCACGTTCAAAAGTTTGGGGTCACTTGCAAATTTCTTTGTTTTTGTTTAGTGATTTATTTTCTACATTCTACAACAATACTGTGGATTTCAAAACTATAAAATAACACATATGGAATTAGGTAATTACGTAACAACAAGAAAAACACCAGTTAGTTGTTATTGTAAGACACAGAGGTCGGCCTTTCTGTAATAGTTCTTGCAAGAACAGTATTGTGTCAAGTGCATTTGCAAAATCCGTCCAGCACCATAATGAAACTGTCTCTCATGAAGGCCGTCCCAGGAGGACGAGACCGAAACCTCCCTCTGCTGCAGACGAGAAGTTCATTTAGAGTTATCAGCCTGAAAAATGACCAATTAACAGCAGCTCAGATTAGAGGCGTTATGAAGTCTTTACAGAGCAGAAGTAGCAGAAACATCTCAATATCAACTGTTCAAAGGAGATTCATGCAGTTTTTTGGACGCCTTCAGCAAAACTTTACAATGTAGAAAGAAATAAACATCAGGAACCATCATGGAGTTAGAAAGTGTTCCAAAACTTTTGAACGGTAGTGTAGATGTTATTTATTATTTTAAAAAAGTTGGGAAATTGCTATAGTAGTAGTGGAAAAAACACATTGGGACATTTTAGGACCATCACGTCTAGTATTATTCTTTACTCGTTCAGCATTAGGGTAATTAATAAAACTAGTAGCCTCTTGCACCTGACATCACAACGTCTGTCAGCCATGGTCCCGTCCACATAAGGACAACAAAATGGACGTTACTTCCCAGTTGTCAATGTGAAAACCTAAATTCAAATTCAGAAAAAGCATCTGATAATGTTACGTCATATAAACAACACTTTGCACAACAAATGCACTGCAAAAGGTCCATAAACACTAAGTAAATGAAATGCGACTCGATCGGGAAAATATGGAAGCAGAATGTAACGGCTGACCATCGAGGACGGGAGCAAATGATAAAATTACACATTAGAGTCCATATTTAAGGCCTTGGTGCTGGCTAGCAATTCTCCCATTATTCGACTCATTAGTTTGGGCTTCGTGCTCTGGTTGCCATGACTACACAGATTAATCCTGACAGCCTAATTTTTGGGATTTCTTATTCCGTTGCTATCTCTGTGCTGCTTTCTTTTTCTTTATGCTAAATTTCCCATTCATCATAGAAGCTTAGCCATCCATCCATCCATCCATCCATCCATCTATCCATCCACCTCATTTGTCCTTTCCTCTTTCCCTTCAAACACTCTGTGGCTGTATTTCTTTTGTCCTGTAATCAAGGGTCCTCCTGATTGCTTACCAAGTAAACGAGCATCAAAAAAAAATTCACAGAAGTGAATCAAGTTGTCATTTCTATTCGTCCTCCTGGAGTGTGACCTTTGTTTCATTAATTTTCCAACATTTATTCAGACATGAACCGTGCTACAATCTAAGGCTTTGCAGGTGTTTTGACTTTTTAGGGTGTCATCTACATAACCCTTGTGCAATATGTGGTCGTGCGGAACGGTTGACGTTTAGGTTTTACAATATGAATATTCTAAAGGACTGTATACAACCAGTGGTGGTGGTGGTGCTGTGCAGAGCCCTCAGCATGCTGTGCATTGTATCGTGTTGACAGCTTAATTAAGGTCCATATTAGCTAATGTGTAAACATGGAGCCGCATTCAACCTGTTTAGGTTTAATAGCTTTCAGAGCTCAATATTGCAGTGACTCTTAGACAGAACATGATAATGAGCAGAGTTCTTTGTAATGCCTGCATGGTTTCGCTGGCTTGTAGCGCACTTGTCTAAACGGTTTATCATCCACCTGTCTGTGTGCTATGAGTGAGCAATGAATCACGTCTGGCAGTTGATGGCCTCTTTTGCTCCCAGGCTGAAATCCCAGCTCGCCCAATCTGTTGACTGCTCCAGCCTTTCGGACCCTTCGTGGATCCCGAGGTGTTTCATGCTGTAGTCTGTCTTCAACCATCTGCAAGATAACGCGCAAGACTGGCCTAGCTTGTGAATCACGCAGCACGTCATAGGCCATCCTCGAGCGCCCATTTGTTCAAGCTTTGCTAACACCGCAGCACAAGTTTGACCTGAACCTTTGCTCAGAGGTGATTCAGTTCTTGCCAATATTGTTTCAAAGCTTAATATTTAAAAACCTGCTTTACTTTGATTCAAGGTCATTGTGCAACATTTTTAACACTCAGCTGTTTTCTGGACGCGAGCCTGCCAAGGAAGATTTGGTTTTATATTGAGTCATATCACAGCAAGCAGCTGTCTGTAATTTCCTTTCAGTCCCCTACAGGGAGCGGTATTTTCTAAGCGATCACGCCGACAGTGAATGACGGCAGCAGGGAAGAGCTAGGAGATGAGGTCCCGATCTCCAATTATAATGCCACGATATCTCGAATCGTCTACACTAGTCGTGAAACGAGCGAATTCGACGAGCTCCTTGATCACGGTGGGGCACTGAGTTTTATGGGTGCATTGATTCTCCCCTGTTCCGACTGGTTCTCCCCAGTCTCCCTCAATTAGATCTTTGCTTAGAAGCCCTGTCAATCCCCATCTGCTCCTGTGCCTGTCAGTGGCTCTCATCCACTGAGTGGGCAGAAAATCAAGAAGGAGAAAAAAAAAAAGAGTGAGAGATCTCTGTTTGGAGCCACTGTGGCAGAAAACAAACATGGCTGAATTAGCAGTGTTTCCAAACTTGCGCTGTGGGGATCATTTTGGAGCGATCCAGAAGGGCGTATTGCGTGGTTTATGAGGGGAAACGTTCTTACCCCTCACTCTTCTTCAGGCATTACATTTATCAATGCAAACACAAGGGCTTTTTTGAGCACTGAAGGCAATAGGGAGGCAGCTGCACTCGTTGTGACAGGAGCTCCTACTTGAAGCTGGTGCCAATGCACTGTTGTTGTTGTTTTTTTGTTTTTTTTTTTCTTTCCATTTCCTCAGGGTGAATTATTGTTGATAAGTTGCATTCAGAAAAGGAAATTGTTGCCGAATCCCTTGAGAGTCTGGCGTATCCAGCTGGCACAACCATATTGACAAGGATTGAAGGGACATGAGCTTCCTCCTAGGCCTCCATTTTGGTGCCTTTCTGCTCTTGACAGATTTTATCGAGCCTCCAAAGCAATCTGTCTGTGAATTGCTCTTATTACACTGACTCGAGGATATCGTGGATGGATGAAAAGAAAGATGGCATTCTCATTTCATAGGTATGGTCAAGTCTTATTTTATCTGCATGATCTAAGATGTTTTAGGCGGATACGCGGATGGACCAATCACTAGCGCGTGCACTGTGTTATAGAGATAACGGTAACCAGATTGTATTTTTTCTTGTTTAATGTTTCTAATGACTTTGGTTTCTATTGATCTGTATGGAATTTCACAAAGTTAAAAACTCTGGATTTGCTTGATAAACCATAACATTCATTATATATATTTTGTTTCTTATTCTTATTACTTGGTGGTGTAGGGGCACTGGTTGCTCAGTGGTAGGTGTTTCGCCTGCCATGTGGAAGGCCCGGGTTCGATTCCCAGCCAGTGCCCGAACCCCCCAGCCACTGGATACAGTGCCGGTCCCAAGCCCGGATAAAATGGGAGGGTTGCGTCAGGAAGGGCATCCGGCGTAAAACCTGTGTCAAGTTGTTGTGCGGACTGGATATTCCGCTGTGGCGACCCCTTGCCGGGAGCAGCCGAAAGAAGAACAACATTTTTATTACTTGGTGGTGCACAGCATTCCCAGAGATGTTGTCTATGCTCTACATTTCCGAATCCCATCACTTTTTGAATTATTCATGAATAGTTTGAAAGGAGAATGCTCTAAATTCCATTTTTGGGACTTTTTGAAATGTATTCTTTGACACAGGAGTTAAACATCTACAACACAATGTTAAGTTTAAATAAATGCTATAGGTATATAACACTATAGAAATTATAAACTTTGAAGCTGTTGGAATTTCAAGCCAAACCTGTTGTGACGAGTCAAACTTCTGTCTGTCATGTGATCATTGAAGCAAAGATACTTTCTGCATTTTTTGACTGGTTTGAATGTGTTAAAAGAATTTTTGGAGAATGTTGAACCAAAGTAAATGAGATTTTTACTCTGTTACTCCAGAAGTAATAAAGGGCGAGTCTGCATCACCTTCCCAGTAGTAGGACATTGAGTGTTTTGAATGGTGTTTGAATATCATGTTGTTAGTGCTATGGGGAAGCAGAGAAATGACATTGCAAATCTTAAAATATGCATAAAACTGGTACAGGACGAGGTTGATGATGCTGTTTTTTTTTCTATTATTTGTAATGGTTCACATTAAATAGTTTTTTTTTGGTGTTTGTGCACTTTTTCCTTTGATCAAATTTGCTGCAGCTGCTTACAGTTGGACTCGTTACACAATCACAATCAAAGCATAACTATAGTATATTTTTTATTCAAACTCAACCATCATAATACAATCATTGATACTAAATTGCAGACTGTAATACAACAGACACATCTGCAGGCTAATATATCCATTGTGACAAAACTGTGGGAGTTGGAATTAGAGCCTTTGGAAAAATCTTTTTTTTTTTTTTATTACACCTATATTTACACAAATATTTTAGCATTTATGCTTTTTAACACGCTGGTCATTCAAAGAAAATATGAAAAAAAAATACTTCTTGCTTCATTTGAAAATATTTTCTCAAAACCGTTTCTCTGTAGTATTTTATTGTCAAATTGTCCACTTGAGCACTGAGGGCTTAGTCAGAATGTTCAGATGTTTTCTTTAATAGTAATTAGCTTAATCAAATGCTATTGTATCTTTTTTAGACTTTGGAATATGACAGAATAAGTGACTGTATAGACAACGGCAGCACAAAAAACAGTTACAGAACTCTAATGTCAGCAAAACACTTCATAAAAATAAAGACGCTAGTCAAAGTCAAATAAAGTGTTTATGTGCAATGAAGGAACACCACATAACAACACTCAGGGACAAACTCAAATGCATTACTACCAGAGACATAATCAAAAGAGGACAGAGACCATGACAATATAACGTCACTCTCTCAGCGTTTCAAGTCCTTGATTATTTTCCATACTTCCCATATTCATTCATTCATTCATTTTCTATACCGCTTAATCCTGTGTTCAGGGTCGCGGGGGACCTGGAGCCTATCCCAGGAGACTTCGGGTACTAGGCGGGGTACACCCTGGACAGGGTGGCAATCCATCGCAGACTCATCACTTACTCACTGTCTATACCACTTTATCCTGTATACATACACACACTCACACACCCAATCACACACTACGGGCAATTTAGGAACGCCAATTAGCCTAACCTGCATATCTTTGGACTGTGGGAGGAAACCGGAGTACCCGGAGGAAACCCACCAAGCACGGGGAGAACATGCAAACTCCATGCACACAGAGACGGGAATCGAGCCTGGCCGGGGAATCGAACCCTGCACCCAGGAGGTGCAAGGCGACAGTGCTACTTCCCATATTAACACACAATATAACGCTCACTCACTCATCAGCTATACTGCTTTGTCCTGGGTACACAGTCGCGGGGGGGGGGGGATATGGGTCCTATCCCAGGAGACTGAGGGCATGAGGCAGAGTACAGTCTGGACACAGTGCCAACCCATCACAGGATACACACACAAACACACACTCACTGCAATATAACACGATTAAAAATTCATGATTTGTCCACAGCTGAGAATGAATACTGTATTTTGACGGTTGTTGATGTTAAAGTTTGTAATTCCTGCGTCCTCTGGTTGCACTTCACAAGCTAAGCCGGGCCGTTTTGCCTGCAGTAATTACAAATTGCTGAATGAGCAATAAAACCTTGTGGCTAAGAGCCACTGGTGGTCAACTAGTGTACTAAATAAGCCACTGTTAATTTTGCTTTAATTAAACCCGCTCCGCTTTCACAATGTGCCTCTATTCAGTTGCAATGGTGATAGCATTGAGGTCAATTTCTGGTCAAAGCTTAACTTAAAATGAGGGTAGTAGTGAGACAGAGAAATACAAACAAACACATTCATTCTTAAAGTCATGCCAAGTCCTATCAGCCTGCCCACTGGAGTAAGCAAAAACACAATGAATTCCAAGTACCCATGGTTTGACTTATTTCCCCACTACCCACAACTGATTACGCGCCTACAGGAGCCGAACACAGAGCCGTAGACCCATTAGGTCTTTTGCTCCATGTGGATTAGGCATCGCTTGAATGATGTGATTGCGGGTGAAACCTCATTGCACCGATCTACAGTATGTGGAGGTCCTAATCTCCTGGGTTGGCACAGAGTGACTTGGATCACTACGGCCGGAGAGCAATGGTGCATCCAGGGATAAATTTCAGGGGGGGATGATGAGAAAATGTACTAAAATATTTTTCCAAATGCAAATGCATTAGTGAGCTTTAGTTCACATAAGGTTGTACTGAAATTTATTGATGTTTCAGAGATTATTGTGCCTCCCTCATAGTGTTAGGGCCAAAGCAATATTGGATATTGTTATTTTTCCTTATATTTTCAAAGACTCATTGTGTAACAGAATTATGTTCTTCCAGGTAGTACCTTTCGACAGTATAACGTGCTTGTCCTGCCCCTGCTAGGAGATTTCACTTAACAGTAGCAGCCATAAACATGGTCAGTGTTTTTGGTTTCCCTTACACTATATCTTTTCCCCACCAACCCTTGAAGTGTATAGATAAGGGTGGGATTTGTGCATGCTACTTGACAGGTGGTCTTTAAAGGAATACTTTCCCAAACTGAGACTGTCAAATTCTGGAAGGTCACTACCTCCGACTGATCGAGATTGTGATTCTGTCCTTATACTGTATGCTGTCTTGGCTAAAAACGTTGCCATCTAAAATAACAATAACAGCATGGGTATCCCAGCCCTGGCGAGGTGAAAAACAAGCCAAGATTATTCCCGTGAGGACGAGTGACTCATTTGATGGTCACCACGACCGTATGCTCACGTTGACGGCTAAGCAGTGGGCGAAAGCCGCCGATCTCTCCGGAGGTGTTCTCTTAGCCGTTTCTGACAACTCTCATATCTGATCCTTGTCACTCGTGCCTCTTTGTTTGTGTCTGTGCTCCTCCAACAACCGCGTCTAACTCATCCACTCAACCTCCCAGAGTTATAAATAAATCCGACCGCATTAACATCTGTGCCAGAGTAAAGCAACAGCCTTCCCCATGTCTTGAAACACCTGCCAGAAGCCTGAAGATCCAGGAACGACTGAAGGAACGAATTTTTGTTTTCTTTTTTAAGGCATACTTCACCAAAGACATTATCCACAAATCAGATGAAAACTCAGTTAAGAGAGAGTGTGTTTGTGCACAAGCAACAGAAAAGGTAGTCGGAATAAAATGGTGCCTGGCAACAGTTTCTTCCTCTTCACCAGATGACATAAAATATGACAACACTCTTTGGCAAATGAATACTATTTCCCTTCACATTCCTCCCTTTTTTATTTAATGTGTAACTGATGCATGCAGTTTCTGAAAACTAGGCATGGATGCTCCAAGCAAAGGCATGTTTTCCTTTTCCTTTTGTGACACATCACAGTAATAAATCTATTCAAAACACATTGAATTTAGCATACAAACTAGACAACGCTCTAATTTTCTCTTTTAGTGCATTTGCTTTGTTTTCATCTCCATCTCTATTTCCATGCTTGTAATTGATTGTCATTTGTTTAGCCAAATTTGAGATATTTCCTGATTCTCCTAAGACCCCACAGCCTTTTATAAAGACATCACAATCACTCAACCTTCCTCATTCTCTATCTGTTACCCAGTCACCTATCCCATGGGACTCGGGCCATGAGGCACAGGCTATGGGGTGTCAATTCATCATTGAGCATATAAGCACACACAGGAAACCAGAATATCCAGAGGAAAGCCACCAAACATGGGGACATGCAAACTCCACACACTGTGAAGGTACTGTATGAGGTCTCAGTGCTTCCCACTATGCCATTGTGGACATCACGCTCAAGGACATCACACTCTTCCATAAATGTTCATGTTTATTCCAGTAATCGTAAGATCGTAGGTGGCGTAGTGGTTAGCGCCGTGCACATTAGTGATTAGCACTTTACAAAGGCAGGAACAAACCTATGAGACCCCAGAGAGATGGAACCAATGGCGTGGTATATTGAGGTAACTGCTACAGTGGTTACAAAATCGGAATAACCATCCCGCCGCGTATACCGCCGTTTAAAGGCAACAGCGGCCAAAATAAATCAGTTGCATTTCAAAGTCATTAGTAAAATTTGTCATTCGACATTTTCATTCATCGCAGTAAATACAACAGTGATGGTAATTTCCACAACAAACATGAAAAATCTGAACCAGAGCTATTGATGTGTACTGTACAATAATGAGTAAAAAAAAATTATAGTAGATTTATTAACTGAAATAAATGACCATATTTTTCAAGAGAATTTTCAAGCCCCACTCATCAAACAAAATTATAACGAAATCGGCCAAGTTTACTATTTATTTAAATATAAATTTCTAAACCAATAAGATCAAATAACACCAAGTTATTATTATAACAGGCTTACTTCTGGTATAGTTTTAGCATGTGGAAAATTGGCCCAATGGATTCGGTCTACCCAAAACAATTTCGTTTGCTGCGATACCAGGTACATACAGTAGGTGCATCCCAATCCTGCCGTGCATTTAAGCCAGACTTGCCCTGGTCTGTAAGATTTTAGGTTGTTTTCAACAAAGCAGCAGTGGTAACTACAATGGGGTAAGAATCCCAAGAGAGGATAATAAACCTATAACCAGTGACCGCACACATAACCTCATCAGGTATTTTGAAACCTTGTCGATCGATCACCTCTCCCGCAGATCCTCCACAGCATCATGTACCCACAACAGTTAGATTCCTAGAAGATAAACTAATTATGGACAGCAGCAATTGAGGAGATTTTGTACAAGGAAATCACATGGAAACATCTAAAAACCAGTAAGATCATCACCATGGCCAGGTAAACTGCCCTCAAGTTCCAGCTAGATGATGTGTTCCAACCTCAGAGCTATCTAGCCAGTAAGCAAAGCATCCATGATGACGATGAGAAGTTAATAACAAAGACGCATTTCAAACAGAAAAGACTATTTTTAGCTATGTATAAAGGAACTGTGATCAGACTTTAAAATGGGAACCCTTTGCCATGGAAGATTGCCCGTATCGATGATGTTTTGCCTGCACTGAATCGACGGCACTCTGCCTCCACTGTCCTCTCTGTCTCAGTAAGCTCATTTGGATTCTAAGCCACAGTCCATTCTTCCTAAGCTGAACAAATCCCTCTTATTTCCCTGAAAATTGCCTGGAGTGAGTAAGTAGAGAAGTGCTGTTGCTGGATGGGAGATATTATTTCTATTTTTTCAGGGTGGAAATGAATAGCATTCTGTAAAAAGACTTCATCAAATAATTGCTTCTTTTTAATTATTATTTTTTTTAATTCCCTTTTGAGAATTTTAGCTGCGTCATTACTCAGAACTGAAAAGGAACCCATGACACCGTAATTTCCACATTTATATTTCAAGGCAGGTTTTTTTTTTTTCTAGAAATGGAACAGCCTCCTTGCAAAATCAACATTTTTCTATGTTTTGTGTGCAAATCTACTTCCAAAGTGTGTCTAGAAATACACAACCTCACAAGGGTTTGCACAGGTTTGGCTGCATCTAAAACAGCATCTTTTTTTTCCCCGTCACACACGCAAAGCCTCTTAAAATGTCCTTTATTGTGCAATCAGATGAGTTTGGAACAACTTGGAGGCAGGAGACAGCAGGAGGGATGAAGAATAAGGTAAAACCTGTTTCTCTGTCACAGCATGATCTGGAATTATGATCAGGAATGTTGACAAAGTGTGTCCAAAAATGTACAAACAGAAATTCATATCGGATTTTTTTTTTTTTTTGTGGTAGGGAAGCTGTAGGGACACGCAGTGGTTCAGCCAGGTGGCTTCATGCCATCGTGCATCACACCAGCTCTGAATCAGCTTTCTCTCATCAAGTCAAAAAATAAATAAATAAATAAAAAAGCTTTTTTGGATCCGATGTTCATCGACTGGCTCGCTGATTGACAGACTGACTGATGCCCCATGTGGCCACTCCGGACTTCCTGCAGATCTCCTGAAGCACAAGGCTAATTAATTTTGTTTACACTTGTCCAGGACATAAGGTTCATGCCAGAGAACACAGCATAGACCTGAGTGATGATCATAGCTTAGTTCATGTTACAGCGAGTACAGTATATGTTACAGCCAAACAATACCCCATAATGACAACATGAAAATTTGAAATATTTGCAAATTTATATATAAAAAAAGAAAAAACCTGAAAAAATCACATGTACATAACTATTCACAGCCTTTTCCATGACACTTAACAATTGAGCTCAGTTGCAACCTGTTTCCACTGATCATCCTTGAGATGTTTCTACAACTTGATTGTAGTCCACTTGTGGTAAATTCAGCTGATTGGACATGAATTGGAAAGACACACACCTGTCTATATCAGGTCCCACCGTCAACAGTGCAAGAGCACAAACCAAATCGAGGTCTTGGGAAGGGTACAGAACATTTTCTGAAGTATTGAAGGTCCAGATGAGCACAGTGGCCTCCATCATCCGTAAATGGACGAAGTTAGGAACCACCAGGATTGTTCTCAGCCAAATTGAGCAACCGGGTGGAAATGAGCCTTTGTCAGGGAGGTGACCAAGAACCCGATGGTCACTTTGAAAGAGCTCCAGACAGTTGTGCAATTGTGCAGCTCAGAAAAATGCTGAACTCTTTGGATAGATTTTTGGTAAAATGTCTGCCATGTACGAAGCAGAGGCCAAGAAAGAAAAAAAAAGCGAAATCCGCTGAAGGAGAATTAGCCAGTGTTATTATGGAAAGGGACTCTCTTTCAAGACAATAGCCTCCTCCCCAACCATTTTCCTCTCCTTCATTCCTTTACGTCAGCGAGTCGTCCAAAGAAAATTAAGTGTTCGTTCTCTCCTGTGCAGTTTATATTTAGTGCTGTATTATTTTTTGTATAATTAAAGCTTTTTCATACATTTTTATATTTTTTGATATAAACAAAAAAATTTAAAGTTAAACATAGTTCATAGTGATGGCGCACAGATGAATTCTAATTACATGTTTTCCTGTGGAAAAAACTGAATCGGTGTACGATCAAAATCGGGTTACGATCAGAACTTAGGAACGAATTATGTTCGTGAACCGAGGTTGACATGCATTCTTTATTGTAAAGCTACAACATTTTATATATTTAAAATATAATAATTTTGTATTAAACAAAAATTTCTAAATTTAATGTATAAAACATAAAAGGCCTGAAAGAATACAATCAACAAAACAAAACAAAAAAACATGAACATTACATTCCTGTTTTTTGACTGGATCAACTTTTTGAAGGGGAAGAAAAACAACCCTGGTTGGAATATCTGTACAATAGACTGCACACACACACACACACACACACACACACACACACACACACACACTTTTGGCATTCTATATTGTTCTCAATAACCATTATTACATAATTATACGACACTGGATTATTATTACACGTACATGCCTGTTAATTTGTTTGTCAAGTCCAAACCCAAGTCAAATTGAAATTAATGGGTTCAGTTAATTCGTAATTTGGTTCAGTTTGACATTGCACATAATTACCTAAAAAGTGGGGGTTGGATACTGTGAGGGGGAAAATATTTTATTGTCAATCCTATGAAAAAAAAGCAAATAAAACATTACTAAGTGCTTACAGAAAAAAGAATTACAGACTGTACACAACAGTTGATTACTACTGTATATATCAATAACTAGTACAGTGGAACCTCGGATTACGAGTAACGCGGTTTACGAGTGTTCCGCAAGATGAGCAAAGATTTTTAATAAATTTTAACTTGAAAAACGAGCATTGTCTTGGTTTACGAGCAACGAGTATCAGTTTCACGCATGCGCTTCTCGTTTTGATGCCGAGTGTCACGTGATCATAACTGAGCCAACGTTTTTTCTCTCTCTTGTACTGCGGAATTCTGCTGGGTCTTAGTGCGCGTCCCTTATTGGTATAATCAACAGTTGGATTTAAGTGCAGAATCCATCCGAATGTTTGTACTATAACGTGACAATGCAGAAAATAAAAGAACGGGCATCGACCAGTTCGTCCATCTCATCATTACACGAACATGAATTAACGAGCTGTTACGCTGTCGCAAGCAACATTATTTATGCTCGTAATCCGAGGTTCCACTGTACATCATTTCCAGTTGGGTTGACATTTATTGGGCATTTGTATAGTTCTACAGCTCTGTAGGTTCTCCTTTTTTGCCTGAGCTTCTCCGGGCTCTCAGGCCATGACTTCACGAGACCTCTGATTGTGTGCTGACTGGCACCAGGAGGTTAACAGCGGATTCTTAGACTGCTGTGGGTTGTAGGGTGCAGCCTCCATGGATAAGACTCGTGGTCAGTATTGACTTTTTTTTAGCCATTTTCGCTGCATTGACTTTTCTGCATGATCTGACCAGGTGGGCAAGCCTTGGGTTCCCATGATCCTATCACCAGTTTACTGTGTTAATGTTTTATGGTGTTCAGGGTGGACTTCCACATGAGCGTTGGTGGCTGAAACATGGCCAAAGTTGGACTAGGACTGGTCATGGGAGCCAGTGGCAGCTCAGCTTGTGGCTAGGCTGAAACTCAGCTTTGTGTTTGGGCCAAAACTATACAAGGGAGATCTGTTGGCACTTGAAATGGGAGCTATACAAATTGATATCTGAGTACAAACTGAGATTTGGCATGGGCCCCTGGTTAGTATTTGTCATGAGATCATGACAGAAGAGATCACTTTGTGGAAGCACATCATCAGGTGTAACCATGTTGCCCTTGAAGACAGAAGGTGGTCTCACCACAACATTTTCGAAGGCTTGAGGTGTCACCATCAGGCCATTCTCAAAGCTTGCTGGGATTGATCAGGGAATGAGTGGGGACTGATCAAGGCAGGGCTTGGCTTATCAGATCAGCCTTGGGCTCAGACAAAGCAGGGTTAGGTAAAACTGAACAGTTTTTAGCTCAGATGGAGCAGGGCCTGGCTGGGTTGGATTAGAGCATGACTTGGTTGGAGCAGAGCTTCCTTCACACAAGGGTTAGACTCAAATTGGGCAGGGCCTGATTGAACATATCATGTTTGGCTTAGGCAGAGCAGGGCTTGGTTAAAATGGAAAATGACATGGCTGGAATAGGGCATGGCATGACTGGGACCTGCCACCTTGTCAGACTCTTCAAGGCACTGGACTGCGATGATTACAGGGTTAAGCTTCCCAGTGTCCTGACCAGGGAGCATGACTTTACCATGGGACTCACATGAGGGCTGTGTCAGTGATCCAGGAGAAAAAAAATCCACCAAGCAACAAGACAAGATTCAAATCCACAGCTCTGTAGTTAACAAGAACAGTTGAAGGCTGTGAACCTACTCTAGGTGCTTAGCCAAGAGCTATTACCATTAGCATACATGATTGTTTGAGAAATAAACAAACTACACATATTTTCAAAGCTAGGACCCAAAACCGAATATTTATTGAACTTAAATGAAGATGCTAATCATGGAGAAACGGGGAGAAAGAAAACAGGAATTGATCTCAGAAAAGAAAGGAAAACCCAAGCAGCACCAGCAGGGGTGACATTGTGTGTACAAAAAATCCCAGTAAAAAGTTTTTTTTTATTGTTTTTTTTTAAATACTAAAGCAAAGAAGAAAAAAATGCCACGTATGGACATTAGAGTGATTTCAGGACTGCAGTGCCATTTGTATTCCATATGTATTATATTAACAAACATATGTGTGTAGCGTAACAGGTTAAGCATCCTTTACAGCAAACCAAGAATAGAGTACGTTTTACCTGGAGATATAATCATTAAAATCATTTTGTTAAAAACATATGACTAAAAGAACACATCAAGATGGTTTTTCGAGTTTTTGTCTGTCTGAATGTCTATTTGTTCGTTCATGCATCAATGAATGAATTTTAATGGGGTTTTCACACCTATATTTGGAAAGGCTTGAGGTGACATAGAGGCTTTGTTTCTTCGTAATCGCTCCACGGGAAGAAACGATACGCTACTTTGAAATATAATTGAAATGCTCTTACAGCATATCATAAAAATCAACGGTGAAAAAATCATTAGTTTGTCTCAAAATTCAACAGATGGCGCTGTACATTTTTTTAATACGAGCTTAAGTGTACAATTGAAATGTACTTAATAACCGCAATCTCACACCTTTATTCCACGCACTTCACGGTAACATGTAAAAAAAATTTGTTCTTTTCAAAATTCAACAGATGCCACTGTACATGTTTTAATGTAGGAGTGGGAGTGTGCAATTAAATTCCACGCGAGTGAAGTTGCAGGCACATCTAGTATTTAAAAAATGTGTTGTTTTGACACATTTCATGTTTAAACATTCATGCTTAAATTTAACATCTAATCCCCGAAAAACTTCCATTATACTGACATACTGTACAGTACAGCTTGTTATTAAAAACTGTACCTCTGTTTTGTCACCTGTGATGCATTAATGCATGTCAGATGATGTCATCTTAGACTAAATGCTGATAATAATTTTTATGCAATCAGGGAATCAGTGGTAAAAGTTCGGATAAGTGGTTAGATACAGAACACGTATTAGATCTGGTGTCTTGTTTATTGCATGGGTCAAATTACAGACAAGCAACGGGTACAGAGTCAAGATCAGAACTGGTCGGATCAGCAAAAGAACTTTCTGCCTTGCGCGGAATGTAATAAAAGTTTAAATACACAAGCGAAAGAACTGAAATGAGCCACAAAACAAAACTGACACGAGAAGATAAAGATATAAATGACAGAACATTGACGTTGATCCAAAACTAGCATATGGTCAGGGGCTAGCTAGCGTACTTCTAACTGTGCTAGCTAGCCCCAAAAGAAGATTTCGAACATTTCCTCCAGTTGCGTGGGTATATTGCTAATTAAGGACTCAATTGAACAGCAGTTATGACTGAAAGCACTAACATCCACTGCTAGCAAATTTCCAATGATTGTGTTATATTCAGGAACATTAACACAATATCACCAATAACATCTGTCATAAAATGTTTCATTATGAAAAGCAGGGACCTTTACTAATACTCAGTCTTATTAGAGTATTGCAACCTAATTTGTAACACAAAACAACACACATTTCATCAGTCAGGGCAGTCAGGACCGGTTCTGTCTGGTCTGACTGGATCAAAGGATTCAAGCTATTCTTAGTTTTAAACTTTACACTTAAAACTATCCCTATATAAAGTAATGAAAATCTGTTCACTTTCAGGCGGCGCGGTGGTGTAGTGGTTAGCACTGTCGTCTTGCACCTCCAGGGTACGGGGTTCGATTCCCCGGCCAGGCTCGATTCCCGTCTCTGTGTGCATGGAGTCTGCATGTTCTCCCCGTGCTTGGTGGGTTTCCTCCGGGTACTCCGGTTTCCTCCCACAGTCCAAAGATATGCAGATTAGGCTGATTGGCGTTCAATCAGCCTAAACCAATTAAATTGCTCATTGGGTGTGTGAGTGTGTGTATGTGTGTATGTGTGTGTGCCCTGCGGATGGATTGGCACCCTGTCCAGGGTGTACCCCGCCTAGTGCCCGAAGTCTCCTGGGATAGGCTCCAGGTCCCCCGCGACCCTGAACACAGGATTAAGCGGTATAGAAAATGAATGAATGAATGTTCACTTTCACTGAGAGCGGTTGTAATTAGTAAATGAAGTGTTGTGTAAAATGTTTGCTTCGTCAGGCAGAGATTTGTGCTATGTGGCTAATGCCACTAATCTCTCATTAAGGTCTAATCAGATAATCGAGGCTATGTTTCATAGGTTTCGATCGCCAGAGGTCAGGGTTGAATGATGATGCCCGTGCTGAAAACTAAGCATGCATTTTAAATAAGAGAGAATTTAATTGTTTATGTAAAAAAAATATAAAAAAAACTCTTACTTTTCTCCCTAGCTGTTGTTTATCTGTCAGCTTCCCATAAACACCAGCTCAGTGCAGCTCTCAAGGGGATGTCTGGGGTTTTAGTTCTGTTATAGTATGGGTAAGTGATTTTGACAACACATACTGTACAATTGTAAGTTAATTTCAACTTTTCATTATGGATTGGATGTTGTTGTTGGTCTTTTGGCTGTTCCTGTCGAGGGGTCACCATTGGATGGGGGTCAACAACAACTTGGCACAGTTTTTATGCCGGATGCCCGTCCGGATGCAACCCTCCCATTTTATCTGGGCTTGGACCTGGCCCTGCAGTGGCTGGGTTTTGGGCATTGTTTGGACTGGGAATAGAATTTTGGCCTCCTGCATGTCAGGCAAGAAACTTACCACTGAGCCACCAGTGGCCGTTACTAAGACACTATACAGGGATAAAGTAGAGGCTGAGTTTCTTTAGGATGATAATATTCTGTTCTACATCGTTTAGACTGGTTTCATTATTACTGGCATGACAAGAAAGAAACATAGGAAGAAAGCTGACAGAAGGAAGGATTAAGAGAGAACTACAAAAGAAGGTCTAGGCAAAAATACATAAAATAAAGAATGCATGAAAGAGAGATGGGATGGAAACTAATGAAGTTTTTTTTTTTTTTTTTTGCAAACTCATTTAAAATAATTGCTGCATGTGGGTTATAAGGGTGTTATGCCAAAATATTATGTCAATTAAAATTTTTTTTATCACTTTGAATTGTATGTGATTTTGCAAAAAGAAAAAAAAAACTATAAATCATTCTGCTAAAGTTTTTTTAAATTTGTGTTTTTTTTTTTTTTTTTGTGAGCCAGGAGTTGTGATTGTGGTTGTGTGAATATGCAAGTTATTATGTTAAGATGAAGTTTTAATCAAAATAAATAAATAAATAAAAATGTGTAATTCCCCCACATCTGCTGCTATTGTAAAAACAGGTAGTTCTGTATTTATGTTAAATTAAATAAAGCGTAAAATGTGCCAAAGAAAACAAAGTGTTCTCCAAGACAGGTTTATGCAATAGACCAGCTCATTGCCTGACCTTCTGTTCTTTTTCTTTTTAATTATCGATCAGGTGAAACAGCAGATCTTATTACTGACATTAAGTAAAAAAAAGCCTGATGTGCTGATGAACCATAATCCATCACCATCCTTACATTTGATTGTGAGATAAAAGTCTGTGGAGTTTATAGCGCGCTGTGACACTGCTGTCCTCTGCTTTATGTAGGCTGTTCTTTAGTCGAAGCCAGCACCGTGTCCTTCTCGGCTGGTAAACAAAAGTCAAATGCAGGGCGTGCGAGATGTGCTGACGTAGCAACACCAACATTTGTACAGACAGTTGCAAAATTGTTGCCCCCCCTGAAATGGATATATACACTAAACAAATTATTAAAACCTGGAAGCATAGAGCTGAACTAGATCAACTGTGTGGAGAAAAACGTGGTAAAAAAAAAAAAAAAGGCTTCAGTTTGCCAGGGAGCGTAAAGAATGCACTTTGGAGCGATGGAAAACGGTCATGTGACCTGAGGAGTCCAGATTGAGCCTATTCCATGGTGATGGGCGTGTCAGGATAAGAAGGGAAGCACATGAAGCGATGCACCCATCATGCATAGTGTCCACTGTACAAGCCTCTGGAGAAGGTGTTAGGATCTGGGGTTGATTCAGTTGCTCTAGACTCAGCAACATTAAGAAAAAAGGAAGGAAGGAAGGAAGGAAGGAAAGAAGGTAGAAGTATGAATGGATGATTAGGCAAGAAAGACAGAATATAGAAAGGGACAATGACATTTGTCAGTATGCTACAGTTAATTTCTTCTTTAAAATCAAATCAAATCAAATACTGTTCCTGTTTTAACTCTCATTAAGACAGTCATGAAATGTAAACCCAGTACCTTCTGGCTACTACGAGAAATCCTGATTAAAAAAGTGAAATAAACTCTCGTTTTACCCCGAGGACCCCGGGTTAGGACTTATTGTTGCACCTCACTGGCTCAGCAGGACATGTCTCTTTTGGGGCTTTGGGGATTTTTTTCCTGAGCAGCCAGCACATGACAGGATGTAACTACATAAATAAGTGAATAAAGAAATAAATAAAGGGTGCGGAGATTTAGGGGGCAGGCCCTGACGTATGAGTTCTAATGAAACAAGCATAGCACGGCTCTGGAGCTCGAGTCCCCGGACCCGCAATTGACGAGCTGTCCACATCGGAGCGTAATTTAAAGACCTTCCCCGAGAGGGCCTGGCTGAGTTATAACTGCCCCCTCTCCCCCTGTCCTCATCACCATCTCTCCCTATTCTTCATTCCTACTCCATAGACATACTCAGTTCCCTCAATACCTGAGTCTCTTTCTGCATCTGCTTCGGTCAAATCCGTCTCATCTGGCTTCTTCTCCCAGTCCACTCATCCATCTCAGATTGTTTTCCATCTGTATATTTTCCCCCCCTGTACCTATCCTTCTTACATTCCTCTGGTGCTCTCTGTCACCTCGCTGTTCACCTTTACTCTGCTCCATTTGTCTCTGACACTCCATCCATCCCTCTATCTCTCCTCCTCGTCCTTCACCTGTCCGTCTACTTTACTGGCTTCCCAAAGGTGAAGCCTACCTCGACTTTTTAAAGGGAAAAAAAAATAAAATCTGCATTATACTCGGGCTATAAGAACAAACGGACAAGAGAATAAATGAATGATAGAAGGAAGGATAAAACAAGAGTATATAAGAAAGAAAGATGAAAGGAAGCATAACGAAAAGGGAAGAGGGCCGGAAGGAAGGAAGAAGAAACATGGATAGGCAAGAAAGAGAGAGAGAGAGAGAGGGAGTAGATAAGCAAGAAAATGAAAGAAAGGATGAAAGATATCCAACAATAAATAAATAAATAAAATTGTAGAAAAACACAGCTGTAGGCTCACAGGTTACAGAAGACATTGTTAAAGGGCACAATTTTACAGTATACAGTGTTATAGAACCGTGTTGCAGATAACAGCACTACAGAGCGGGCTTACAGAACAGAGTAAATGGAGTTACATTAAACAATGTTGTAGAACAAAGGGTTATAGAATAGAGTGTTACAGAACACAGTGTTACAGAACACAGCTTTACACATCAGACTGTTACAGAACAGAGTGTTACAGAACACATGCGCTCCAAAACAGAGTGTTACCAAACAGAATCTTACAGAACACATCATAAGTACAGAACAACAGAGTGTTACAGAACATAGAGTAACAGAACAGAGTGTTACAGAGCACAGTGTTACAGAACACACATGCTACAGAAGAAAACAGTACAGAACACAGTGTTACAGAGTATGGCCATAAAGAACAGAATGTTACAGAACACAACATCAGAGAGCAGTGTTACAGAATAAAGTGTTACCAAACAGAATGTTACAGAGCAGAGCATAAGGACAGAACAAAGTGTTACAGAACACACGCACTACAGAATAGTGTTACTGCACACCATGTTACAGAACAAAGCATAAGAACAAAACAGAGTGTTACAGAGAACAGCATTGCAGAAGAAAGTGTTTCAAAGCACTGTGTTAAAGAAGAGAGTGTTACAGAACACAGCGTTACCGAAGAGTGTGTTACAGAAGAGTGTGTGACAGAAGAGTGTGTTACAGAACACAGTGTTACAGAAGAGTGTGTTACAGAACAGTGTTACAGAACACAGTGTTACAGAACACAGCGTTACCGAAGAGTGTGTTACAGAAGAGTGTGTTACAGAAGAGTGTGTGACAGAAGAGTGTGTTACAGAACACAGTGTTACAGAAGAGTGTGTTACAGAACAGTGTTACAGAAGAGTGTGTTACAGAAGAGTGTGTTACAGAAGAGTGTGTTACAGAAGAGTGTGTTACAGAACAGTGTGTGACAGAAGAGTGTGTTACAGAACAGTGTTACAGAAGAGAGTGTTACAGAAGAGTGTGTTACAGAAGAGTGTGTTACAGAACAGTGTGTGACAGAAGAGTGTGTTACAGAACACAGTGTTACAGAAGAGTGTGTTACAGAACAGTGTTACAGAAGAGTGTTACAGAAGAGTGTGTTACAGAAGAGTGTGTTACAGAAGAGTGTGTTACAGAACACAGTGTGACAGAAGAGTGTGTTACAGAACAGTGTTACAGAAGAGTGTGTTACAGAAGAGTGTTACAGAAGAGTGTGTTACAGAAGAGTGTGTTACAGAAGAGTGTGTGACAGAAGAGTGTGTTACAGAACACAGTGTGACAGAAGAGTGTGTTACAGAACAGTGTTACAGAAGAGAGTGTTACAGAAGAGTGTTACAGAAGAGTGTGTTACAGAACAGTGTGTGACAGAAGAGTGTGTTACAGAACACAGTGTTACAGAAGAGTGTGTTACAGAAGAGTGTGTTACAGAACAGTGTTACAGAAGAGTGTTACAGAAGAGTGTGTTACAGAACAGTGTGTTACAGAAGAGTGTGTTACAGAACAGTGTTACAGAAGAGAGTGTTACAGAAGAGTGTGTTACAGAAGAGTGTTACAGAAGAGTGTGTTACAGAACAGTGTGTGACAGAAGAGTGTGTTACAGAACACAGTGTTACAGAAGAGTGTGTTACAGAACAGTGTTACAGAAGAGAGTGTTACAGAAGAGTGTTACAGAAGAGTGTGTTACAGAACAGTGTGTGACAGAAGAGTGTGTTACAGAACACAGTGTTACAGAAGAGTGTGTTACAGAAGAGTGTGTTACAGAACAGTGTTACAGAAGAGTGTTACAGAAGAGTGTGTTACAGAACAGTGTGTTACAGAAGAGTGTGTTACAGAACAGTGTTACAGAAGAGAGTGTTACAGAAGAGAGTGTTACAGAAGAGTGTGTTACAGAAGAGTGTGTTACAGAACAGTGTGTTACAGAAGAGTGTGTTACAGAACAGTGTTACAGAAGAGAGTGTTACAGAAGAGTGTGTTACAGAAGAGTGTGTTACAGAACAGTGTTACAGAAGAGTGTGTTACAGAAGAGTGTGTTACAGAACAGTGTTACAGAAGAGAGTGTTACAGAAGAGTGTGTTACAGAAGAGTGTTACAGAAGAGTGTGTGACAGAAGAGTGTGTTACAGAACAGTGTGTGACAGAAGAGTGTGTTACAGAACACAGTGTTACAGAAGAGTGTGTTACAGAACAGTGTTACAGAAGAGTGTTACAGAAGAGTGTGTTACAGAAGAGTGTGTTACAGAAGAGTGTGTTACAGAACACAGTGTGACAGAAGAGTGTGTTACAGAACAGTGTTACAGAAGAGAGTGTTACAGAAGAGTGTGTTACAGAAGAGTGTTACAGAAGAGTGTGTTACAGAAGAGTGTGTTACAGAAGAGTGTGTGACAGAAGAGTGTGTTACAGAAGAGAGTGTTACAGAAGAGTGTTACAGAAGAGTGTGTTACAGAACAGTGTGTGACAGAAGAGTGTGTTACAGAACACAGTGTTACAGAAGAGTGTGTTACAGAACAGTGTGTTACAGAAGAGTGTGTTACAGAACAGTGTTACAGAAGAGAGTGTTACAGAAGAGTGTGTTACAGAAGAGTGTTACAGAAGAGTGTGTGACAGAAGAGTGTGTTACAGAACAGTGTTACAGAAGAGAGTGTTACAGAAGAGTGTGTTACAGAAGAGTGTTACAGAAGAGTGTGTGACAGAAGAGTGTGTTACAGAAGAGTGTGTTACAGAACACAGTGTTACAGAAGAGTGTGTTACAGAACAGTGTTACAGAAGAGTGTGTTACAGAAGAGTGTGTGACAGAACAGTGTTACAGAAGAGTGTGTGACAGAACATAGCGTCCCCAGTGAAAAAAAAATGCACTTAAGTGTATTACAAATATATTGAAATCCTCGATAATACACTGCAAATATACTAACAAAAAGTTGTACCATCAGTTAATATATAAAAAGTATACTAACATCATGCTTTTACCAAATTTTGGAATTAAACTTTAAATATACTTAAAAATTATTGTATTATAATACACGTTCCAAAGATATATTATTGGAAAATATACTTTAAGGGTGCTTTCACACCTATAGTTCGATTGCTTTAGTCCGCACCAGTCAGAAAAATGTTACAATGTAGTAAACAGACGTTGGTACGGTTTGCTTTCACATATGCAGAGTTCTTAAACGAACCAAAATAGACCGCGAAGCCCATCGGCACCGGAAACAGACTATTTTCAGAAAATCGCGCCACTTTCAATAATCATGGAGGAACAGCTTTGCTTTGCGCTCATGATGCTGATCCTCGCGCACTGCATTGTACGTGCTAATCATTATTTTCAGATAATTAATTTCGAACACGATTCGCGGCTGCGACTCCAAACCAGATTCCCGGTTTATTCATCTCGCCGACTGCGCATCGCGCGCCACTTCAGGGAGAGACGTGCCCTCCTCCTGAATGATCATTTTGTTATTAGCCGGCGATCTTCCTGCAGATCCATCAGGTAATCCGTTGGCCGATCGAAACAGCCCAGCCACACATTTTTTCATCTTTAATGTGAATACAGAGAGGCACTTAATTTCCTCGGCACTCCACGTTTCTCCGCGGTTTGATTTCATCGCGAGTCGAGCTTGAAAAATTTAATCGAGTCATCAGGAAGGGAAAATAATTTTACCCGCAACCCCAAAGTGCATTAAACTATACCATTTCATCAGATTTGGTTTGGTTGCTTTCACACCAGACGAACTGTACCAAAGTAGAGCGGATAAAGCGGTCCGAGACCACACCCCTTCAGGCAGGTCTCGGATCGATTGATTTGGTGCGCACCAAAGTACCGAGATTGCATTCACATCAATGCAAACGAACTGAACCAAGGGACCAAACACGTTTGGTGCGCACCAAATGCTGTAGGTGTGAAAGCACCCTAAGTGAAAGGCTGGTCTAATTTCCAAAGTATACTTATTTAAACTTGTTTTTCAATATATTTTTGGTATATTTTTTAAAAAATATGCTCGAAATAATCATTGTACAAATGTACAGAAAATATATATTAGAATAAAAATTTTAATATACGGTAGTCTCAGTATATTATCAGTTAAATGTAAATGTACTTATATGTAGTGCACTACTCTCTTGTGCGCGCGCTTTTAGACTCGTTTTTGCACGCTGAATCTCTCCCTCGCGCGCGCGAACTCAAACTCGTTCCTGCGCGCTCAAAATCACTTTTGCCGTTCAAGATAATTTATGTTTTTACTCCTCACTCTTCTGTTCGCTCACTGTCATAAAGCGACACACAAACTGCAGCAGGGGGGTAAACTCTGCGACTATTCCAGCCAACCGGAGACTAGACCGTGCCCCACCAGCCAATCAGAGCTAGAGGCGGGCAGATTCGGACTGTCCGTTCTCTGATTGGCTCCCCAGTTCTCCACTTCTAGTTTGAATTAACGGCTGAAGCTGCATCCTCGCGTGCGTTAGTTCGTATCGTTATTATTTTATTTTCATCGGCATAAGGTAAATTTAACGGTTTTAAATTAAGTACATACTTTAATCTATAGTGTGTATTGTGTAATGTGTTGTTGTTAATGTGTTGTGTACTTGGCTTGTGGTATAATGGCTCTGTAGCTCTCGGCCTGTTTTCAGTCTCTGTGTAACAGAATCAACACACCAGGTTTAAACTAATACTGTAGCTGTAGATTCTAATACTAATGTCTGTCTGTGTTCACACACCAGTTTATATTTTAGTTTGTGTGTTTGTGAGACAACCTGACTTTTGTTGAGCACAAATAAACTATAGTAGTGCTTTTTTGTAACCTTGTGCAAATTAAATCTGTTGAACTCATGAATAAAGTCTGCCTCATAATTACTGATGTGATGCTTTTCAAAAACATGTTTTAGTGTAGAAAATACATTTAGCATATCCTAAACACTTAATGTACAGTATTGTGGGCGGGGCGGCGGCTTGCGACCGTCATGCCTTGCGGCAGGTGTTCTTTTTGTGTTCACCCTGTTTGGGACGGGTGTTTAGGTTAGTGGCTTCGGCCAAGTTTGAGTATGTGTACATGTGTGTTATCTCTACGCGTGTATGTGCTGCATTCTGCTACTGTTCTCCAGTTCTAGCTAATAACTGAATAGGTGTGTTTGTGCCAGTCATTACATTGTGTAGCCACCAAACTCACTCGTCCTCCAAGTTCCCTGCTGGCGTCGAAAAACGCTACAGTAATAGAGAAGGTTGTGTGTACTGTATGATACAATAAAGTATATTTGTATTAACCACAAAGTGTACTTTATGAGTATTTGTAATTGGTCAGAAGTATAACAGCATGCTACTGCTGCAATAAGAATATACTCATAGTGTATTAATCATGTATTTGTAATACAGTAAAAATAGCTGTAATGTACTTATAATACATTAAATATATACTTAAATTGTATTAATAATACTGTCAGGTATGTACGTTAGTACACACACAGCCATATACTTTAAGTGTACTAAAGTATACTTAAAGTTGTTCCACTTTAGCACACACAAGTATACTTAATACACTTAAAATTGTGCTTTTCTACAATTTAATTACAGCTTAAATACACTTAGTACAAAATTAGTTGTTCCAAAATAGCTAACTTTAAGTATACTAGTCATTAGTCTGGAGCAAGTACATTTAAGTATGCTTTGGCACGCTAGGATTTAATATACTTAGCATACTTTTTTTTTACTTGGGGTTACAGAAGAGTGTGTGACAGAACACAGCGTTACCGAAGAGTGTGTTACAGAACGTGTTACAGAAGAGTGTGTGACAGAAGAACGTGTTACAGAACATTGGAATTACCGTTGGCTTAACATATAAGACATGTCAAGAAACTGAACAAACTGAACCATAGAACAACATAACCATGAGCTCAATAAAAGAGAGATGAATAGCCTTACAATAAATAAATTCATAAATAAGTTTTAGGAGATATGCATGAGCGCTATAATAACTAATACATCATTCAAAGCATGTAATTAGTGACTGAATTTTCAGTCTGTTTTATGCGCTGGTACAAGCCATTTGTAAAAAAAAAAAAAAAAAAAAAAGAAAATGAATTCGAATCTGAGCCTGCAATGGGCATTTGGGGAATTTTTGTTTGTTTATACTGTACATTTAGTTGGCAGGAATCAGATTCGGCAAAATGCTTTAGGCATAAATGATTCACTTGCTGTAGATTCTTGTTTCCTTGAGTGGTTTTTTGGTTTGTTTGTTTTTTTGCTTCCCCAATTTGGTACAGTGCATTGGTTTAGCTGAAATGCACTTCTTTAGAGATGAGCCAGAGACAGAGAAAGCAGTTGAAGTGCACTATTCATGGAAACACTGCAGTTTTCTTTCCTCTCCAGACAATGAAATTTAGCTCAACTTGTGGAAGGCCAATAAATTATTAGCTGGATTCAATCTGTCACCTGGCAACAGGAAATGCAGATAGTCGACCTTCTTTCTCTCGCGTCCAGAGATAAGAACCCTTGAGTGTCCTGACTGGTCTCTCTTTCGTGTTTTGCGCTTCTCCTTGAAGTGTGATGGAGAGCTTGTCACTGTGGAAAGTTCAGGATGCGATGCTGAAGTCAGAGAGAGAGAGAGAGAGAGAGAGAGACTTTGAAGCAGGGTCAGAAATATAGAGGTGGACTTTAGAGTCACTCCGCTCTTCTCCTCTGAGAGACATAAATCACCTGGAAGATGAATTGGTGTTACAGTATGAGGAATGGTGTTTGTGCGCACACACACACACAGACACACAAACAAGAAATACTGCATAATTTGTTTTTATAACAACTACAGCAACAGTCTCAATATTGTAATACTGTATATCTCTGCACTGACTCAGACCAGCCGATATAAAGGTTATGGGGCGTGGCCTGTGTATCTGTTCAGTCCACCAAAGGAGGTGTGGCTAGATATTTTTGCCCATATATCACAGTGACGCAAGTGTGCCAAAGAAGAAGGCGTGGCCTACAGTATATGACTGTAACTGTTATAGGAGGTATGACCAGTGTGAGTGCCAGCCCCAGTCAGGGTTGTGTGGTCTCAGTGCGGTTAGTCCATGTCCATGAAGCAAGTGCTCAAAGCTCAGGTCATTTCCATCAGATCAGATTAAAATGTAACTACAGAAAAATTAAACTCGAAAAATTCGAATATCGTGCCAAAGTTTATTTATTTCTGTATTGCAACTTAAAAGGTGAAACTAATGTATGAGATAGACTCGTCACATGCAAAGCAAGATAGTTTAAGCCGTGATTTGTCATAATTGAGATGATTATGGCTTACGGCTCATGACAACCTCAAATCCACGATCTCAGAAAATTTGAATATTGTGAAAAGGTTTAATATTAAAGGCTCAAATTGTCCCACTCTAATCATCTAATTAAGCCATAACACCTGCAAAGGGTTCCTGAGCCTTTAAATGGTCTCTCAGTCTGGTTCAGTAGGAAGCACAATCATGGGAAAGACTGCTGACCTGACATTCGTGCAGAAAACCATCATTAACATCCTCCATAAGGAGGGAACGACTCAAAAGGTAATTGCAAACGAAGTTGGATGTTCCAAAAGTGCTGTATCAAAGCACATTAATAGAAAGTTATGTGGAAGAGAAAAGTCTGGAAGAAAAAGGTGCACAAGCAGGAGGGATGACTGGATGGCCTGGAGAGGATTGTTAGGAAAAGGCCATTAAAACGTGTTGGGGACTTTCACAAGGAGTGGACTGAGGCTGGAGTCAGTGCATCAAGAGCCACCACAAACAGACAGATCCTGGACATGGGCTTCAAATGTCGTATTCCTCTTGTCAAGCTGCTCCTGAACAACAAACAACGTCTTACCTGGGCTAAAGAAAAAAAGTTCTGGTCTGTTGCTCAGTGGTCCAAAGTCCTCTTTTCTGATGAGAGCAACTTTTGCATCTCATTTGGAAACAAAGGACCCAGAGTCTGGAGGAAGATGAGAGACATAAGACAGATATTGAAGCATCCTGGTTTTCCATAACACGTGCATGTATGTAATATGCTAATTTTCTGAGATTTTTATAAGCTGTATGCCTTAACCATCTCAATTATGACAAATCACAGCTTAAACCACCTTGTTTTGCATGTGATGAGTCTCTCCCATATATTAGTTCACCTTTTTAAGTTGCATTACTGAAATAAATGAACTTTTGCATGATATTAAAATTTTTCGAGTTTCCCTGTATCTATAAAATCACATTTCACCCCCAATATGTTGAAACAGAAGCAGCTCTGCCTCCTATCACATCAAACCGTGTGCTTCCTACTGTAATTGCATTATGTATGAGGATACGCAGCGTATTGTACAAGTAAGGATCCACAGAATCCATATGTGGCTTCAGACAGCTGTGTCATGTGTTCAGGCTCCTCCGTGCTCACTAAGTATAGTTTATTTTTGAATATTGCTCATAGTGTATGTTAATACTGCAAATGAGATGGTAATAATGGACGGCTAATAATCGCTGTACATCCTCAAAGCAGTGGAGGAGATTTATAGCACAGGCTATGCGATCTCACATCCTTACAAATTAAAATGGACAATTTGTGCTCGGAATTAATTTATTCTTTCATGGAAAAGCTCATAGCTCGTTTAGAGAAACATTGAGATGCAATCAGTGTGTTACTGTGTTTAACTCCAAACACTGCATATCTACCGTAATGGCGTCTAGTGCCAAGATGATATATAAGAAGCTTTAAGGGTTGGTATTTGATTATTCCTCTTTTATTCACTGATACCGGTGTTTGACCCCCGAGTAAATCTCACAGTCTTATTTTTTGCTGAATAAAGGTTTTCTTACAGGCTGTGGATTTGCCCTTTAAAGGGAAAAGCTGTTATTCTGTGTAACAGGACCGGAATTAGAGATTAAGGGATGCCACGTTCTGCTTTGTCTACAATTTCGATGGCATATTAAGATTCAAAGGTGAAATTTTACGAAATTGAGGCCATGCACTACGATAATCGCTGTGCCTTATTCAGCAGGGAGAAGACTCGAAAGTAAACACGATACAGAGATTTCGTTCTGGTTTCATCATGTCTATGTTGGGCAGTTCGAGTGCGTTAATCAGGGAATTCAATCAATCGGAATCAATATGTTGTTGTTTAAAATGCGTGGTTTCAATATTCAGTACACATTTCTGTTCTCCCTGTGCTTGATGGGTTTCCTCCGGGTAATTTGGTTTCCTTCCACAGTCCAAGGACAGGGAGATTAGGCTGGTGGTGGTGTTTAACAACTGCCAATTGTGTGTGAGTGAGTGTGTGTGGCTGTGTGTGTGTGTGTGTGTGTGCCTTGAGATGGATTGGCACCCTGTCCAGGGTGTATCCCGCCTTGTCTTGTCTTTAGGATTAAGCTTCAGGCTTCCCGTGATGCTGTACAGGATAAGCGGTATAGAGACTGAATGAATGAATGAATGAATGAATGAATGAGTATTTCTGAGCTGGTGTATCGTCTTTATGTGGCATCAAACTACAGTTTAGTATATAAATAGCCCTGAAGTTTGAAAGATGCACATGAACTATGCAGGCGAAGCGAAACAAAGGCTGTGTGAGGATTGGTTTATTTATTTATTTTTATTATCTTTAATAATAAAAATAATTTTTAACTGATGATTGAAAAAATAGTCCTACTGTATAGACGGCCATACTGTATGTCATGTTAGTATTAGTATTGGTGCTAGTATTAGTCTTAGTAAAAGGGAATGTTAAAAATACTGGGTATGCAAAGTAAATAAAAGTCCCGTAAGAGTAGTTCACTAATTAGAGGTCCGTTATAGCCAGGACATTTTCATGATCTAGGATGAGTATAAACTAATGTGAGAAAGACAATAAGGATTTTATAGTGACTTTATCTGACTTTATTTAAAAAGGGATCTCTTATAGAAAATTACCATTTTAACTATTCCTTTTCTACCAAAAAAAAAAAAAGAAAAAGAAAAATGTTTAAATTTTTGTATTGCCCAGAGATTAAATAAGGCAGTTAGACTTTCCCCTATGGTGCGTTAATTAAAGAAGATACCCTCTTCCAGCTTGTTGGTCAGCTCTGGTGCTCTCTGGAGGGGCGTGGCTCAGCAGTAACTCATTTATCTAGGCAATGGTGAAATGGTATATTTGGTGGAGGAGTTTAGTAAAGGAAAATTAAGATATAAAAAATACTTGTTAAAGAAATAATCAAATATTTTCAAAGAAGGATCTTGTTAAAAACAAACAAAAAAAACACCCCTAGAAAGCAAGCACCAACCCACCTTCAGAGGACAATATGGGTTGTATTAAATAGTGTCTGTAAAAATAGTGTCTGTCTGAAAGTCCCATTAAATATATACTCAGCAAAAAAAGAAACGTCCTCTGACTTTCAACTGTTTTTACTTTCAGTAAACTTAATGTGTAAATATTTGTATGAACACTAAAAGAGTCAACACCATAAGACATGAACTAAAAATGTTTCCCAATGTGTCCCTGAATGAAGAGAAGCTCAAAATCAGTCAGTAGCAGTCAGTATCTGGTGGCCACCAGCTGCTTGAAGTACTGCAGTGGATCTCCTCCTCATGGACTGGACCAGATTTGTCAGTTCTTGCTGTGAGATGGAGGGATTGTGTGTTCCTGGTGTGACTCGGGCAGTTGTTGTGGCCATCCTGTACCTGTCACGCAGGTGTGATATTCGGATGTACCCATCCTGTGCAGGTGTTGTTACACGTGGTCCTCCACTGCGAGGATGATCAGTTGTCCTTCCTGTCTCCCTGTAGCGCCGTCTTAGGCGTCTCACAGTGCGGACATGGCGATTTATTGCCCTATAGCCACATCAGCAGTCCTCATGCCTCCCTGCAGCATGCCTAATGCACGTTCACGCAGATGAGCAGCGACCCTGGGTGTCTTTCTTTGGGTGTTTTTCACAGTCGGTAGACGAGTCTCTTTAGTGTCCTGCGTTTTTACAACTGTGACCTTAAATGCCTACTTTCTATAAGCTGTTAAGGTCTTAACGACCATTCCACAGGTGCATGTTAATTAATTGATTATGGTTAATTGAACATGCATGGAAAACATTGTTTAAACCCTTTACAATGAAGATCTGTAAAGTTATTTGGATTTTTGCAACATTATTGTTGAAATACACAGTCCTGAAAAAGGGACGTTTCTTTTTTTGCTGAGTATATTTGTAATAGGAAGAAAGCTATTGAAGACAAAAACATGTTTTTGACCTCGTTGTGACCTTGACCCTGCTTGGATTGATTCCTAAATTGAATGAGTTTATCTGTTGGTTGCAAACTTAATTGCATATGGATCCTTCAAACATTCCTCATAGATAGCCAGAAAGTAACGTTTATGGATGACAAAGAGAAAATATTTTGGACCTTGTCTACTTCGGATGAATTAAAATCAAATTAGATCAGCTGCTGGCTACAATGAAAATTCCATTTTAATCCTCCAAATCTCAGACAGCTGCATGAACGAAGAATTAAAGAGATCTACAATCTAAAAGAAATGAAAATTGATGGGATTGTATATTCCTTGCAGAAACTAGGTGTAGTACAGTGTCTATACATAGAACCTTTATAGTGTATAATACAATACGAAGCCATATAAAGTGTTCTACAGACAGAATGTGTTTTATAAAGCTAAAAAGATATTTATCACAAGCCTGAGAAAAATAAAGTGTTTAGATTACTCTGCATAATTTCCATGATGGATTTTTTTTTTTTCAGTTCTCAGCTTTCTCCAAAAAAATCAGTTTGCCTGATTGAATTACTGTATAATGTCGTCGCCAATAACAGTCACACTGCTGGCTCATAGCATCATGGAACATCAAATATGCATGGCTACACTATGTAGCCAAACAAGCCACCAAACAATTGAAACTGTGGGGGAAAGAAACAACCGAGTGGGAGAAAAACAACTTAAGTGTGTTTCAGTGTTAATGGAGCTCTGAGTCGCTCCTGGCCGGGTGACTTGATTGAATCTGACACATATTTCAGTTTAGTTTGATGCCGAAACATCACCCGAGCTCAAAGAAACGTCACGCTTTTTATCCGAGACCCTGATGAGAAAGCTGTTTGCTCAAAATAGCTCGAAACTATCGGTTCCATTTGTTCTCATTGCTTTCCTAAATCATATTCTATTTCCTCCTGCGCAGCTGATCGATATCCGTGTTGATGAAATATCGGGATCCCTGTCTCATCTTGGTGGATTACTCTGAAACAGAGCGTGCACCGGTGTACCTTTTAATTCTCTTCTTTTCACACATGGCAGGCTCTTTCATTACTATAATCTCCATCACAGCAAAGTTATGATTCTGGGAAAATCCAAGCGCCGGTGTGTGTTCTTCCTGCTTCTCCATTACTGTTGGAGCTGGAGACCTAATTACTTCTTGAAGTGTGCTCATGAAACCAGGCAGCAATTTTGTAGTCTCCATTTTCAATTTTGACTCTTAATAAACCCTTCCAATAAGCTCATTTCAATGCAGTGGAACATTACACTTCTATGGAGACTGCATGATGATTCAGGTTATACCACAGTGCTGTTGAATTCTGGATTCTGAAAAAGAAAGGGGATTCTCAATGCGCATGCATTTGCTTTTTCTTTCTTCTTTTTTTAAGAGCTGCACTGACAGTAATTAATGTTTACTAGTATATTCATGCACTTATTGTTACAGGTTAACATGTCCTTAATCGCGGCACGGTGGTGTCGTGGTTAGCACTGTCGCCTTGCACCTCCAGGGTCCGGGTTCGATTCCCGTCTCTGTGTGCATGGAGTTTGCATGTTCTCCCCGTGCTTGGTGGGTTTCCTCCAGGTACTCCGGTTTCCTCCCACAGTCCAAAGACATGTAGGTTAGGCTAATTGGCGTTCCCAAATTGACCATAGTGTGTGTGTGTGTGTGCTCTGCGATGGATTGGCACGCTGTCCAGGGTGTACCCTGCCTCGTACCCAGAGTCTCCTGGGATAGGCTCCAGGTCCCCGACACCCTAAATACAGGATAAAGCCGTATAGAAGATGAATGAAGGAATGTCCTTAATCACTGGGTGTCAACATCAACATACACAGATTAAGAAGATGTTTGATCATTGCTATAGTTTTCTACAATGTGCTTGAAAAAAGCTTTCTGGAAGCTGCTTCATGACTTTGGCCATTGTTCAAAATGAAATAAAATATAATAACATATGATAAAAATAGGATAAAAATATGATTTTATTAATAATTAAACTTTTTGTATAATAGTATATACAGTATAAATACAGCTGTGGCTAAAAGTTTTTCGAATGGCACAAAAATTCTGCTGTTTCATTGTTTTAGATCTTTTGTCAGATGTTACTCTGGTATACTGAAGTATAATTACAAGCGTTTCATATAAGTGTCAAAGGAATTTATTGACAATTACATAAAGTTTATATGCAAAAAGTGAACATTTGCAGTGTTGATCTTTCTTTTACAAGACCTCTGCAATTCACCCTGGTATGCTGTCGATCAATTCCTGGGCCACATCCTGATTGATGGCAGCCAATTCTTGCATAATCAATGCTTGGAGTCTGAATTTGTGGGTTTTTGTTTGTCCACACGCCTCTTGAGGATTGACCACAATTTCTCAATAGGATTAAAGCCCGAGGAGTTTCCTGGCGATGGACCCAAAATTTTGATGTTTCGTTTTTCTCAAACCACTTACTGTAGTCACTTTTGCCTCATGGCGATGAGCTCCATCATGCTGGAAAAGGCATTGTTCATCACCAAACTGTTCTTTAATGATTGTGAAAAGTTGCTGTCAAAGTATGCTTTTTGTGTCCATTTTTTATTCATGGCTGTGTTCTTAGGCGCAAAATTGTGAGTGAGCCCACTCCCTTGGCTGAGAAGTGACCCACACATGACTGGTCTCAGGGTGCTTTACTGTTGGCGTGACACAGGACTGATGGTACAGTAGCAATTTGGTCGGTATTTGTACTGTAGCTTTTAAATAAAACTTCTCCTGAACACCAGGTGTCTTTGTGGAATTGCATGTTCCTTGCCAATTAGAACTTCCAGAGATCAGAAATTTCACAACAAAAAAACCCACCTTATCTTGAGGCTTTTCTAACCACAAAACCAGACAAAACCATATATATATTCAATAGTATCCCACTTTTCAGTTGTATCACTAAACAGGTTATTTTGGTTATATTTTATAATTAACAATTGTAAAATATAACTTTTAGTCTCCTGGGATAGGCTCCAGGTCCTCCGCGACCCTGAACACAGGATTAAGCGGTATAGAAAATGAATGAATGAATGAATGAATGAACTTATACTAAAAGTCCATGAAACTCAGAGAATGTTATCTAGCTATTCTCTGGTACATTATCATCGCTCCGCATAATTACTATCCTAAAGCTATATCCCGCTCCAGCATGCAGTACAAGCTTTTGTAGCACCGTCAGCCTCACAGCGTGCCTAAATTCAACAAACATTAACTTTATAATAGTAACACTTACAGTTTCACCATCTGAAGTCGAGTCATGGACAGTCGGAACAGATCCGCACTTTCATTCATTCATTTTCTATATTCTTTTTCTATGTGTTCAGGGTCGCGGGGGACCTGGAGCCTATCCCAGGAGGCTTCGGGCACTAGGCGGGGTACACCCTGGACAGGGTGCCAATCCATCGCAGGGCACACACACATACACACCCAATCACACACTACGGGCAATTTAGGAACGCCAATTAGCCTAACCTGCATATCTTTGGACTGTGGGAGGAAACCGGAGTACCCGGAGGAAACCCACCAAGCACGGGGAGAACATGCAAACTCCATGCACACAGAGACGGGAATCGAGCCTGGCCAGGGAATCGAACCCGGACCCTGGAGGTGCAAGGCGACAGTGCTAACCACTACACCACCGCGCCGCCTCAAATCCGCACTTGTGATTCTTTATTTTTACAAAAACAACTCGCTTTGATAAACCAGTCTGATGTAAAATGTTTAACACACTTGCGTTCGGGATAGCTGTCAGAACATTTCCAGCGTAAATAAAATATAGCAACTGCTGCCTCACTTGGGGGAAGGAAAAAAAAACAAAAAACCGGCGAGCACTGCGCTGAGCTAACCATAATGAGCCGAAGTCCGTAACGAATAGTGATTATGCTGAAGAGGTTGAATTTTAAAGAAAACAGATGCTAATTTAAAGGAGGAAAGGATGGAGTTTTCTCATGTGTTTTTGCAACTAAACACACACTAGAGACGCATAAGACTTTCCAAAAAGATCAAAAAGTGGATTTTCATAATAGGCCCCCCTTTTTTCCAGAAAAAATAATGAACTTCATGGTGGTAACAGTGACCGTGCCCCATCACACCACTCTGTTTTTAATGATTCTCTTAGAACAGCATGCTCTGTCATGTTCTATTGCTTATAAATGGAATTATATCCAATTATCTAACCAGCAAACCACATGATTATGATTCAAATACGTTTAATTGGAGAAGTGCTTACTGCAGCCACGTCGAATTTCAGTTCTCTTTGTCCCCGCAGTTATTTCTGGTGGAAATTCAGTCTTGCATCTCTTGTAACACTGTCAGCTCTAATAACAGCTCCGTGTTTGGATGAGCTTCTGCCGCACTTGTGAGTTGCTTTAGATAAAAGTGTCTGCCAAATGGATAAATGTGAATAAATGAAATGCCTGACGGAGTAGGAGCGTTATAATACACAACAAGTCGCTTTTTTTCGTTCGACACCTCTATGCAAAATCCGATCGAAATATCCTCAAAACAAAAACACAGCTTTAGTGCGTTAGCCAGAATAGCGCTAATATTGTCTTTTGTTCTGCTCTGATAATAGGAGGAAGAATATCTGTGAGCTCAGCATGTGGTAGCTTTAAAGCGGAGTCGGAGTTCTCGTGCTGTCAGTATAACTTTCCGGGATTTTTTTTTGTTCCCCTGTGAAAGTGTAGCAGATACAGATGGGCTTTGCCGTAACTCAAGATGTCTGAAATCAGACGTGCTAATAGTTGCGCTGGTGTTCCTTTCCAGCAGCAACAATCCGAGATGTTTCGCCTGCTGTGCTCACTGTGTAGGAGGCAGGAGAAACAATAAATCCGCAAGGCTGTAATTTTCCAAACTTTCTCGTTCCAGCAGAGATATGGTTTATAATGCGTGTATATATATATATATATATATATATATATATATATATATATATATATATATATATATATATATATATATATATATCCATTCTCTTGATGGTATTGGAAAGGAAATCGGAGGGGGGTTTCCGGTTTCGTTGCGATTCTCTGAATAACACTCTTTGAGGGTACGTGAGGAACACGATATTTGACCCAATAGGCCTGCACAATGAAGACACGCTGCTCATTACTGTGACTGAGTAAAGGGGTACGGCATTAATTAGCGCGATGGCTGTCTGGCGCCCGCCATATCGGTCTGACCCCGGAGCATCCCAGCGTGGTCGAAGCTCCATACAGTATAGTGAGGAGCATATCGTACATTGTTTCTTTCAGATTGCTTTGTCATAGTGAGAGTTATTACAGAATATTCAGGACCCCTTTCGTGTGTGTATATATATATATATATATATATATATATATATATATATATATATATATATATATTGTGTATTTATTAAGGCATTGTGCGCGTTCTTATCATGCGTCGGGGGGGTTGCGCTTTCTGATCATAAAAATAGAGTAACGAGGCTATTTTTAAAATGTAAGGAGTAGAAAGTACAGATAATTGCTTAAAAATGTAAGGCGTAGAAGTAAAAAGTCGGATGAAAAATAATTACTCCAGTAAAGTATAGATACCCAAAATTTCTACTTAAGTAAGGTAATGAAGTATTTGTACTTTGTTACTTGACACCTCTGTATATATATATATATATATATATATATATATATATATATATATAATGTTAAAACCATTAGCAGTAAAACCACATGGGTTTTGTGTTGTTCCCCTTGTGCCACCAGGGCAGATCTGGGCGTGGCTCTGCAGCAGTGTTAACATCAATGACGAAATTTTTTTATCAATGTATCTTTCTTTCTAGCAATGTGCATACATGTACTTTACATAATGCATCGCACCTTGCATTTGGTGGTTACTTTGCCCCACCCACCAGCATCAAAAACAATCCGCTTGTTACTTGGTATGACTACACTTGCTTTTGGAAAAAAAAAAAAAAAAGGAACCGTTGGGATAATATCAGACATGTTTCCACTGAAAACTGTGAAAATAAAATCAGCATAGATGGGCAAGTTAATATTGAGATTTATACTGTATAATAGCTAGACAGAACATAATATCATGTAATATATCTAGCTAGCTTTTGAAGAGAAAATTGTGTCAAAACAGTTAACTTTACTTTTAAACGTGTAGCATTATTTAACCTTGACTTCACGTAGTGATGTTATCGACTACCGGCCCATAACATTAGCTTATTATCATTAGCTTCTGTGTTCACTAGCATGTTAGCCACTCTCCACTTGGTAACGCTAGTTTAATGTTGTTACACTGCGTTCTTGCTTACATTGCTAACGGTAAACCCTGAGCATGTCACAAGAACATCACATGAACCATGAACATTTTTACTGACTACTAGTGAATACAATTCCTCTAATCTTTATAGCGTCAGAAGTACCACTGCTTTGCAGACTGCAGTTATTAATAGAACGAAGCTAACGGCGCAAACGAACATCAGTTGCGTGAAGCCACTTTGGCTTAAGCAGGAAGTAAAGTACTACTGTAGCATTGTGCATACTGCGTTTATCTGCAGATGTTTTTAAAAAAGGAAATGTAATCATTTCGGGGTCTGTTCTATGAAATCTGATTTGCAATGCTGCGACACCACCGTAGCCTCTTGTTGTTGTGTCTTTTCTATGCAGCTGCACTCGTTCTAACAGTCATAGTCAAACCCCACTGCTTCAGGCATGCGTGAGCCTGGGGTGTCCATAACCCTATCTCCAGTTTACCTGTCAGTGGTCATGATGTTATGGCTGATCCGTATGGTAGTCCTGTGGAAGGAGTCGAGTGGAGAAATGAAGAGGATATAAGAAACATCGATTAATGTTCAGAAGCCAGCTAGTTGAAATTCATCTCACAGAGTGGGTAGGAGACTCAGATGTGCTGAGGAGATGAGAAATATCACTCTCTAGCTTAAAGCCGTCTCTAACATACAGTATAGCCGTCAGAATAATGTTGCAGTTACTACGGATGATCATTTTTAATCTATTTTAGAGGAGTAAAGATTGAAAGAAAGTAGGATTCGTTATTATTTCATGTGTGTGTGACAACAGTATGACATGGTTTACCAGTTTGAAGGGAAACCTTGAGCAAAGCTGCCTAAAGTGCAAAGGTTCAGCTTAAAATAATAATTATTTATTTATTTATGCTGGTAAAACGACGTCTTTAAGGTTTAAACTGGTAAAACAAACATGGCCGACTCTGCGTTCGTCTTTTGTAACGTACTACACTGTAGGTTAGCCATATAACTGTGTGACGAGTGGTGCAAATTTTAATCCGCACAAAAGCACAGATGGATTGTGTAGCACTGAACCGAACATAAGCATGTATTCAATTCAATTCAGTTTTATTTGTATAGTGCTTTTAACAATTGACATTGTCTCAAAACAGCTTTACACAATCAAAAGAATTATTTAAGTTTGTATGGAATGTGAATGTGTATGAATCAAAATGTTCAGATAGTCCCTGGTGAGCAAGCCGAGGGCGACAGTGGCAAGGAAAAACTCCCTGAGACGGTAATAGGAAGAAACCTTGAGAGGAACCAGACTCAACAGGGAACCCATCCTCATCTGGGTGAAACAGATAGCAGGAAATGATCTGCATTTATACAGTGTTAAGTGTTAGGTTCAGCTATAATAGTTGATGTTAATTGATGTTATAATAGTTGATGTAAAATGGAGTCCAGTAGTTATTGGAGACTAAAGAAGTATAGAGAATCATCCCCAGACACCAGACGCATCCCAAAGAGACACACGGGGCATCCATGCGACGAGACCTCCAACCAGAAACGGGGCACCAGGATGGATCAGACAGGTCTGGAGGGCAGAGGGAGTCTGGATCACTGGCAGCTCAGGAACCACATGTGTAGCTCGACAGAGAGAGAGAGAGAGAAAGAGTGAAAGGGGGAGACAGGGGGAAAGAGGGGGAGGAAGAGAAGAGGAGGAGAGATTGCAGTTAGGTATGGTCACAGTCATAATGTATAATGTGAATGTATATTTAGTGTAGAGTGCAAGCAGGGACTCCGGCAGGACTAACTATGACAGCATAACTAAAAGGGAGAGCCAGAAGGAAACACAGACATGAGGGGGAACTGAGATGTGAAGCAAACAATCACCTCACCGTCAACAAACCTGAGTGATCAAATGAGAGTGAGGAAGACAGCATCTAAACATACCAGTTCACCATAATACTCTACGTCCATGAGTCCCCCAGATCTGCTCCTTTACCTTATGGCAAATCATGTATGTCCTCACCCTTACTATACGTTGACCTCCACCCCATATAAGGAGGACAGAAACAAAACAAGGGCTCTGTTTTTTCAAGCGTCTCGAATGGGCGCACTTGTTAAGGTAAGATTAGACGATATTTAACTAACTAGCCATCATACTGTACAAAGCTGCGAACTCTTTTACGTTTAGTTTGTCTTTCACTCCGATAACAATGTTGTTATTCATTTTTCTAACAAGCTTATCATATTTAACTTATCGTTAACCTTATTGTATTCTGTATGCCTGCAATATACTCATGTTAATTGTGTAGACTACTTTTATTATACAGGGTAGCAAATGGTAGCAGCTATGAAATCAATTAAAGACAGTAACAATGCTGCTCACAGTTCATATTTAAGTAATAAAAATTTTGACGCTATCAACAGGTCATGCCATCATGCCCAGGCCCCCATTTAGTTTCAGTAACTTAATATTCTCTTAGTTATTATTTTTCCATCTGCACATTTTTCCAGGTTGATATGAACAGTATCGCTTAAAATAAAACTATATATATATATATATATATATATATATATATATATATATATATATATATATATATATATATACAGGTACTTCTCCAAAAATTAGCATATTGTGATAAAGTTCATTATTTTCTGTAATGTACTGATAAACATTAGACTTTCATATATTTTTGATTCATTACACACAAACTGAAGTAGTTCAAGCCTTTTATTGTTTTAATATTGATGATTGTGGCATACAGCTCATGAAAACCCAAAATCCCTATCTCAAAAAATTAGCATATCATGAAAAGGTTCTCTAAACGAGCTATTAACCTAATCATCTGAATCAACTAATTAACTCTAAACACCTGCAAAAGATTCCTGAGGCTTTTAAAAACTCCCAGCCTGGTTCATTACTCAAAACCTCAATCATGGGTAAGACTGCCGACCTGACTGCTGTCCAGAAGGCCATCATTGACACCCTCAAGCAAGAGGGTAAGACACAGAAAGACATTTCTGAACGAATAGGCTGTTGGAAGATTGTGGAGAAGGACCGATTCCAGACCTTGGGGGACCTGCGGAAGCAGTGGACTGAGTCTGGAGTAGAAACGTCCAGAGCCACCGTGTACAGGCGTGTGCAGGAAATGGGCTACAGGTTGCAAATTTTGCATGTCATTCGGAAATCAAGGTGCCAGAGTCTGGAGGAAGACTGGGGAGAGGGAAATGCCAAAATGCCTGAAGTCCAGTGTCAAGTACCCACAGTCAGTGATGGTCTGGGGTGCCATGTCAGCTGCTGGTGTTGGTCCACTGTGTTTTATCAAGGGCAGGGTCAATGCAGCTAGCTATCAGGAGATTTTGGAGCACTTCATGCTTCCATCTGCTGGAAAGCTTTATGGAGATGATTTCATTTATCAGCACGACCTGGCACCTGCTCACAGTGCCAAAACCACTGGTAAATGGTTTACTGACCATGGTATTACTGTGCTCAATTGGCCTGCCAACTCTCCTGACCTGAACCCCATAGAGAATCTGTGGGATATTGTGAAGAGAAAGTTGAGAGACACAAGACACAAGAATCTGCAAAAGGATTCCCGACCAAGTATTGAGTGCATAACTGAACATAATTATTTGAAGGTTGACTTTTTTGTATTAAAAACACTTTTCTTTTATTGGTCGGATGAAATTTTTGGGGTTTTCATGAGCTGTATGCCACAATCATCAATATTAAAACAATAAAAGGCTTGAACTACTTCAGTTTGTGTGTAATGAATCTAAAATATATGAAAGTCTAATGTTTATCAGTACATTACAGAAAATAATGAACTTTATCACAATATGCTAATTCTTTTAGAAGGACATATGATTCTGACCTGGTAAGTGGATTCATAGGTGAAAAATTATTCTTAAAAGACATTATAAATCATCTTAGCATAGATTACATTCGACACAGTAGCTCTTATAACTTCCATTGTTCAGTCTACCGTGTTAAATAACATGCAGTTTGAGCAATTGTATTCAGCCCCCAGGTCACTTCTCTCTGTGGCCAGAGCATTTTTTTCTCTTTACACGCACAGGTGGGAGTTGTAAATGTATCATGATGGGATAAAAGCAGCCATTTTCTGACTGTAGAGTCTTGCATAATATGTAATTTACATCCCAATTATGCATCCGTAACGAGCTGTACGGCGCAGCATCGCCACAGCAGATGTAAGACAACATGGTATATGCTACTTCACGCTTATTCTCTCATTCCCTCTACAGATGCTGTGATAATATAATATTTCATTATATGTATATGTTTAGATGTGTGCAAGCGTTAAATAAATAAATTAATTAATCAATTAATTAATTAACGAATAAAAAGAATCTTTCACATTAGTGCTGCACTTGTATGCGACTCATAAAAAAACTCTTGGCATTCTCTTGGCGTTCTCCTCAATCCCAGGCTCAGTCAACATGGACTCATGGAGTCCAACATGGAGTTTACAGTAAATGAAAGCACGTCAATATTTTAAATGTATGGTAATAATGTCATGTGCTATTAATTGCTAATCATAACAATGTGATGTAAATGAATTCATTATAAAACTATTATCACTAAAATATTTGGATAACTGTGCTAACTGTTTTGTCCTCAATACTTGAGAATCCTGACACCTAGTGGGAAGGTTATGGGTTGTCAAGCACAAACTGTATTTAGTTGGAGCTTTCAGAGAGCAATGAAGGAAAACACAAAGAGTGTTCTCGCTCTTTTTGCACTTGACACACGATTGTAACGATTTAACTTTGCATTGCGATAATAATTCGGTCCGGACACATGCTTGTGATCCAAAGCGAAGTTCCTCATAAGGAATAATGGAAGCTCCTATGATTTGTTCCACAATCCAAAAATACTCATAAAAAAGTGAATTCAATATATAAAGTAAAAATAAAACAAATTAACCTGCAAATTACATTTGGAAAGAATTGTGGGGTTATTTTGGAGGACAACTTATAGTACACACACACACACACACACACACACACACATATACAGTGGTGTGAAAAACTATTTGCCCCCTTCCTGATTTCTTATTCTTTTGCATGTTTGTCACACTTAAATGTTTCTGCTCATCAAAAACCGTTAACTATTAGTCAAAGATAACATAATTGAACACAAAATGCAGTTTTTAAATGAAGGTTTACGTTATTAAGGGAGGAAAAAAAACGCCAAATCTACATGGCCCTGTGTGAAAAAGTGATTGCCCCCCTTGTTAAAAAATAACTTAACTGTGGTTTATCACACCTGAGTTCAATTTCTGTAGTCACCCCCAGGCCTGATTACTGCCACACCTGTTTCAATCAAGAAATCACTTAAATAGGAGCTACCTGACACAGAGAAGTAGACCAAAAGCACCTCAAAAGCTAGACATCATGCCAAGATCCAAAGAAATTCAGGAACAAAGGAGAACAAAAGTAATTGAGATCTATCAGTCTGGTAAAGGTTATAAAGCCATTTCTAAAGCTTTGGGACTCCAGCGAACCACAGTGAGAGCCATTATCCACAAATGGCAAAAACATGGAACAGTGGTGAACCTTCCCAGGAGTGGCGGCCGACCAAAATTACCCCAAGAGCGCAGAGACAACTCATCCGAGAGGCCACAAAAGACCACAGGACAACATCTAAAGAACTGCAGGCCTCACTTGCCTCAATTAAGGTCAGTGTTCACGACTCCACCATAAGAAAGAGACTGGGCAAAAACGGCCTGCATGGCAGATTTCCAAGGTGCAAACAACTTTTAAGCAAAAAGAACATTAAGGCTCGTCTCAATTTTGCTAAAAAACATCTCAATGATTGCCAAGACTTTTGGGAAAATACCTTGTGGACTGACGAGACAAAAGTTGAACTTTTTGGAAGGTGCGTGTCCCGTTACATCTGGCGTAAAAGTAACACAGCATTTCAGAAAAAGAACATCATACCAACAGTAAAATATGGTGGTGGTAGTGTGATGGTCTGTGGTTGTTTTGCTGCTTCAGGACCTGGAAGGCTTGCTGTGATAGATGGAACCATGAATTCTACTGTCTACCAAAAAATCCTGAAGGAGAATGTCCGGCCATCTGTTCGTCAACTCAAGCTGAAGCGATCTTGGGTGCTGCAGCAGGACAATGACCCAAAACACACCAGCAAATCCACCTCTGAATGGCTGAAGAAAAACAAAATGAAGACTTTGGAGTGGCCTAGTCAAAGTCCTGACCTGAATCCTATTGAGATGTTGTGGCATGACCTTAAAAAGTCGGTTCATGCTAGAAAACCCTCAAATAAAGCTGAATTACAACAATATGAGCGGGCCAAAATTCCTCCAGAGCGCTGTAAAAAACTCGTGGCAAGTTATCGCAAACGCTTGATTGCAGTTATTGCTGCTAAGGGTGGCCCAACCAGTTATTAGGTTCAGGGGGCAATTACTTTTTCACACAGGGCCATGTAGGTTTGGATTTTTTTTCTCCCTAAATAATAAAACCCCTCATTTAAAAACTGCATTTTGTGTTCACTTGTGTTATCTTTGACTAATAGTTAAATGTGTTTGATGATCAGAAACATTTTGTGTGACAAACATGTAAAAGAATAAGAAATCAGGAGGGGGGCAAATAGTTTTTCACACCACTGTACACGGAATCACTGATCTCTGGAACTTCGTGTGACTTTAACAAGTATGTGACTTTTTGTCTCCTTTTGAGGTTTCTGTGGAACTGTGACATTGCATTGTCATCATGATGTTATAGTAAACAGTACATGTGTGCACGTACAGTATGTTGACGACACGAGTGACGCACGTTGCACTGAGACTGAGCATGGGAGATGATTACCGACAATCCCATATCGCGCGGGAGAGAAGAACCATTGGCTCAGTTGTGATCACATGACGCTCGGCAGACAAACTGTGTCCGTACTACTTGTATTTCTCTTCAAATTTATTAAGATATTTTGCTCGTATTGCAAAACATCCCAAGCCCAATTTACTCGCAATCCAAGGTTTTACTGTATTTTTATTTATTTATTTATTGTTTTGGCTTTCCCCATCAAGGGGTTTGCCACAGGGACCTAATCCACACATTCTTGGTACATGTTTTACACCAGATGCCCTTTCTGACACAACCCTCCCATTTATCAGGGCTTGGGGCCGGCACAGCATGCAGTGACTAGGTAGTTTGGGGTAAGTGTAGTTTCTTCCCCAAGGACCCAACAGCAGCAGGCCTCAAACCCCCAATCGTCTGATCAACAACCCATAGCTGCCTGACCCACCACTGCCACGCCCTTCACAGAGGTTAATCAGGATAACTTTATAATTAGACACAATTTCTTTTAAACCGTTTGCCATTCTTCATCTTAAAATGTCTCCTGGGGATAGTCCTTAACTACTTAGCTCAGCAGCAGAATTCTATAAGACTCCATTATTATGGAACTTACTGGACTCCACATTAAATTAAAGACATCAACTGTTATATTGAACCTCCAGCTGCCTAACGAACAGTATGACTGCAGTTCAATCCCTGCCATGTATTATTACCCAGATGTGGATGGGTTCCCTGTTGAGTCTGGAGGTTTCTTCCTATTGCCATCTCAGGGAGTTTTTTCTTGCCACTGCGTGTGAATCAGTGTGCGAGTGTTTGTACAGTGTGTGTGTGCCCTGTGATGATTGGCACCCTGTTCAAGATGTACATCGCATTGTGCCCTAAGTCTCCTGGGATAGGCTCCAGGCCCCCTCGACCCTGAATACAGGATAAAGTGGTATAGACAGTGAGTAAGTGATGAGTCTGCGATGGATTGGCACCCTGTCCAGGGTGTACCCCGCCTAGTGCCCGAAGTCTCCTGGGATCGGCTCCAGGTCCCCCGCGACCCTGAACACAGGATTAAGCGGTATAGAGAATGAATGAATGAATAAGTGATGAGTGAATTGAATATAAGGGGTGATCAACTTGTGATGAACTTTCTGTTGAATTAATGCCTAAAAGTGATTGACATTTACGACAAACTCAGGCACAGTACAGTGATGAGACTCATCGCTGCAGTAAAACATTTGAGTGGCGCAAACGTTTTAAAAAATGCCATACAGGTACAGTATGTCTGTGAATGACTCAACGCATGAGCCCACTGCAGTCATTTCCGTGAACATTGAGTGAGTGGAATTCTTGATCCTTGAAAATTGAACACTTGTCACATCAGTCTGTGGAAGCTGTACACGCAATCATTCACCAACACCACTTGCACATTACAGGAACTCGGTTGGGAGTTATTACCACATCCTCCGTACAGTCCTGACCTCGCTCCAAGCCATGTTCCACATGTTTGGTGAATTAAAGGATTTCCCGGGAGGCCGGCGTTTCAGACATGACGCAGGAAGTCTCCGGCATACTGAGAAAACTTTTTACCTCGATGGTGTCCAAGCACTAGAGAAACACTTGGATAAGTGCATTAGTGTATCAGGGGATTATATAGAGAAATGAAGGGAGGTTTTACTCTCAGAACTCTCAGTGTTCTGTTATTCTGCATAATAAAAAGTCTTGGTTTGACTTGAACGTCCCAAGTACAAATGCTGTTTTCCTGGAATTAAGAAAGCACATTGGTTTACTTTATGTAGGTTTACTTTATGTGTCCTGAATTTGTCTAGATAGAATTATTCCAGGACTTCTGTAGTAATTGAGAATCTTTATTTCTTTCTTGCTGAGCTCCAGTTCCCAGCGGCCACCACTGCATTGTTACACCATAGTATGGATACATCTTTTCAGTTTCACCTTGATTAGATTTGTTAATAAAGCTCAGTGTTTCTGCATTTCATTGGTAAACCTCTGTTATCTAGTGTGTGCATCTCGCCATGGTTTTGTTTATCTCCCGGTTCTTTCTGGCTTGTGCACATTTTATGAATCTTGTACAAATAAATCTGAAACTCCTTCAGCTTTTTCCAGGATAACCGTCACATCCTGTCCTCTGGACACCGCAACACAACATTGTTTCTACTTAAAAGCGTCCAAGATAGTGTTTATTTAATATGATATTACTATAGCGCATATGCAGTATATTGTACACAAACACACACACGCACACAACGACCCATTCTGAATCTGAAACTAGCGTTCCTCCTAGGACCCCGGGGATCACTGCTGTTTTGTTATGTTTACTTTTCTGCATTTGGTTATGATGAATTTAGCATCTTTCAGATCTCCAGCCTCCACAGCACACCAGATTCTCAAGAAAGAAAGAAAAACAGTATGTAAGAATAACGCTTCCGGACAGTACTGACCTCTTACCTCGCTACAAGTGATTGATATTCTCATTCCTATGAAGAACGTCAAAAGCCATCTCGCTAACACCTGCAGTGATGAAGGAAAGCCCAGCTCAGGACCTGAAAATACATGAGGGAAGATGTTATTATTTTGATCTTCTGCTGCTTTGTGCTTCAGGGTTGCTGATGGACCGTCGCAACGCACCTGTTGAAGCGCAGAGAGACTTCGCCCACGACGTATGATCTCTTTTTATTCGGTTGCTAAGACACTGATCAGTCAATGAGTGTTTGATGTGAACCCAGAACACGGAGTATCGCCATTCAGAGAAACTCTTTAAAGCTTTGTTTACAAAGGAACGTGGCACGAAGAGGCATTTCATTATGCGTTTTAGAGAGTTCAGGGACGTCATGGAGGAATTGTTTCGCAGGTGGACAGCTGATGGCTTGCGAAGGAAAAAAATGGGAGAGGCTCAATGCATCTGTTGTTTTGCCATGTTGCCAGGAGGTTGCAGATGTTAATCCAGAATATTGATCATTCACCAGTGACTAGGTTCCTCTACACTTTCAGAAAAATGGTTCATCTGCAAAAAACAACCAGAACAAAAAAGATAGTAATTCTTTGACCATTTCTTTTCGCTGGAATGGTATCCGAAAACATTTTATGCTCAAGATCTGTTTAGTTAAAACAAGAATAATCAATTTATCACTGTCGTAGATGGTGCAGAACAAGCACATGGTCAGAGTGCAGACTCAGTCATGATACAGCGCCTTGAGCGCCTTGCTCAAGGGTTCAAAAGTGACATCTTTGCAGTGCTGAGGTTTCTGATCGCTGGGCTTTAACTGTTGGCCAGCCATAGGGTACTAGATGAAAAAAAAATCCCCCATTAAGAGTGCAACGAAAAGTATAGAAAGTGCCTGTCTCTAATATCCAAATTTCTATTATTTTGTTTTTGAATGATGATGAAACACATCAATGTGGTGTTTAGTGAACCAGCGTGAAGCTAAATTATTATTACTGCCCTAAAGGAACATGATTTGACTATTACAAATAACTGACACTGGAGACTCCTTCCATAAATGTGAAATGAAAGCATTAATCTGCACTACTGTCAGAGACGAGGGGCAACCTCCAGTTTTGAAAAAGTGCTAAAATGTGCAATTCCTCAAATGACCACTAGGACCACTGCTAGCTCCAAAAGTGAGTGTATCTCCAGATAGAACCCCACGTTAAAGTGTCCACCTTTTACAACTAAAATAAACATGTTTGCAACCAGGTCCAAAAAAAAAAAAGGCGTGGTCTCCATAGTTAGATTTCACATTCATGACAACTGTATGGTGTGTGAACTCATCAATTAAAATTACGTTAAGTCATACAAGTAGGTTTTGATAAGGGCGTGGCTGATTTGAGTGAGTCAAAAATGCTAGCTGTCTGCTATGCATCACTTCTTGTGTAAGTAATGTTGGCGTATAAATTGTGCTATATAATGCTAGCCACCTTAGCATTTTAGCTAATCTAAAGCAAAGTGTAACTAAGACAAGTTAGTCCACGGTTGTTCGACCAATATGCCCATTTATGGACTAGCCGGGGTTTAAGTGGAGTTACCTCTTGCCTAGATGTCCCTGGCCAGAGCTGAGCTTCAAAACTGCTCTTCAGAAAACCTGTGGGTGACGTCACGGAGGGTTTGTCCAGTTGTTCTTCATTCTACAATCAGAGCTGCTGTTAGCGAATAGTAATCAATCAGAATCCGAATCCAATAACACTATAGTATTAGTATTGTTTCACAGATTAAAAACATAAGGCTGTCATCATGTCTTTTATTACACCGTTGAGTTAAGACCAGTTGAAATTGAACCCGACGTTGCATCCATCTTGTCTCGAGTGAACACTGCTGTTTTATTATGTTTACTTTTCCTTGCTGATGGATTTAGTATCCTCGATATCGCAGCACAGTCGAACAGGACTCGCAGCACACCACAGTATAAAACACACACAGTGTCTGAGAATGCTTTCTTGCTAGCTACGTTAAGAAGCTAATTTCATGCTAACTTAGGTTTATTATTATTATTATTATTTATTTCTGTTTTCATTTTGCCACATTAACTGTTCAGTTAGTTGATGTCCAGTTTGTTATTTTTAGCCACATCTATCTAACAGTTTATGTAAAAAATGCTAAATAGCAGATTAGCTCGTTGTGTTTACGGAGGATAATAGCAAACTTAAATACGTCTCTCACTGATTTACGGAGGTCTCTCACAGTATACTGTATATTTTTAAGACAGGTTTTAAGTTAAAATACAGGATCTTTTATGTTTGCTGAGTTAATTATTACATACCAAATGTAATTAAATGAAAATGTGTTGATGATGATAAAGCTAATAACAGAAACACATGTGAAGCCCAACTGAGTCATTGTTTAGATTAATTAATATCAGCACTAGTTTCCTATATATGGAAATTTATTATTTAATATGTTGCATTATATTTTACAATATATTGCCATATATATATACACACTACCGTTCAAAAGTTTTAGAACACTTGCAAATGTCTTTTTGTTTTTGTTTAGTGATTTATTTTCTACATTCTACAACAATACTGTGGATTTCAAAACTATAAAATAACACATATGGAATTAGGTAATTACGTAACAAAAACAAGAAAAACACCAGTTAGTTGTTATTTTAAGACACAGAGGTCGGCCTTTCTGTAATAGTTCCTGCAAGAACAGTATTGTGTCAAGTGCATTTGCAAAATCCGTCCAGCACCATAATGAAACTGTCTCTCATGAAGGCCGTCCCAGGAGGACGAGACCAAAACCTCCCTCTGCTGCAGACCAGAAGTTCATTTAGAGTTATCAGCCTGAAAAATGACCAATTAACAGCAGCTCAGATTAGAGGCGTTATGAAGTCTTTACAGAGCAGAAGTAGCAGAAACATCTCAAAATCAACTGTTCAAAGGAGATTCATGCAGTTTTTTGGACGCCTTCAGCAAAACTTTACAATGTAGAAAGAAATAAACATCAGGAACCATCATGGAGTTAGAAAGTGTCCTAAAACTTTTGATAACTTTTGAAATATATGTATGGATTTATTTATTTATTTGCGTAAGGGTCTAAATCAGCTGAAATCAGTTTATTAGCTTTGTTCTGTTTTGCGCTTATTAAAATTCCGGCTATAAGGGCAGCAATTATAATCAGGCTTATTACAATATCTTGGTAGGTATTAAATAAGTGGCATAAAGCTGTGTGTGTGTGTGTGTGTTTGTGTGTAGGTGTGTGTGCGTGTGTGTGTGTGTGTGTCTTACACCAAGGTTGTCCCGCTCATCAGGTCTGGTACAGCAAAATCTCTCCCTCTCTCTGTCTGTCTGTCTGTCTGTCTGTCTATCTGTCGTGCTCCATGTCATGTGTCTTGCTCACCCTTAAATATCTCTCACTCTGTCTCTTTCTCTCCATATCTTTCCATGTATTGGTTTGTCATTTTCTCTCTCTCTCTCTCTTCTCTCTACTGTAGCTGTCTCTCACTGTCTTTTTCTTTCTATCTGTCTGTCTATATGTTTGTCCCTTTATCTTTCTCTATTCGCTGTATTTCTTTTCCTCTAGCTTTCGTAATCTGTCCTTCTTTTTGTTTCTCTTTTCAAATCTCTCTCTCTCCCTCTCTCTGTCTCTCTTTCCACAGGGGTCAGGACTTGCATTTTAATGAGAGACTCTGAATACCACTACTTTATTCCAGAGGACGCACGCACACACATGCACACACGCACACACACACGCACACACGCACACACAGGGCAACAGATGTTCATGCAGTAAATATTTGAGCATGAAAATTAATACATGGGTCACACTTGTGAACACACACACACACACACACACACACACACACACACACACACACATGATTCACACAGGCACATGCATGCACACGTCTACACTAATCATCCAACACACACACACACACACACACACACACACACACACACACACACACACACACACTGCTTGACAGGCCTATCTGTAGGTAAGGGATTAAATTAGTGTTGCGGTGAAACTATAAACAGAAAGTGAGAAGCAGTCAGGAGGAGAAAAGACCCGGGCAGAATCCTAATCACGTTCCTGTCCAGAAACGAGGAGGAGGACGAAGAGGAGGAGCCTTCACTCCTTTTAACTGCCTGTTCTCAGTGTGTGGGTGTGTGGGTGTGTGTAGCTGATTTTAGATCTTTCTTAGGAATGTGAATCCTAAGGAAGAGAGAAACCATGTTGTCTGTTACCTCCAGATACACGATGTACGTCAGTCAGGAATCAGTTACGTGTCCATGGTTTGGTGGTCGAATCTCGTCTTGTATGTTCACGCTGTACGTTTCATCTATGTGCTCTACAGTCTAAAGACATACACAGATCAGCGTTATGTCATTATAATATTAAAACTGTTAACATTAAAACCGCCTAGGTTTGGGTTTCCCCTAGTGCCACCAGGTGTGACTCCAGGGGACGTCTGGGTGTGTGCCGGGGTGTCTGGCACTGAAACGTTGCCAGCTGGTTATTTGGGGTGCTGTGGGTTGCAGGGTGTGGCCTCCGTGGATCAGGCTTGTTTGTCCATCTCATCCATCCCATGAGTACACGTGCTGTGTAAATGTGTGGACTTTTGGGTCGCCAAAGGTAGAGTGCCTGTGTAAATTCATGAGGTTATTACGAATGTCTGTTGATTGTGATGATGGTTTAGATCAAAGAAAAATATTAATAGTGGCCATTGAATAGACTTTAATTTGTACAGTGTCCACATATGCTGCAATGTTCTGAACTCCAAACTTGAGATTTTGCTCAAGTTCTTAACTTGGAACTCGCAGCTGAGTCACTGTTTCGTTGCACTTTACCATGCTGTACATCAGATTCTAATACGATACAACGGATTGCAACATCAGATCTCTAATGAACAATCTGGAGACAAGAGCAGTGAGGAAAAAGTGCCTGACTCGACACAAGGATGAAACGTTGTTGCATCAGCAGCTCTTAGGCACAACTCCTGAATCACAGAATCCTGGTGAGATTAGCAACCGAAGCAAGGTAGAGACTCGGGTATGAAGTGTAACTCTTTAACCACACTAGCAGCATTTGATGCATATCCTTCTTTAACACTAGAAGCGCCGCGCCAGTGTGAGACCTACTTATAACGCGGTTCACGGTCATTTTGACCGCCTATTGTTTCGAATGGGAAGCTGTTTCTGACACACAATGATCGCTAGATGGCGCCTTCACCCAAAGCAAATAGTTTAGCTCCAAGATCAACTTGCACTTGGACAATGCGCCGTTCATTCCCACGTTGATAATCAGCTGTATTTTTTTTTTTTATTCAACTGACAAAACCTACTACAGAGTCTCTAAGGGGAGTCACTAAGTCTCTACTTAATTTTATAACGTTTTAAGAAAATTAATTAGTTCGTTCATTCTATTTGAAGCTTCTGAACTTCTCGGATGTTTAGAAATACCAATAATTGTCTTTGGATAAGACTGAATTGGGAGTTAATAAGTTTCAGTCGTCCTAATGTGAAAGACGCACTTCAAGTCCGCTAATTAAAACAGTCAAAAAGAGGGCTGTCCTAATCAAAGTACTTTACTTTTTATCCAAAAGTATGTGGACACCGCACCTCCTTCTCTACTTCTCTCAGTACTTGGTTCAGTCTAAAATCTAAACAGTATTTTAGTTAGTTTTGTTGCTATTGTCCGTTGGCTTGGTTGTTACTGAACGGCTTGTTTCTTTCTGCTGTTGTTTTTGTTGCTTTGCTGCAATTTTAGTCCAAAAATGTTGCAAGAATGTTTGAAGGTCACTGTAGTGGAAGAGAACCAGGACCCGCTCAGACCTGTAGTCGTAAATGTCTAGGAACCAAGCATTCAACAATATGACTTGGGCACTAACAGGACCAGGGCCGGTCCTTTCTGGTGAATTAGGGTCCTGGTTTTGGAGCTGTGGTCTAAAATGTATAAAAACATGGTTTGTATTTGAGAACCACCTTAAAAAAAAAACAATCATGATTTTTATCAGAGTGAGGGCAGAGGTGACTCTGTGGTTAAAGTGTCATACTGATGATCAGAAGGTCCCCAGTTCGAGTCCTGATGCCACTGGGCTGCCACCCTTTGACCCTGGGTCTTTCACCCCATAGGTACTATCGGACATCAAACTGGCAACCTGACCTCGTACGTAACTGCAACAGAAATGACGGATATATTAGCAGTGTATCCGTCTCCCAGTGTGCCAAGTGGCACGTAGACACACCCATTCACCTAATCAAAGTGGACTAGCAGAAATACTCTAGTTTAAGGACAAGTGGTTTTTGTTGTTGTTGTTGTTTTTGACTGTGCTGCATTGGCAAATAAATATAAATATGGAAATATTCACAAATATGCAACTCAGGCACATTAAGACCATAATGAAGAATTTGGAGTGATAAAAATGTAGCGTGTATAATCTCAAGCTACTAAATCTCATACGGAAAGCAATATCCATGTTCATTTCCTGTTCCTGCTGTTGGAGCCATTTTTAAACATTTGCTCCGAGTTTCAAAATTATTAGGAGGATGGAACAGTTCAGTTGGAAACCTTCCAGAAGTCTCAGCAAAAATAATAAAAATAAAAAAAAAAGACTGAAAACGTTTGAATAAATGACAAGATTATGATGGTAATGACTGCCTGGCACCCATCAGGAGGCCTTTCCACCTCCAACACGTTTAGCATTTGACTTTCTAAAGCAAATTTCAGACACTTAGCAAATGGTGAAGGCGAGAGAAATAGTGCAGTGTTCAAATTACAGATGTGTCAGTCAAAGGAAAGAATGAAACATTTTAATGTCAAAAAACAAAAAAGAACGAGGAAGTTGAGAAAGTTGAGGCTGGTGATTTTTTATTATTTTTTTTAAACCTTTAGGTATCAATTACAACTGATCGATCTGATCAACATTATTTCTAAACAATATTCAATAACAAGTCTACGCATTCATCCAAACAATATTAATTGATTAGTTTTTCACTTTATATTTAAATATTTTGTTTTTATAAAAGACCCTTTTCTACAACCCACACATTGACCCCAATCTGGCACAATCTCAGGATCTCCAACGGGTCAAATTATTGACCTACATCAAGGTAAGAAAACAACTCAGGATATTAAAAATGTATTGAACTGTGTCAAAAAACCCTTTACAGTAAGACATTATCAAAACCTGGAAGGTTAGTGCTGAATCGTTCACTTTCAAAAGCATGAATGGAGATAGCTTGATGAAAGTTGGGTTCGGGTGGTAAAAAATCAACGGTAAAGATCAGAGCTATGTTTAATAGTGACAGTAAGATCATTTCCAAGGTGATGAGAACTCACAGAATTTGGGACTAAACAGCTGTGTGTAAGAAAACCACTTGTTAGTGAGACTCAATAAGAAAAAGGCTTCAGACTGCAAGGGCGCAGGACGTGGGCATATTTCGACACTTTTTATGACGGATCATGTGCGGTGTTCAACTGGTCCATCAACAAACCTTTCGTAAGCCGTCTCTGCAGAAACTAAGGTGATATGTTTTTTTAGTAATAAATCAAGCTTTGCTCTTATGGCACCACAGAATTCATGCAGATTCATACATTTCCCCACCACGCGGCATGAAATCGCTCTGGAGTTGCTGACGTCATCCACGGCACACACATTAAAATAATCGTCCAGATCACTGACAAGGAGGCTTACAGAATGTGAACTGGAAACATCATCAGTTCAGTTTTAGTTTAATTTATCTCGCACTTTAAACAGTAGTCATTGTCGTGAAGCAGCTTTACAAAATCCAAACATTATGGAAATGAGTTTGAAATGGTTGAGGAAATGTGTATAAATCATAATTATGAGATTGTCCCTCATCACAGCATCAAACACTCAAATGGTTATGGTTGCAACATGATCATTGATTTAGTGTGTACGTCTGTGTGTGTGTGTGTGTGTGTGTGTATACACACATCTGTTTTTTCTCATTTCTTCACTTCATTAACACTCCTCAGGAGAACGTACGGCACACTGACGGGTGGCATTGATGGTTTCACAAATTACCGTCCACTCACGCTTTATTTTTAGAGTAGGGCAGAATTTTCTTTATGTTTTATTACCTCCTCCGCAAGCAAAACACTCTCATCAACACATCTCATCTCATCTCATGTCCAGTTTTGGTTTCTTTTTAAAGTCGTTTTGATGAGATTATGACAGTCCTACACGGCTCTATTATTGGGGCTTGGAACAGTTGTGGTTGGAGCAGTCTGATTAAGAAAAAGTTTTTACACTTTTAAACTGGGGCTAATTTCAACATTTTCATTTTCCACAGTTTAAAGCTACCAATAACGGTCATAAACATCGGGATTATTTGTAGCCTACTTTGCGGCTCTCAGTGTCCTAAAAAGTGACACTACAGGCTTTTCTAGAAGCAGTCCTACTCCTCGCTAAAAGTAAGAGTAGGAAGCTTCATGAATAACTTTTATGTTCTACTGTGAGGTAGGAGTATTTTTAGTCCTAAGTTAACTTTAAGAGCGATTACTTTTAGTGAATACGGTCCAGTTGAAGGACTCTAATATTTTTATGAAGGTTGCTCACTAGAGGGCAGTGTTTGTGTTTTGTAGTTTTTGTTCGTAGACTCAGTTTCCCAGAAGGCACCTAGGTCAGGTGCTCACCTGATCGAGGTAGCTCATTAGTAATAGGATAAATAGCTGTTTGTTCTGGGAAACTGGGTCGAGCATTATAATTTCAGTTCTGTTAAGTGGGTTTTGTTTTATCTGGTTCTGTTTGGTTTAATCATACAGTAGTTGGCCTTTTGTTTATAGAGCTTTAAGTTAAGTTTGTTTATATTAATGTCTTTGTCTATGTGTCTCCTAGCAGGATTAGCCTCTAGGAGAATTAGCCTTATGTATGTACCCTCCTGT